>OX387192.1:8286620-8738760 GCA_947561395.2 Buxus sempervirens
AAATTGGACCGTAGAGAAAAAACGGGCAAATGCAAATGTAACTTAAAAAATGTAATTTCTCGGCCCGGTTGGACCTGATCCGGTCTAAACCATTCCCTTAAACCATTTGGGCTATCTTAAGCCCATTTTTGGACTTTGGGCCTAGATAGGCCCATCAAGATCCCTTTGGCCCACTTTTGGGGCCCACTTTTGACTGGCCCATACCAGGCCTGTTTTCAGTAAATAGGCCCGGGCCACTTGACCTTTGGCTAATGTGCCAAATCCAAGCCCGCTAAGCCCATTGCATGTGTAAATGGTTTAATTTAATAAATAACCAAAAAAGGGTTACCCAATAACCCTACTGGGCCCAAGACCCAACCATGGCAACCCACGGGTCTTCCAACGGGACCCGGGTCCGACCCACTTCACTTAAATAAAAAGATAAAATCAAATAAAAGGGACCCACTCCTTCAGAGGGCCCCGCCAGACCTAACAAGGTAGCATGCTGGTCTAGGAAGGGTGAAATTGACTCAGAAACCAGGGAGACCCGAGGGACCCGTCAAACTGACGGGGCGGACCGGGGTGTCTTTAGGACTTCCCCGGACCGTAACCGAGGACTTAGCTAGAACTCTGAAAAGCCGCAGACCAGACTTAGACCCGATTAGGGCAAAACCGTGTCTGCCTGCACTCTCAGGCAGTGGCGACTCCGAAAGTCCCGAGGCACGCGCCAAAGGTGCGCCCGGTGTGCGATCTAGGCCAGGTTTAGGTGCGTACAGCTTGGCGACTCTGCTTGGGACGCCCTCAACCCAGTCGGACCCTGGTTATCAAATGAGTCAACTAGGTGGATATAAGCAGATTTAGGAAGTACTTCTTGTCCAACTTTAGTGGTTTATGGAACTTATGCAATTACATGATATTGGGGGATCCTGTCACAAGGACGAGAGAATTGCCTTAGGAAAGTGGAATTTAAGCGGTTCCCTGTGACCCTCCACTTACCTGGGGATCCACCCAGACATTGTATTGTATACTGTTCTGTATTCTCACTATAAAAGTGACGTTAAGGAACCCTTAATCAGCTTACTATCCGAGAATCACCCGATTAGACACAGCACTTGGCTCCATTGCACATACGAGCACTTCACTACACCGTGAATGAATTTTAACTGCATGGGGTGACATGCACGAGGAATCTGCATGAATGATCCAAACTGAATGCTGCCTAGAACATGTGAATGCTCTTCTTAACCAAAACCTAGATCTCTCTAGCAGCCACCCTTCTTCAATCGAGAAACTTACTTTTGGGATGGTATTAGCCCTACGCTCCCGTGGCTTGCCGGGGAAAGCAGGGTAAACCCATCTCCCCAGGTTTCTAGATTCTTCAAGCGCCATTGGTTTCTTGCCATGGTACGCGAAGGGTCTAGTACTTGGCTCAGACCCTTGAAGGCAGGTGCCTTGGGCTGGGTATCCTTCCCCACCTATTACTTCTGATAAACCCTGATGTGAGCATGAACATGAATGAACAAATAAGGGTAAAATTAATCTGGGGCATTAACCCCCACCTGTGTTGGTCTTAACCCTAATCTAAGGAAATTAACTCGATTTAATCAGTGCATTCAAGTCGGTCTTAGTTCAGTCGAAAGCCGGCCAGATCAGACAGAAATGGGTCAGAACAGGGGCAGAAAAACCCTAGAGATAGGATTTCAGCCCACCAGCCGAATGGCAAATTTGTACCCTCCTTTTGGGTTCTCAACAACCCTAAAGGTGATTCTCTTTTCAGATTTATTTTTGTAAATTTCGCCCTCGAAGGCAAGTTGTAAATATTGTTTTCAGTCCGACACTAGGGGCAGATGAAAGAGCAGATGAAAGAGCAGATGAAAGAACAGATGAAAGAAAAGGCCGGCTAAGACCTGAATGCGTTTTCCAAATATTTAAAGGACATAACCTTTAAAACCCCATAACTTGAATGCTTGGATTTGATTTTTGATTGCATAAACTGCTTAGGCATTGATTTAATTTTTGCATATCCTGTTGCATGCCTTAGACTAATTTAGAGTTTTTGGTGGAAAACCCTAAATTGACTTGGAATTTCAACCGGATAGTCGGCATGGCATCTTCATCCTCAACTGAGAGAGTTCGCTTCCCTAGGATAGAGAAGTGTGCCTTTGATACCCCTTGGATCCGTTCTTGGACAAGGCAATTGCAAGGAGATGAGCAAATTAAATGAGAACAGAAATACCATATGGGACAAACTCTGTCCCTGTTAAATGTGCCCATTAATTGGGACATGATTCAGGCGGCCCTACCTTTCTGGGATCCCCAACTTTCACTCTTTAGGTTTGGAACTAATGAGTTGACACCCACAATTGAGGAATTTGAACTATTCCTCCGATTTCATGACCATGGAGAACCAGCTAGGCCAAGTCTCAAAGATAGCTACAAGAATGAAGCTTGTACTTTCTTTGGCCTACCAAGAGGAGAATTCCAGACATTAGGAGGTGACCAAGCATTCACGCGGGTTTCTAAAACCTTCCTTGCTGAAAAGATAAGGGACAAGAAGCAGGAAAGACCCCGTGTTTGGTGGGACACCTTCATCCTCGTGGTTCTGTCACAGCTCTTCTTTCCTACTGGGGGAGACACCATTAATTTGGCCCTCATGGAAATTGTAGACCAACTCCAAGTGAAATTCCGAATTGCACCACTGATCCTTGCTCAGCTATATCATGCCTTGACCATGACCAAGAACGGAACTAGGAGGTTTCAGGGGTGCGCTTCTCTCCTGCACATTTGGCTCCAAGATCACCTAATGGTTGCTGAACCTGTCAGCCCATGTTATGGGTACGTCCGTGACAATGTCACATTGATGGCCCGAAGAGAGATTAGACCAAACTTACCCTCCAGAGGGGACTGGTTTGACCACTTTCTCCAACTGAAAGGAGAAACGGATATAAGATGGGGAGGCACATTTGACCAGACATATACCCCCATCATAGCTTTCAGGAAAAGACATTGCCTAGCCTTGATAGGCTTGACCCATGCCATGCCATACTATCCGGTTCGAATTTTGAGACAGTTTGGGAAGTCTCAGGGAATACCGATCAAGGATGAGGCGGAAGGATTAACTGGCCCACTTACATGGGAATCGAAGAAAAAATTGGTGAAGGAATGGCAACACGTGCACATACTCCAAGAGGACATTTTCACTGCATCCGATGTTCGTAATTACGAACAATGGATTGCTCGAGAAACTGGCCTAGACAGCCCACCTCCTCTCCATATCGTCACCTCTGACGATATCCCAGTTCCGCCCCCTGACACATATAGGGATAGGGTGGCCGAACTGCGGGAATCTCATTCTCGGATCCACCGTGCATACGTGGATTCCGAGCGTAAAAACAAGCAGGCCAATGAGGCCCTTCAACAGCAGCTTGACACCCTGCGCAGACGCGCAAAAGAGGACCGACGTCTGCGGAATAAACTTCTGCGTGCCTTGAAAAGGCGAGACGTGTCCTCTCATTTTGATGATGACCAACCTAGCTAGACTCTGGGTTTGTTTGTTTTGTTTAATTTTGAAATTACTTGTTCTGAATTTTGGCATTGTACTTCTTTTTCCATGAAGAATTTTGTGCTAGATTTAATAAAGTCAATTAAGACATCCCCCCAATTCCTTTTTCAATTTGGACCCAATCCATCAACTTCAAAACTCTGAGGCGATCTGAGTAAAGAACTCGCCAAATTCTTAAACCCAAGGGTAAAGAACACCCAATTCTTACCAACTTCCCCATATTCAGAAATTATCAATTCCAAATTTAAGTCTTAAATCTTTAAGGGTTCTGAATAAAGAACACCCAATTCGAAATTTTCAGGCGATCTGAGTAAAGAACTCGCCAAATTGCAAAGGGTTCTGAATAAAGAACACCCAATTCAAAATTTTCAGGCGATCTGAGTAAAGAACTCGCCAAATTGTTTGAATCTCTAAACTAAAGGGATCTAAATAAAGAACACCCCATTTTTACCATCAACTCTAAAACTTTCAGGCAATCTGAATAAAGAACTTGCCAAAAGAATCTTTAAAATCCAGGGGGTCTGAGTAAAGAACACCCCGTCCTTGTCAACTCTCAAACCTTCAAGTTTCAAACTTAAGCCTTAAAACCCCAGGGTTCTGAATAAAGAACACCCTATCCCTTGAGCTTAGATCACACCCGTCTGATTTAAAAAGATCACACGGTCGGCCTATGGGGCACTGAAGCCACTGGTAATTAAACCAGAAAATTGGCGGAGGATCGTCCTGGTATAGCATACCCCGTTGTGTGGCACCAAGGTCAAGCAACTAAGCTAACGACTAAGGTACGCTCGGGTATCCCTAGCCGAACTCTTAGGGCACTAAAGCCACTGGTAATTAAACCAGAAAATTGGCGGAGGATCGTCCTGGCATAGCATACCCCGTTGTGTGGCACCAAGGTCAAGCAACTAAGCTAACGACTAAGGTACGCTCGGGTATCCCTAGCCGAACTCTTAGGGCACTGAAGCCACTGGTAATTAAACCAGAAAATTGGCAGAGGATCGTCCTGGCATAGCCTTCCCCGTTGTGAGGCGTCAAAGTCAATGGTGATTAAACCAACGACTAGCTAAGACACGCCCGGGAACTACTAGTCGAAGTCAGGTGCTAAAACCATCAGAGATTAAACTGAAAATTGGTTAAGGTACACCTGGATGTTGCTGTTTAGCTCATCCCCTGCGGAGACTTAACATGGTCCAACCTCGTGATACTGAGCTCAAACCAACCTTTTAAATTTAGGGTTCTCTCTCCCAACCAGTTGGTTAAAACAGATCAGTTTAGGGTTCCCTTTCCCAGCCGTTTGGCTAAAATAGACCAGTCTAAACCGGGTTCTCTTTCCCAACCAGTTGGTTAAAATAGATCAAGTTCTAGATTCCCAATCATTCTCAAAATAACTCAAATAAATCAATCCTTAAATTCATTTGGGTTCTCTTTCCCAACTATCTTAAGATAGTTAAAATAGATCTGTAATCATTAAAATTGATAATTTGACTGCATAAACCATGTAAAAATTGCACTAATTAATGGTTCTTTTAAGCAGGTACCAAAATTGCTTTCCGAAGCCCGTACCTGTTAAGATCAAGGAAAAGACTTGAAATGGAACAGTCAAGGGAACAGACCTCGCCAGGACAGGACCAGGCAGAGTCCAGCCAGGCACAGACAGTGACTGATCTACAACAGAGGATTGATAGCATGGGTACCATCATTCAGGAACTAATGACAGAATTAAGAAAACTCAGGATGACTCCCCCTGCTGCACCAGTGACTCTGCAGCAACCAATTGCTCCACCACAGGCGGATGCTCCACCACCATACCCTGCGTACCCAGCTCCGTTGGTACCACCTCCACCTCCTCAAGCCGTCCCTCTTCCACAGATTATTGCACCTGCCCAACTGGGGCAAGAAGAGGAAGATTGGTATAGAACACAGCAGGCCCAATTTGATGAAAAGATGGCAGCCACTAAGTCAGAGGTAGATGCTTTACGTGAAGAATTGAAAAGCCTACGACCCAGTGCGATCCCCATAGAGGCTACTTTAGACAGCCTCTGCTTCTTCTCCGATGTTCAACTTCCACCGAAATTCAAATGCCCTGACTTGCATCAGTTTGACGGCACCGGGTGCCCGTTAAACCACCTAAGGTCATACTCTGGAGATATGTGTCAGTATGCTAAAGATGAAAAAATTATGATACAATTCTTTCAGAGGTCGCTGACAGGAGCAGCATACAATTGGTTTCTAGGTTTGGATAAGACTAAGATCAAGAGTTGGAATGATTTAGCTGCCAAGTTCATCCAGCAATACCGATTGAACAGTCAGATAGTTCAGACCAGGGCAGAATTACAGAGGCTCTCCAAAAAGAATCAAGAGTCAGTGCGAGAATATGCCAAGAGGTGGAAAGAATTGGCGACCCTAGTCCAACCCCCACTACTTGAACAGGAGATGACCTCCTTGTTCATCGCATCACTTGGACGGCCATTCTTTTCCCTGCTACTGGGGCAGAGTACTTCCAATTTCAATGACTTGATTCTGACGGCAGACAGAATTGAAGATGCTGTAAGGGCTGGCAAGATAGATGGCAGTGGCCAGGGCCCTACACAGAGAAGGGCTGTGGCAGGACAGAGTAACAGAAATCAGGGGCAAGAGCCTAGGAGGCAGGAAACTCAGGCTGTTAATTATGTACAGCCAACGCAGCCTTACCACATTTCTCAGAGGCCTGAAGGCCAGGGGCAACCCATGAGAAGAACTAGAGAAGAGGCGGAGGCAAGGATGAAGAGGGTGTTTACCCCGTTGCCTTACGCACCTGCAGAATTGTTGGCCACCCTGCTGAAGAAGGGGTACTTACAGATCAAGCCTCCAAATCCTCGAATGGTAAATTCACGAAACTATAATGCAGCAGAAAGGTGTGAATACCATTCTGGAGCTCTCGGGCATTCCACTAATCGATGCTGGGACTTGAGGCATGATATACAGGATCTGATAGACAACAAGAAGATCTCTGTAGATCCCCCAGCACCAGCAGCACCTACTCCTCCTACTGGTACATCCACTAACCCCCTCCCAGACCATAATAAGGATTCTGGCAGTGGAACAGTACACCAGGTCATCAGTGACCAGGGCAATGAAGTACAGTTTGACCCCTCTTTGTTGATTGGGTGACCGGGGCAAATTGTCAGGATATACCTCCAAGAAGAAATAGTAAAGCAGCAAGTTTGCGTCATCAACGGAGATGATAACGAAGAAACCTTCATGGGGTTCCCTCTGGTGCATTTCAACTTACCTGAACCAGAACCTTTCTATCCTCCACCTCTCCCAAACTCACCCCCACTAAACATCTTCGACATGATGAACCCATTCAATGAACCCGTGGACTTCCTACTGGAACCACCCACCCTCAACTTACACCAACTTCACCTTGACCCAACCTACTCCGCTGTGCCTCCACCTTACCAATTCCTACCCATGTACCATAATTCTACCATCACTTCCACAGAAAGAGAAGTCGATCGAATCACCCGTTCTGGTCGATACATAAACCCTAACCCTCCACCTGCACCAGAGGGAGAGACTAGTGAAGAAAGGACAAGGAAAGAAAAAGGGAAGGATGTGGCCACTGAATTGCCACAGACCCATAAGAAGAAGGGGAAGGCCCCAGAAGAAGAGATTGAAAAACTCCACTACAGTGCCTTCACTCCGGAGTATGATCTAGTGCAGCAGTTGAATAAGACACCAGCCCAGATATCCATTATGCGTCTCTTATTGGATTCAGACAAACATAAAGACGTACTTATGAAAATACTGGGTGATACTCATGTGCCTGACGACATCAGCCCTGAGCAGCTGGAGACAGTAATGTCTATAATTGCTACGCCAGAAGCCATCTCCTTTTCCTCAGCAGACTTGCCCCCTGAAGGTTATAATCACACGGAGCCTCTGTTTATCACTGTAAGGTGCTCCGATTTAATAGTGAGACGGGTCATGATCGATAACGGGTCAGCTCTGAATATCTGCCCAATCAGGACCTTCCACAGTCTGCAGCTGAACGCTGATTTGATCAAGCCTAGCTCCAATAATGTCCGCGGGTTTGACAATGCCAAGAAGGATTCCCTTGGGGAAGTTACTCTGGAAGTTACAATTGCTGAAAGAGCCTTCTTCATCACCTTTGAGTTGATGGACAACAATGCCTCATTTAATCTGCTGATTGGAAGACCTTGGCTACATCAAGCAGGGGCAGTCCCGTCCACTTTACATCGAATGATCCGATTTATTTCGGGAAATCAATTGATCACGGTGCATGCAGAAAATCACAGAGAATTTGAACAAGGAGGGGTACCTGTGGTTGATTATGAGCTGCCTACTTCCCTGAACTTCCAAGCCATTGAAATGGTGCAAGTAAACAGCATTCCTACTCCTCTGCAATCAGATTTGTCCCGCAGAAGGAAAAGGAAGAGCATGTTCGGTGCTGCTGAATGCGCCGACTGGGGCCTCCGAGTAGGAGAAGGATTGGCAAATACAAGCAAGGCATCAAGTCTGCAATCCAGCCATGTGACAAATCTGTGGGCTTTGGACTAGGGTTTGTTCCTGAACCTGAAGACTATGCCAGGCTATTTGGCAGGAAAGCTGAACGGAAGAGGGCACGAGCAGAAGGAAGGGACCCACATTGGCCCATCTGTGTACAGGGCCAATTATATCATCACTTCACCAACATGGAGAAGGAAGCTGCACAAACCATTCAGAACATAGTCCCCCAGGGATGGGGCGATGAGTTCAATGATCCAGTTGAGCAAGCGGAAGCTAATTATTTGCAAAGGTTATGGGATGAACCTCCCAGGCCCCAGGAGACAGTTACAGAAGAGAACTCAGAGGCTCTCAGTGGGATGATGGAAGAACTGTCTGCTTTGTTCTCTTGGCAGTCAGTTGATACCGAAATACCAGCTATCCCAGAAGAAGCATACACATATCCGTCAGATGATGTCGAGGCACCGCCAACTGAGGCTGAAGAAGAAGGGCCAGCTCAGTATATCTACATGATGGAAAGCCAGGATAGTTCAGGAGAACCCACTCCAAGGCAAAGGTCTCCCCCACCTCCTATCTGCATCATACACCGAAGTACAAGGGATGGTCTGGGTCAGATGTTTCAGAATATGCCCCAAGTACTGGGACTGCCCACTGAGCTGGCTTATCATGAAACCTATGGTAACTGGGCCCCTGACGAACATTCTTCCAGTAGAAGGAATGAATCATCAGGAAAATCTGTAACCAAGGCATTGCCTAAGGTGGAACCACCCAACGAAGTCACTGTTCGGGTACCAGGGACTGTCATCCGCCGCGGGGTATGGATCAGTGTATCATCAGAGGATTCGAGTCAGAATCAACCAAAGAAGGGCACAGTTGATGACCCCATCTGCATCTCCTCTGACAGCAGCATCGGCATGATACAGACTGGGAAGGTGAATGCGGTGACCGCTGTAACCGAAGACAAGCACGCATTGCAGAACTGGAGTTCGACGCCACTTGCCACTCGCAAAGCCGAACTACCACAGGGAGTTTCTTCCACCTTTGAAATTCCCCCTGTAGATATTGCTGCACTTTTTAATAAATGCGTGAAGTCTTTTGATTATTTTTCTGCTTCTGTGAAAAACTCTGCAAGTAAGCAAACTCAAAATCGCAACCTTAATATCAATCTCGACGCACACCCAAAAAATTCGGAGCACGAGATAGATAATCAGGCTGCCACAATCAGACAAAAAGGTCAAAAAGAACAAAAAGAAATCCATAGTGTCGAGCCGGAATCAGATAGTGACACTTACTCATCACAACCCAATGATTCAAAAATTATCTCTAGTGATTCTTTTAAACTTAAGGATAATGATGAACCATGGGAGACCCCACCTGAAATCCAATTTGCCTTGGATAGGCATGAAAAGGGTCTCCAGGCTAACATTGAGGAAACTGAACCTATCAACATAAGTGAAACAGCACAACCAAGGATTCTTCAAGTTGGTAAAAAGCTGACATTATTACAGAAAACACAGATAACTGATTTTCTAAAATCCTACAATGATGTGTTTGCATGGTCATACGAGGATATGCCTGGGTTAGACACGGATTTAGTTGTGCACCGGTTACCTATAAAGTCTGAGGCCACACCAGTGAAGCAAAAGCTCAGACGCATGAAACCAGAATGGGCCCTGAAGATCAAGGAGGAAGTTGCCAAGCAGTTAAATGCTGGGTTCTTGAAAGTTACAGATTACCCAGAGTGGTTAGCAAACATTGTGCCAGTCCCCAAGAAGGATGGAAGGGTCAGAATGTGCGTTGATTACAGGGATCTGAACAAGGCAAGCCCAAAGGATGACTTCCCATTGCCACACATTGATATACTGGTTGACAATACTGCAACTCATTCCATGTTCTCCTTTATGGATGGATTCTCCGGGTACAATCAGATAAGGATGGCACCTGAAGACATGGAAAAGACATCCTTTATCACACACTGGGGCACGTACTGCTACAAAGTGATGCCATTCGGATTGAAAAATGCAGGTGCCACATACCAGCGGGCAATGACTTTGCTATTCCACGACTTGATATACAAAGAAATGGAAGTATACGTGGATGACATGATTGCAAAATCAAAAGAAGAGGAAAGTCATTTGGTGAACCTTGGAAAGGTGTTTGACAGACTCAGGGAATGCAAGCTCAGGCTGAATCCGAATAAGTGTGTATTCGGTGTTACATCAGGGAAGCTACTCGGATTCATCGTTGGGAAACGAGGAATTGAGGTTGACCCTGTCAAAGTGAAGGCAATATTGGAGATGCCTCCCCCATCCACAGAGAAAGAAGTGAGAGGTTTCCTTGGCAGATTACAGTACATCAGTCGGTTCATAGCACAGATGACTCCCGTGTGCGAACCAATATTCAAATTGCTAAAGAAGGATAATCCAGTGGTCTGGAATAAAGATTGCCAAGAAGCGTTTGACAAAATCAAGGCCTATCTAATGAGTCCACCAACTTTGGTTCCCCCTGTACCTGGACGACCTCTGATCATGTACTTATCAGTTACAGAAACAGCGGCTGGATGTGTCCTAGGGCAGCACGATGATACAGGAAAAAAGGAGCAAGCAATTTATTATCTGAGCAAGAAATTTACCAATTATGAAGTAAGATACACATTGCTTGAGAACACCTGTAGCGCATTGGTATGGGCAGCTCAGAAACTCCGGCATTATCTTCTCAGTCATACTGTCCTTTTGATCTCAGATACAGATCCCCTGAAGTACATTTTTGAAAAGCCAATCTCCACTGGAAGGATAGCCAAGTGGCAGGTTATCTTATCTCAGTATGACATTGTCTACACCACAAGAAAAGGCAATAAAGGGACAGGCAGTGGCAGATCACCTGGCAGAACACCCTGTGCCCGACTATCAACCACTTCTCACCGGGTTGCCGGATGATGAAATTATGTGTGCCGAATCAGTAGAAAAGGAAACCGGATGGCAAATGTTCTTCGATGGGGCCGTCAACATCAATGGGAAAGGGATTGGAGCAGTAATCATTTCCCCAGAGGGAGTCCATCATCCAATAGCAGCAAAACTCTTGTTCGATTGCACTAACAACATGGCAGAATACGAAGCATGTGTGTTAGGCTTGCGAGCCGCAATTGAAATGAATATCCAAGAGTTAAAAGTTTATGGTGATTCCTGTATAATCATCTACCAAGTAATGGGGGATTGGCGGACTAAGGATCCAAAGTTGGTGCCATATCAGGAACTGATTAAGGAATTGGAAGGACAGTTCAAAAACGTGACATTTGATTATATGCCACGAGACAGGAATCAGTTTGCAGATGCCCTGGCAACACTGGCATCTATGGCAACCATCACTGGCGATACTTGGGTACAACCATTGGAGATAGAGGTGCGGCGTTCTCCTGTCTACTGTTTTAATGTTGAGAAGAGCACGCCACAAGGGGAACCCTGGTATGCAGACATAATGAGGTACCTGAGAGACAGGACTTTGCCAAAGAATGCCACAGCATCTGAGAGGCGTACGATTCAGAAACTGGCAGGACAGTTCTTCCTCAGTGGAGATAAGCTATACAAGAAGTCTTACAACGATTCATTGCTGCTATGTGTAACAGAAGATGAAGCCCAACAACTGATTGATGAAATTCATGGGGGACAGTGTGGCGCACATATGAATGGGCACATGCTAGCAAGGAAGATCTTGAGAATGGGTTATTACTGGTTGACTATGGAACATGATTGCCATATCCATGTAAGGAAATGCCGGTTATGCCAAGTTTATGCTGACAACATTCATACACCGCCCAACACTTTGTACTCAATGACTTCTCCTTGGCCCTTCGCCATTTGGGGAATTGATATGATTGGAGAGATCCATCCGAAGGCATCAAATGGGCATCGATTCATCTTGGTTGCAATAGATTATCTTACCAAGTGGGTAGAAGCCGTATCCTTTGCAGATGTCAAAGGGTCTCATGTACTGAAATTCATCAGAAACAATATTGTCTGTCGCTATGGTGTACCTGAGGCGCTTATCACAGACAATGCCAAGAATTTGAATAACAAGGACATGGACAAGATGTGTGGAGATTTGAAAATCAGACATCTCAATTCTACAGCATATAGGCCCAAAATGAATGGAGCAGTAGAAGCTGCCAACAAAAACCTAAAGAAAATATTGGAGAAGATGGTAGTCACCTACAGAGACTGGCATGAGAAGTTATCATATGCTTTGCATGCATACCGAACCTCAATCAGGGTATCAACCGGAGCAACTCCTTTCTCTCTTGTATATGGAATGGAGGCAGTCCTTCCCGTGGAAGTACAGATCCCTTCACTCAGAATCCTGAAGGAAGCAGAGGTTGATGATGTTGAATGGGAAGAATCAAGGTTTGACCAGTTGCAGTTGCTTGATGAGAAAAGAGTTAAGGCTTTGTGCCATGGACAGCTCTATCAGCAAAGAATAGCACGAGCTTACAACAAGAAAATAATACCACGACACTTCAAGGTGGGCAACATTGTTATGAAGAAGATATTCCCCCACCAAGAAGACAATAGAGGGAAATTCAAACCAAACTATGAAGGACCATTCATAGTACACAAAGTTCTATCCAGAGGAGCACTAATCCTACAAGAGATGGACGGAACTGTTTTTCCTGAGCCAATAAATGCGGATGCAGTCAGACTGTATTACCCTTGAAATTATTCCAATTGGGAAATGAAGAGAGGCCATCTTTGACTCTCCCCCAAACCTGTAAATCCTCCCAAGCACCCTAAAAAGTTTCCCCTAGTTAGACACTTTTGAGCCTGACAATTTCCTTTTTGAACCTAGTACAGGTGTTCCTTCACACCAAAAAGGGCATTCCTGGCCCCGGAAAAAAAAAAAAAAAAAAAGAAAGAGAAAAATTGCGAAGAAAATCAAGAAAAAGAGCAATTGCGAAGAAAATCAAGAAAAAGAAGGAAAGAAAAACAAGTACAAAGTAAGATGTGGGAAATATGAACCCCACACCAAAGAAATAAGCCAGGATGTAAGCCCCAACAATAAAAGGAACACTGTGCAAACCCATAAAGTTATAACCTTTTTGAGCCATTTGTCTTTCTTTCAAAACCCCAGCCTAGCCTACATTTCGTCCTATCTTGAAGACCTCTCGGATCCCAAAGTGAATGATCTTGAGCAAAACAGTCAAATCTGCGTTTTCTGGTAATGACGGAATTGGATTCTCCCTGAAAGGACCAGACATGGTGAAAACCCAAAAAGGGCGCTGTGTGCAAAAAGGGTCAGTCGCGGTTCAAAAAAAAAAAAAAAAAAAAAAACTAGTCATACCTTGGTTAGAAGCAAAGGGGGGCTACAGAAAAAACAGAAGCACTGAGTGGGGACAGCTATGTAACCTGAAGGGCCCAGATTGGCAGACTGTGTTTGAGTCAATGCTCCAAGGCCTATGATGACAAGGCTAAAGATACCAAGCACTCTAATCTGTGTCTGGCTTAAGGATTGACTTTTGTGATAATTGCAGGCACAAACACACACTACCACATCTGTGTTTTTCCGTAATTAGTCTGCTTAACTACTCTTGGAATTTCCCCAGCTATGCTGCTAACCCATGAAGAAGGATTCATTGCCTAAATCAATAGCCATTTTTGATTGTGATAAGTAAAAGGCTTAGAATAAACTGAGTCTGAATATCCCTAGTAGATTGAGCACTGACATTTTGCTCTTTGTATAGGTTCAAAAAAAGGAAGAAGAAAGATGTAAGACGAACATGAGAAGGATACTTTCCCCAGCAGAGACTTCTTCCCTTTTCATCCCCAGCAGAGCTCAGAAGAAAGAAGATCGTCAAGATCCTCAGAGCCTCCAACAAAACTTCAAAATCAAAGAGGGACATCACAATAATCCCCAGAAAGTCATCTAGACAGATCATGCTCCCACCAGATCCCCAGTGGAGTAACTCTTGAATGGAAAAGAAGCTCTAATGCCTCGACAAGAGAAAGAACCTGGCAAGGAGAAGCAACAAGGAAGAGCAATAATGGGCCAATTCGCCCCTTCTTGTAAATTTTGATTCTCACTTTTGTAAATAGCATAAGCTAGAGTAGGTGTGTGGTCTCCGAGATGATGGACAGCAGCGCGAAAACTTCCTCCCATCCTCCCACCTTCACTCCCAGTCCCTAACCTTGGCCTGATAACCTCTTTTTCCCTAAAAAAAAAAAAAAAAAAAAAAAAAAAAAAAACAAAAAAACTGAAGTCACTAAAAGCTTTAATGGAACAAACAAAAAGAAAAGAACATTGTTAAGTGCCTTGCATCAACCCCGAAACAGGCTGATGAGCTCAAAACCAATCCTATCTCATTTTTCAAAAAGAAACTGCCCTATTCAAACCCGAAAGAGGGTATAGGGATTCCAAAACCAAGAAGTGATACCAGACATCTGACAATTCCCTTTCACTAAAAACAAACTCAATGATTGAGCTCGTCAACCATGTCGACAGAAATGCAAGATGCAAAAATAAGGTTCTTTCTCTTCTTTGCCGTTCATCCCCCAAGGTGACTCCAGCAAAGAGGGGCAGCTGTAGACACCTGATTTTTGCACCCCCAAAATAAAAAAAAAAAAAAAAAGTCAAACTAAAAGTCAAACCCTGAGGGGGTCAAAAATTGATTTTTTTTTTATTCAAGTGAATTTGGCCATCAAACTTCATCTCATTGAAAAGAGCATTTCGACACGATTCTAACGCAACCGAATTTGCTGGAATCGGAGTCCAAATGGAAAAGATATGAGCTAGTCAAACTTTTGGGGAGCGAAAAGTTGACTTTTTGCTCGACCCCAATTCAGCTGCCGAACTCAACCCCAGTGGATAGGTGGTTCCGAGCCAATTCCAACGACACTAAGTTTGTTGAAATCGGACACCGGATGAAGAAGTTATGAGCAGTTGAAGTTTCAGGAAAACTGCCCATGTGGCAAAAAAGGCAGCAAAAAATGGAATAAACCAATAAAATAAATAAGATAAATGTGTTTAATAATATTTTAATAAAGAGAATCTCGTTTTTTAATAAAATAATCGGAAAAATCGAATACAAATCTTGCAATAAACCAAATTGAATAAAGGTTTGAAATCCAAACATTTTAAAAACGTGCTGGACCGTATTTTAATTACGGGCAGGGCATGCCCGTATTTTAAATACAGGCAAGATTCTCTAAGCAGACACGCGTCGCCGTACGGCGGGACACGCGTCCCGTACGGCCGAATCTGCGATAATTGCAAATATTCGTTTTTTGCCCGTACTTGAATTACTGGCAAGGCACGCCCGTACTTGAAGTACGGCAAGGCACGCCCGTACTTCAACTACGGGCACGGAAATTTTGCCTATAAATAGAGGGGCCACCCCCCCTCATTGGGAGAAGCCTTCCTCCTTGCTGGCTCCCTTCTCCCTCCTGGTGAACTCCACGACCGAATGCTGCCCAATCACCATCACTCCTAACCTAACCTCTTTTTTTTTTTTCCCAAACTACCCCTATGCTCTAAGATTACTCAAAACCATGCCCAAATCCACTTCAATTTGGTCTTAAACCCATCCACCTTAACCAAACTCTTCCTCTTTCATCCCAACAAAATTTGGAGGACGCGGAAGCGCTGCTAGAATCATCCGAGAACCACTACATCATCAAGTTCAAGAAATAACATTTTGGTAATCTCTTCAACATCTTCCTTTTTCAATATAAATACATGTGAATTATTTTTCTTAATGTGTTACCAACTCAGTTGCTGTTTTGAGTAACATGAGGAGATCATAATAAAGAGTGGGTCATTATAAAAAAGAGAGGAGGAAAGTGTCTAAAGGACACTTTAATGAACAAATTTAATGATCCATTTTATTCTTTAATATGACCTGAAGATGCGTGAATCTTTGTAAAATCTCCTCCCCTCTCTTGAATGAGTATTTTGGATTGGTTGAACAAATAAGAAAGGAGAAAAAGAAGCACAAGATCCAAAGAAAGTGACATGAGAAGAAAGAAGGCCTTTTAGGCCAAGTGAAGCCAATGAAGCATCCGAAGGAACTGGAGAAACCAACTGGAGTCACCAGAACATCTGAGAAAGCCGCCGGAGTGATCCCAAGAAGAATCGGCAACAAAAGCACAGAACTGGAAGCACCCGTAAACTCAGGCCGGTCCAGCCTGGACCGTATCTGATTCACGGACAGGAGAGACCGTAGTCAATTCACGGTCAAATTGGACCGTAGAGAAAAAACGGGCAAATGCAAATGTAACTTAAAAAATGTAATTTCTCGGCCCGGTTGGACCTGATCCGGTCTAAACCATTCCCTTAAACCATTTGGGCTATCTTAAGCCCATTTTTGGACTTTAGGCCTAGATAGGCCCATCAAGATCCCTTTGGCCCACTTTTGGGGCCCACTTTTGACTGGCCCATACCAGGCCTGTTTTCAGTAAATAGGCCCGGGCCACTTGACCTTTGGCTAATGTGCCAAATCCAAGCCCGCTAAGCCCATTGCATGTGTAAATGGTTTAATTTAATAAATAACCAAAAAAGGGTTACCCAATAACCCTACTGGGCCCAAGACCCAACCATGGCAACCCACGGGTCTTCCAACGGGACCCGGGTCCGACCCACTTCACTTAAATAAAAAGATAAAATCAAATAAAAGGGACCCACTCCTTCAGAGGGCCCCGCCAGACCTAACAAGGTAGCATGCTGGTCTAGGAAGGGTGAAATTGACTCAGAAACCAGGGAGACCCGAGGGACCCGTCAAACCGACGGGGCGGACCGGGGTGTCTTTAGGACTTCCCCGGACCGTAACCGAGGACTTAGCTAGAACTCTGAAAAGCCGCAGACCAGACTTAGACCCGATTAGGGCAAAACCGTGTCTGCCTGCACTCTCAGGCAGTGGCGACTCCGAAAGTCCCGAGGCACGCGCCAAAGGTGCGCCCGGTGTGCGATCTAGGCCAGGTTTAGGTGCGCACACCCAGATCGGAGTCCGGATGAAGAAAATATGAGCTGATGAAATTCCCGAGCAGCTAAACCGGTAATCTGCGCACGTGGCAAAAAGCTGCACACGTAGCGAGTTGCGCAGGAAAATATCTTGGGGATCAAATCCGTAAATATCCAAACATACGAAATATCCCAGGGACTAAATCCGTAAAAATCCGAGAATATCGGATTGAATTGAAAATTACCAGGGACTAAATCTTGATTTTTCGATTCTTTGGACAAACGAGCGGCCGCATTTAATGATTTCTCATAATGCGGTCGCTCGAGCCGAGGTGGCAAGCAAGTGGGCGCCCCCTTTGTTTCCCTTATATAAGCCACGCGAAATCTCGCGCACAGAGGGTTGGAAGATTTTTCGAAAAAAGCTAAGTGTTCGGCATTTTTGCTTGGCAGCTCTCGGGTTGGAGGTTTCTGGGTGTCGGCTACCTTTGCTCGAGCCTTCTTCCTCACTCCCCATTGCTCAAAACCCTCTCGGCATACCTCTCCTGGCCTCCACCCTCTGACAGAAGCCCCTCCGACCCCATTACCTCTCTTCCTCTTCTTCCTCATCAAACCCGAAGGAGATAAACTGTAAAACCCCGATTTTTCACCTAATAAATAAATAAATAATAAATAAAAGAAAATATGAGTTAAGTCCTAGTTAAAATAAAAAGTGAAGATTTAGAGGATAATTAATTCAAATAAGTTCTAAGTTGAAGATAAAGAAAGAATTTTAATGAAATTAGCCTAAAAGAATAAAAAGGGTATTTTGGTAATTTCCAGAAAAGGGTAATTAGTGAATAGATCATCAAATAATAATTAGAATTAGAAAATAGAAGAAAACAAATTATTTTGACAAGTTAGAAATTAAAAGAAATTAATAAAAGCCTAAAATAGGGAAAAAGGGTAAGTAGGAGATTTCACGTCTTAATTTGGAGAAAATAAGGTTTTAAGTGATAGAAATGTTTAATTAAATATTTTGCACGAAATTAGGTTATTTCATGAGTTTAGATAATAAGAAACTTAATTAGTATTAGTTAAGTTGAAAATAGAAGGTGGAGAAAAAGTAGGAATTAAATTAGAAGGATTAGTCATTAACTAGACCATGATTGGGTTAGCCCAAATTTAATTAGCCAATTAGGGTTGGTTTAGGATTTCTAAAGCCTAGTATAAATAGGAGACTAAGGTTAGAAGAGAGGTAATTTTCGTGGGTTTCTTATGGAGAGAAAAGAGGGAGAGAAAGGAAGGAGGTCTCTAATGGAGGTGTCTGACCAGCCACCATCAAAACGCGATCGGGGAAAATCCGTACGGTGGATCGCCTTCATATTTTGAGGTTTTGTTCGTGACTGATAAAACTACATTGTGAACGGTGGAGATTTGAATTGAAAGAGTCTAGCTTGGTACGGTTGGGAGCAACATTCTGGTCCAGAATTAGAAGGTGCACTAGAAGAAGGATTTAGCGTATAAGGCAAGTAGTAACCCTTGGAAAACGTGAGGAATTGCATGATTTTGATTTCTGTGATTTCATATGGATTGAATGGATTAGTCGAAACAGTATTTACATGGAATCAAATTGTATATATTTTAGTGTTTGGTGTTCTTGAAGGATTTGTTGAAATAATGGAGAAAACTTGGTTTGATCATGAAATAAATTATAGGATGGTATTTAATTAATAAGAATTGATCTAGAAGGCTTTAGGAATGTTTTAGAATGTTATTAGATTAATTTAGACCAAAGAAACATATGCCAAAGGCATAAAAATCCGAACTTTAGAAATCTGGAAATTTCTGTTTAATATTGCACGAGCGCCTAGGATCGCCCAGCACAGTAGAGGTAGGCGCTCTAAGTAAAATTTGTAGATTTTGGGGATTTTATAATTCGAATAAATACCCAATAATTCTTATGATTAGTTAAGCATGTTAGCATCTTTATAAGGACCTAATTAAGCTATAAAAATTATAAAATTAATTGGGAAAGAATAAGCAATAAATTGAAGGTTATAATGAAAGGATTGTTTATAAAAGAGTCAAAGGGTATGGATATTGCTAGAAATAATACTACTGAAATTTATAGCTTACAAACATCTTTTAAACTTCATTCTAGGTCTGTAGAACATGCTGGAAAAATAAAATACAGAAAATTCAAATAAAAACTAGCTTAGGTGCTAAGGTAGGAAATTGGATTCTAATAAAGGGATTAAGAAGGAAAAGATCAAGCATGATTTGATTTACTTTTATTTGAGCTTTATATAAGAATATTGGCTACTGGAATTGCTTAAACTCAGATTTTATCGGATTTATGATACTTGAGTTTTATTTTGAATATAATTGGAAGAATTGCATATGTTATTCTGAAAATGCCTATAATTGGATTTGTTATGATTGAATCATGGATTTCACATGGAATGGAATACTTTGGTATGGATTTGTATGTGGTATGATGTTGTTCTCTTTAATTTTACGGTTGGGTGATACGGCTTCTGTGGTAGAGTTGATACTATCTTTTACGGCAGAGATGGGTAATCCTCTGTGTAGAGATGTGTAATCCTTTACGGGTAAAAGTGTGTATGCCTCCTACATTAGCGTGTCCTCCCGTATGTGGTTTTATCGTGGTTTGTGTCAGTGGGCTTAGCTGTATATGGATCCATAGTTTTGGCTGGGTAGCTAAGTGGTATTTAGTTTGGGTTGATTTACTCCTATATTGCGAGCGCGCTTCCCTTTGCAAGTTAGTTTGCTCTGGGAGGGTCCTATGTCTGGAGGGACACCCCGGTGAGCCGCTGGTGATTCCCTGTACATGTGGATAAGCGACCACACTCCATGTATTGATTCTGGTGCTGCATGCTGGTGGTACGTCCAACTTTGCGGGGTTCGTGCGCAATAAGTCGGTGACTACGGCTCTTGCCTAAGCTGCGCTGCATGGGGCTTGAGTATCATCAAGTAGCACTGCCCCTAAGCCGCACGGTGGAACAGCATTTAGTTGAGTGTCATCTCAAATACTTATCATCTTTGTGAGTCCTGCAATGGCACGTGTTTTGTCACTTTTGTCGGTTTTACCCCGTTAACATCAAGCTACTGGTATTTATACATGATCGTCTGTTTGATCGCTTTATTTGGAATTGCCATGAATAACTTGGATTTCTCGTCTTATCGTGATTAATCGAATACCTCATGACTATTTGCTTATATTGGACTGTTTCAAATTGCATGCACCTGCTACTTGCTGAGATGTAAATCTCACTCCGTTTTCCCCTATTTTTCAGGTTGCTTGGAGAGATCGCGAAGATGGGGTTTTAATTTGATGGGTAGAAATACAATTGGTATTAATGTCACATGTTGATTAGATAAACTTTACTGTAAACAGAATTGATATTATTGAATAAATAATTGTTTTTACTGGCCACCATAACTCTGATGTAATTGATTTATAAACTTTAAAATTATTGTGAATCTTGGTATGTATCTGACCCCAGCTTCGTGGTAACATCTCGAGTTTGATTGTTGAATCGGACTTGGGTTGTTACAGTAGCGAACCGGGTTCGGGTTGGGTGCCGGTTTGCACTGACCCGGGTTCGGGGCGTTACATAAACCCTAAGGAGATCTTGCTGTGGGCGTGGAGAGGTGTTGCTCCGGTGGCTGCTCGCACAAGGAGGCTCCACCCACGTCGGATAGGTGTTGAAACATCCAGGTAATGTTCCCGACGAACTCCTGTACAAAATAAATAAGTTCATTGCGATATCCTGTTTTCCAGCATTTTTGTTTTTCACCGCTATTACTTGTCTGATTGATTCGAAGGGGGAGCATGTTCCCCCATGAGTTCTCCCTCTCTGTTGTATCCCATAAAGCCCCCAGTCCCCTTCCTTGCATGTTCTATTAGTGTTTAGGTGTTCGGATTTGCAGGTTTGCAAGGAGGTTTGATTTTCATAAAAATGTAGTTAGATTAAATCCAAGATTAGTTGGGAGGTGTTCTGAGCATGTTAGGAGGCTAGTGGAACAGTTACAGACCAAAAAAAATCGGCCAGAGATGGAGATCTCAAAAAAACAGAGAGTTGAAAATTGCAGTGAGCTGCCGCCCATCTGGCGCCCACCTGGCGCTCACCTAGGAGGTGGGCGCCCCTTTCATCTCACTTCCCGCCGAGCTGGCGCCCACCTGGCGCTCAGCTCGCGCCCACCAAAAACCAGGTGAAATTCTGGCGCCCTTCTCGCGCCCATCTCGCGCTCACCTCCCGCCCAACTCGCGCTCACCTGGTATCGGGTGAGCGCCAGGTCAAAATTTCGCCCGGATTCTGGCGCCCATCTGGCGCCCACCTGGCGCTCACTTCAGGAGGTGAGCGCCAGCACAATGAGCCAGTTTTTTTCTGACAGAGTGTCCATCTTGTGTTTTTTTTGTAATTATTGCTAGATGTGAATGCCATTTCCGAACAGAACCGAATAAACCAATAGGGTTTCTGGGTCACCCGGAAACCCAATGTGGGACTTGGACCCCCGGTCCAACTTGACTTCCTGTGGGCCTTCCAACGGGGCCCACCCAGCCCAATAAACACCAAAGCATGTCATTAAATAACTTAAGTAAAATGAACAATTTGAACCGGGCGGGCCAAGCCCAATGCGGCCCACCCGAGCCTTGTTATGTGAAATTGATGCATGAATTGCGTGGTTTGGCCGAGACCAAGGGCAAGGGCCTACCGGGCCCGCCAAAGCCCACCAACCGAACCAAGGAAGGGTGCAAACCCTAACTTTCGGTAACTTGGGCTTACAAGCCCAGATTTGGACCGCGGGCCCCAAGCCCAATGTCCGAATCACTTTGGCAAAATTAAAAAGATAAATCCAATAAAAAATACTTGGCCACCATGTGGGCCCACCAAAGGGGCCCACAAACCAGTCCGGCCCACTTGTGCATAAAAAACACTTAACCTTCAAATCTGAATCTAAAGTAAAATCAATGCACCAACCAAAGCCCAAAGGGCCTCCTAGGATAGGCCAAGGCCCACAAGGGCACACGGGCTTGACTAAGCCCACCAAGGACACCGTGGGCCTTCCAATGGGGCCCACCCAACCAGACTCAAATCACCTAAGTAATCAAGATAAAAGCAATTAAAGGGACCCACACCACTCAGGTGGTCCCGCCAGACTTAACCAAAATTGCATATCGGATTAGGAATCAGGTGAGACCTATGTAAGCTGACTCAAACCAGGGAACCCACGGGACCCGTCATCCGACGGGGTGGATCGGGGTGTCTACGGACTTCCCCGGACCACAACCGAGAACAGACTTAGAATCTTAAGCCGCAGACAAAAAAGCCCTAATAGGCAAGATTAGGCACCCAGGTGTCCGCCTGCACCCCATCAGGCGGTGGCGACTCCGAATTTTCCCGTGCCGCGTTTCCCACGCGCGCACAATACCAATTTGATTAAACCTAAAATCATGCAACGATTAAACAAAACAGGGTGTTACTACTTGCCTCAAAACTCAAAATCCTTCTCTTCAAGTTATAGCTGAAATTCTGCTATTAATCACACCCCTCAAGAGACATTGTATAGGCAACAATCAAGAGTAAAATGGCTTCAAGAAGGAGATAGGAATACAAAGTTCTTTCATGCTTCTTTGCAAGTCCTCAAACATAAATTATTGCAAAGAAGTGATTGGCTATCTGAAAATCCTAATATAAAAGTTGATGCTATATCCTTTTATTCAAGCTGTTTCACTCCAGAGCCTAATTTTTTCAATGATTGTTTAAATGTGATCCCTAGTAATTTGGATAGCAACTCAAATAAAAGACTCTCTTCGCTTCCTTCCCTTGAAGAAGTTAAAAAAGCTATCTTTGAACTTGATTCGGATAGTGCCCCTAGTCCAGATGGTTTTACAAGTTGGTTTTTTCAAAGCTGTTGGGAGATAATTGCTTCTGATTTATATGCTGCAGTTGTAGATTTTTTCAATGGAAGTACCCTCCCAGTTTCCTTTACAGCCTTTCATATTGCGATTATACCAAAGGTGAGTCAACCAAGATCATTTTTTGAGTTTCGGCCCATTAGTCTTTGTAGCTTCTCTTACAAGATTATATCAAAGATTTTAGCCTCAAGACTTTCGGAAGTGCTTCCTCTTATAATTAGTTGTGAACAGAGTGATTTTGTGAATGGTAGAAATATATCAGATAATATTTCTCTTGCTTATGAATCATGTCAAGACATTAACAGAAAATGTTTTGGAAACAACATCATGCTCAAGATAGATATGGCAAAGGCTTTTGATAGAATGGTGTGGGACTTTATAATTGAGGTCTATAAAAGATTTTTTAAAATCCCAGATTTTAGTGATAAATAAAACTAATTATTAAATAGGCTAATTGGGTTAATAATATGCAGGAGATGAGATATTGGTTCAAATTGGAGGAGAACACGGAAAGCTAATTTAAGGTGAGAATTTTTGGTTTAAACTAGGGAGAAGTTTAATTATACTTATTCAGATTATTATAGTGAAGAGTTAATTAAAGTATAGGAATTAATAAGGGAGTTGGTTGAACCCAAGGAGAATGGGTTGACTCAAAGGTTTATTTGGTTTAAGGAGTAGTTGGTCTAATGGCTTGATTTTAGTTGGTTTAAAGAAGGGGTATTATGGTAAAAGACTTTAAATAATTAAATAACCTAGTTATTCATGGGTTATTCACGTTGAGAAAAACACAAGATTAGAAGCAGCTGCACGCCCATTTCTCTTGTTTCCACTATTCTTCTCGTTGCTTCCTTGTGATCAAACCTAACCCTAAAACAACCTGTTGGAGCTGTCTTAGAGAAGGAAGAAAGAGATTTTCGTGCATAGAAACTCAGGTAAGAGCAAGTCAAGAGAAAGTTCTGTTTTTAAGACATAGATGTGTTGTTAGATTCTAAAAACATGATTTTTCTTAACCCAGATGAGATCAAGACTTGTGAGATTGTTGGAGCATATTTGTGGTGATATTTCGTTGCTTTTAGGAAAGGTTTTAGTTCCTAAAACCAGGTAAGTAGTTCCTTTAAATCTTGCACAAAAATAAATTCGCGTTTAGTCGATATGCATGGTTAATCGGTGATTGATGAGTTGTATTCGCTATTTATGATGTTTTATTTGTTGGAAATTGTTCTAACATGTTTATAAAGTGTTTTAGAATGATTTAGAATGGATTTAATGCATTGGATATTGAGTTGTGGAATTTTATTGAATTTCGTAAACTTGCGGATTTTTAACGTATCAGGCCGCTTGAGTAGTCGCTTGAGCGCCCTACGCGATTATTCAAAACTGGAGAGCAATTTTCCCAGATTGAACTGTTGCCTGAACAATCGCTCGAGTGACCTATTGAGCGACCAACCCTGAAATGACCTACTGTGTAAGGCCGTTCGAGCGCCCTGTCTGTCAGATTTTTGGAAACTTGTCTTTCAACCTAGTTTTTCACTATGTAAGTGTTTTTATCAAATTTTAACCTATGTACCATCAAGATTAGGGTATTTGGGGATTTTTTGCACTGGCAGATGTTTAAAATTCAATTTTATAAAGATTTTGGGTAGATGTTTCCAAAGAGGTACTTTTACTTTATACCGTTGTTCCAAATGATTTTATTTCAAATCAAAGTTGTTTTTGTGAGTTCATACACCTGTATTAAGGTGATATGAAGGTATTTGGTGCATCAATGGAGTTGATACACATCCGGGACATATTTGCCCGTTGAAACCTAGAGTTTGGACATATGAATTGGTACATCTTGTTTTGGTTTTGGGTCACAGTGTGACAAGGCAGGTGCCTGTTTTCTTTGTGTCCTCAGGGTGGATTTGGTTATACAGATAAGGTTCTGTATTGGTGGGTGTTATTGAGAAGTATGTCCATTCCCTGGTTTGTTATCTCACTGTTGAGTGGGCTTAGCATTTATATGGATCCATAGAATAGATAGTAAGTGAAATGTTTATTAGAGGGGTTTGAATTCTGTGTCTGAGGCATCATCTCGAGGATGGTACTTCTCCTGGATTGGTCGGTCGCTATGTTACCCACTCCTGAATAGGTTGGGCCGTACATGCTAACTCATGGTTGGGTTCTTCCGTTGGTGTTGAATCGCCAGACTGCAGGGCGGTTGGTCCATCGTAAATTGGTTAGGTAGCATATTGGCACATGTCTACTATCTTTCTCTGGTAATCTATTTCATGAGTCCCATGAGGTGGACAATTGTTTATTTTTTTGTTGTCTTGTATTTTATTGTTATTATTCTGATAAAGCATTGCATATTTTGTTGTGGTCAACTATTTGTATGACTGCTTACTGAGATGTCTTTTCTTACATTATTATTTATTGGTTTTGTTTTCATATATTCCAGGAGAGTACGTTGCTGGGGTAGAGACTCCGGGGGAATACTGTGATTACCAGGAGGAAGACTATTTCATTCCTGTGTAGGTCCAGGAGGACTTGATAGATTATTAGTTTTATTTTGAGGGATTGTCCTTAGTTATTATATTTGTGGATTTGATGTTATCCAAGGAAATTATTTGGAAGTTTTATATTACATGACATTAGTGATGTTTCTTATTTTATTTAGTTGAACCTTTTCCAGACTTTATGAATAAACTAATAATGGATTATATTTGATGGTTTAGTTCCATGCTTCTTGAAGAATTGACTTTTATTTCCGCACTCTGATATATTTAATGAAATTGTTAAGTTTGGATTAGTTTGGCTGGGCCCAAATCCTAACGAACCAGGTTTGGGTTTATGTTTCTTTATAGACCTAGATTTGGGGCATTACAGATTTGTTTTCTCAGATTCTTGGTGTGAACTTATAGAGAGATGCTTGAATAATTGCTGGTTCAGTATTCTGATAAAAGGAGAAGCTTGTGGTTTCTTTAAATCCTCCAGAGGGCTCCGGTAAGGGAATCCTTTATCCCTTTTTTTTTTCATTATTGCTGAAGAGGTTCTGAGTAGAGGTCTTCTCTCATTGTCTCATGAAGGTAAATTGGGTCATTATAGCACAGGTTGAACTTCTGTCATGGTTTCTCATTTGTTGTTTGCTGATGATATCCTTATTTTCTCTAATGGGAGAAGGTCTTCCAGGGCTTATCTTCTCAAGTTTCTTAGCTCTTATGAAGAAGCTTCTGGCCAGCAAATTAACAAAGCAAAGAGTTGCTTAATTGCTTCCTCTAAAATGTCATCTTCAAGGTTAGATATGTTGCAGTCTTTCTCTGGCTTTAAAAAAGCTAGTTTACCAATAAAATATCTTGGAGTTCCTCTATTTCATGGGAGAGCTAGCTTGCCTATGTTTGCGGATTTATTTGAGAAGATTCAAAAGCGCATTAGTGGCTGGAAATCCAAACTCTTATCTCATGGAGGTAAAATAACTCTTATCCAAAGTGTTCTTTCCAGTATTCCAATTCATTCTCTTTCTGCCATTCCTTTTCCAAAGGCAGTGTTGAAAAGATTAGAGACCTTATTTGCAAACTTCTTTTGGGGAGAAAGCATTGAACATGGGCATAGAAAGCATTGGTTGAGTTGGGACAAAATCACAAAGCCTAAGTTAGAGGGAGGTCTAGGTATTAAATCGGTGGCTGATGTCATGGTTAGCCTACAAATTAAAATGGGATGGAGGGCTTTTCATGGTGATAGTCTATGGTCTTTGTTCATGCGTGCCAAGTACTGTTCCTCGGGCAATTTTCATATCATTCAAGACAAAAATGGCAGCTCAAAAATCTGGAAAAGCATTCTAAAGGTGAAAGACAAAATTCTTGAAAATACAGCATGGTTCTTAGAAGAAGGGCGAGTGAATTTCTGGTTTGATCAGTGGTCTCATTTGGGCAAATTGGCAGATCAAGTTCAGCTGGAAACTATCTTAAATCTAGATCTTCAGGTGGCGGATCTCATTAATGACAATGGTACTTGGAACGTTCCTCTTCTTTCTCAATTACTTCCTCCTAATGTCGTCACAAATATTGTTGATATTCAATTCAGACCTTCTATTTCCAAAGATAGGGCGTTGTGGATTGGATCATCTTCTGGTTCTTTTTCCACCGCTTCAGCATGGAACTTAATCAGAACTAAAGCAAGTCCCCACCCATGGGGGAAGTATTTATGGCATAACTTTATTCCTTCTAAGATAAATGTGTTTACTTGGAAGTTGCTGAAGGGAGCATTGGCTATATATGATTGAATAAAAAGATGTAGAATAAATATACGTTCTCAATGCAATTGTTGTTCTTCGAAAAGAAGGGAGACCTTGAATCACCTTTTCTCTTTCGGAGAGATTGCAGAATCGGTATGGGAATTCTTTGCTGAATGTTTTCACTGCCATCATCATCCACTCCACGATTTGGGTACCAGATTTTCTTTCTGGTTTTCAAGTTCAAATGCAAAAGATCAACTTGGTATTCTTGTTAAAGTCATTCCCTTCTTATTTGCCGGGAAATTTGGATAGCAAGATGTAGGAGCAGATTTGAAGATGAAAGTATGGATGCTAACCAAATTATTAGAAAGGTCCAGCATTGGCTTCAAGAGATTTCCTACTTCACCAAGCCGGTAAAATCATGTGAGTATAATCGAGCTTTAATTCTTGAGAAATTGAATATCTTTTCTCCATCGGTTAGCTCCCCAAAGGCAAAATTTGTTCGATGGAAAAGACATTGAAATTCATCTTTTATTTTGAATGTTGATGGTGCCTCAAAAGGAAATCTAGGTATGAGTGGAGGAGGGGGAATCATTAGGCATCCCTCAGGTCACTTTGTTGCTGCATTTTCAGCTTTCTATGGCCATAAATCTAATCTAATGGCTGAATTCTTGGCGTTAAGGGACGGTTTACGACTGGCGAACAGATATGGGTTACAAGATCTTCAAATAGAATTTGATTCTAAGATTCTGGTGGACATTACTTTTGGTTTGGCATCAATTCCTTGGAAATTTCTCCTTTGGTGGAAAGAAGTTAAAGAGAGGTTACATAACCGAGTTGTGCATCATGTATATAGAGAAGCCAACACTGTAGCTGATACTTTGGCTAATGAGAGTTTTATTTATCTTAACCACACTGTTTATGAGGATTATTCTGTGCTTTCTCCTCAAGTTAAGAATTGTCTCTTTCATGACAGAACAGGGTTATTCTCTATTAGATACTAGGTTCTGTTTTGCTGTTCTGAAAAGGGTTAAGGTTTTATGTCCCCCCCCCCCCCCCCCCAGAGAAGCTGTATCTTTTTTGATTAATTTAATATACAGGTCAGGGTCTGCCTCAACCCTCCTCCCTCCGTTGGAGTGCCACTAACGTTATTCATGCCTTAGTGGGTTTTCCTTAAAAAATAAAAATCACACCCCTCTAGAGACCTCAAAACACCATCTCCACCATTCAGATTGAAGTCCCACTAGTCGTGAATAAAACCACCAAATATGAGGCCGATCCAACTGTTGGATCCCTATAGATCGTCGTTCGAAGTTTGCTGGTCGGACTTCTTTTCAACTCATTCTCTCTCTATATTCCCCAAACGTGAGAGCCCTATTTTCTCCTTTTTTTCCTCTATATAATTTGATTAGAAGAAACCCTAATTCCTCCTTAAAGTATCCCTTTTATAAGGTCACCCAAATTAGAAGTCCTAATAGGGTTTGGAAACTTTCTAACTAATCCCACTAGGTTTCCTAATTTCACTTAGAAGCTTTCCTAATCTTTCACAACTCCTTCTAATTCTTCCCTCTTAATACTAAATAAGAGAAACTTCTATTTTTCCTAATTTTCGTGCTAATTATTTCCCCTATTTTTAAATATTACAAAAACTCCCCAAAACTTCTCTTTTCCCCAACTTAAGGCTCCTAATTAACTATAATCACCAATATGCCCTTTCCTCACTTATTAAGCTATAAATTTCATTATTTATATTTAAATCAACCCAACTTAAGTCTAACTTAATTTTTTAAACATAATAATTATTTAATTATTTAGCTAACTAGGAATTGACCAAAATACTCTTCTCTTGATAATTTCATATCTACCCGTTGGATTTCTTCTAAAATTTACAAATTTATTATCTATAGTATTCTTGGCTATAACACACACTTGGATTAATACCTACATGTCCCAAACTTCATATTTAACTTACTTTCCCAGTTATTCTAAATTGATTCTTCACTTTTCCTATTACTATTAATTAAAGTCAAATCTATAATTAATTTTCCAATTAATTTAATTACTATTCCAATTCCCACTTACTCGTAATTACGATCATTTATTTAATTTCTGATATTTATACATACTTGGAACATATTGCTAATCTTCCAATACTTGGATTAATTCTTTATTCCTTAATATTTTTCATGTTTATCTAACTTATTATCCAATAATTAGATTTATTTATTATATTACTATATTCAAGAAGTCGGGGTTTTACATATGACAAGGAGAGAGAACCTCTTGGTTTAAATTTAATTAAACCAAAAAATTAATTTAGCTCAGTATCACGTGGTTGGACTCACTCGAGTCTCCACAGGGGGTGAGCTAGAAGGCAACACCCGGGCTCACCTAGCCGGTCTTCGATTTAATAATCGATTGCTAGGCGCTACTATTTTGGACCACGTTGGGTCTCCGCAAGCGGTAAGCTAACAAGCAATACTTGGGCTCATCTGAAAGGTCTGGTTTTGACAGAATCAGTCTCTTGACGCCACAATTTTGGACTTATTGGAGTATTTGTAGGGGAAGGGCTAAATAGCAACTTCCGGGTGTGCGCACCTAAACCTGGCGTAGATCGCACACCGGGCGCACGTTCAGTGCGTGCCTCGGAATATTCGGAGTCGCCACTGCCTGAGAGTGCAGGCAGACACGGTTTTGCCCTATCCGGGTCTAAGTCTGGTCTGTAGCTTATTAGAGATCTAGCTAAGTCCTTGGTTACATCCGGGGAAGCCCTAAGACACCCCGGCCCACCCCGTCGGTTTGATGGGTCCCTCGGGTCTCCCTGGTTTTTGAGTCAAGCTCACCCTTCCTAGACCAGCATGCTGCTTTATTTGGTCTGGTGGGACCCTCTGAAGGTGTGGGTCCCTTTTATTTAGATTTTATCTTTTTTATTTATCTAAGTGAAATGGGTCGGACTCGGGTCCCGTTGGAAGACCCGTGGGCTGCCATGGTTGGGCTTAGGGCCCTGTTGGGTTATTGGGTAACCCATTTGGTTATTTATTAAATTAAACCATTAACGCATGCAATGGGCTTAGTGGGCTTGGATTTGGCCCATTAGCCAAGGGTCAAGGGGCCTGGGCCTGTTTATTGAAAACTGGCCTGGTATAGGCCCATCAAAAGTGGGCCCCACAAGTGGGCTCAAGGTGCCTTGGTGGGCTCATTTGGGCCCACGATCCAAAGATGGGCTTAAGATAGCCCAAATTGCTTAAGGGAATGGTTCAGGCCGGTTTAGGTTCAACCGAGCCGGGAAATTATGTTTTTTAGGTTACTTTTACATTTGCCCGTGTTTGCTATACAGTCCACCCTTGCCCGTGAATGAAATCCGGTTAGGCTTGCCCGTGAAGCAAACACGGTCCTGACCAGACCGCTCTGAGTTTACGGGCGCAGCCTATTTTGCCTTTTTTTTGCCGATTCTGCTTGGGATCGGTTCCGTGGCCTTCTCAAATGTTCTGGTAGCTTCAGAAAGGATTGCAGGTTCTTCCAGGGGCTTCATTTGCCTCATTTGGCCCAAATGATCATCTTCCTTTTCTTTTAGTGTTTCTTGAAGAAACACTGCCTTGAATGAATAATCTCCTGTTCATTTTGAGAATGGAAAAGGGGGTTTTACAGGGAATATCATGTATCCTTAAGAAAGGCTTGATCCTTCCACATTAAAGGATTAGAAATAACCATTTGTTTAATCAATAAAAACACTTTCTTTTCTTCATTTCCAGCAATGGTTAATACTTTAATTCTAAACTTTTATGGCACCTCTCATGGCATCCAAAACAGCAAACAAGTTAGTGGTATTGTGATAAAAAAAATGAGTAAAGAAGAGGATAAAATAAGCAAAATTTACCCAAATTAGAGAAAATAGTATACTTACAATGTAATTAGTTTGTTTTGTTGGATTTGTGGTTCTTCGAAGATTCGGGCAGCGCTTCCACGTCCTCCCAAATATTTCAAAGTTGATGAAAAAGAGTTTGGTTGGGTGATGGATTTGAAAGTTAGACTAAAGAGGGTTTTTTTGCATGATATTGGCATGATTTAACTAACTTAGGGGTAGTTTAGGGATAAAAAAGGTTTGGGTGCTGGAGTGACAGCATGAGGGCAGCATTTGGTCGACGAGAACTGTAGGAGGGCAGGGGTGATGACCAGGTAGAATGGCTTGTTGAAATGGGGGGGGGGGGGGGTGGGGGGGGGGGGAGGCCTCTCTGTTTATAGGCAAAAAGGGGCGTGCCCGTATTTGAAGTACGGGCGTGTCTTGCCCGTCCTTCAAGTATGGGCGTGTCTTGCTCGTAATTCAAATACGGGTGAAAAACGCACATTTGAAAATCTCGCGAATCGGCCGTACGGGACGCGTGTCCCGCCGTACAGCGACGCGTGTCTTCTTCCAGAAGCTTGCCCGTATTTCAAATACGGGCATGCCCTGCCCGTAATTGAAATACGGTCCAGCACGTTTTTAAAATGTTTGGATTTCAAACCTTTATTCAATTTGTTTTTTTGCAAGATTTTTATTCGATTTTTTTATTAAAAAGCGAGATTCTCTTTATTAAAATATTATTAAACACCTTTATCTTATTTATTTTATTGGTTTAGTCCATTTTTGCTGCCTTTTTGCCACATTGGCAGTTTTTCTGAAACTTCAACTGCTCATAACTTCTTCATCCGGTGTCCGATTTCAGCAAACTTAGTGTCGTTGGAACCGGCTCGGAACCACCTATCCTTTGGGATCAAGTTTGGCAGCTGAATTGGGGTCGAGCAAAAAGTCAACTTTTCGCTCCCCAAAAGTTTGACCAACTCATAATTTTCTCATCTGGACTCCGATTCTAGAAAATTCAGTTGCGTTGGAACCATGTCGAAATGCTCTTTTCAATGAGATGAAGTTTGATGGCCAAATTTACTTGAATCAAAAAGTCAATTTTTTGACCCTTTCAGGGTTTGACTTTTCATTTTTCTTCATTTTAGGGGTGCAAAAATCAGGTGTCTACACCGGGCTCACCTAAAGGGTCTGATTTCAACAAAATCAATCTCTAGGCGACACCATTTTGGATCTCATTAGGGTCTTTGCAGGGGGTAAGCTAAAGAGCAATACCCAGGCTCTCCTAGCTGGTCTCTGATTTAAGAATCGGTCGCTAGGCGCCACAAAATTTAAAACCGAGTGATCTTAGACAAAGATTCATTCGGGGTGTGATTTGAGCTCCATTTTGGGTGCTTTAAGAAGCATCTGCCAAGTAATTCATGTCATTTAGTCAAGATGATTAGAAGGGGTCTGAGGCGATCAGAAATCGTGATCTCGCATGATCGAAAAGAGGGGGTCCGTTGGGACCGGAAGGCAATTTAAAACTTGTAACAAGCATCTGCAAATTAATTCATTGCTTACGTCATTTTTTTATGCATGTTTTTTTATTTTGATTTTTATGCATGTTTAAAGTAGTAAATAAATAAAAAATCTAACACAGGGTTTTACCATCACCTAAAAGGAAATGTGTATGCTCCTAAAAGGTTCATGCCAGCATGGGCACGACTCTTAGACATACTTGTGTGATGGAGCATCCATAAATCTTCATTAGCCTTAGCTGTCTTGATTTAGAAATGCTTGTGTACGCATACACCCTGTATTATTACATAACTCAAGCCACTTAGATTACAATTTGCCATTGTGGACCAAAATTTACAGACTCCAAGAAGTTTTACAATTTGGGCCTTGAAATAAAGAGGGTACAACTTGGCTTTCATGGGCCAGTCTGATTGACGCCCTATTCTAATTTGAATCAATCTTTGATCTGGCCTACTTCATCTGATTTGTCAGGCCTGATGAGGATTTATGGATGCCTCTAGTAGACTCAATGGGTCAAGATACATGTTTCTCAGGACTAGATGCATGTGGGCCTGGGGTGGTTCCCCTGGTATTCTGGGTAGGCTACCTAAACATGGGTCCAAGCAAGCCCATTTTCTAAGGTCTAACTCAGATGCAAAGTGGGTTCGGGGTGTTACTACCCTAATGGACTCTTCAATTTTAGCAAAATTCTTTTTCATTTGGTTTTTTTTTCCAAACCCTAGCATTCAGCGGAAAACGTGCTACTCCTCCAATGCTCGTACGCATGCATGATTGTTTCTGGGTAAAGAGGGAGAGACCCGCCTAAGCCGCAGCTTATATAGCGTGGGCTAGGTTGGTTCACCTTCACTTTCCTTGGCATAAGCCAAAGGTGCGTTTGGCTAGTACAACCCGGGGTGAATTTTCACCTCAACCTTCCTAGGAAATGCCAAGGGCGAGCGGGGTTACACATCCACACTGTTTCAGTTTTCACAGGTGGGGGGGGGGGGGGGGTGGCTGCTATAGTATCCATCTATCAGCTATGCAATGCATGATCATGCAACATTCATTTCGGATCACATGCACATTCTCCCTCGTGCGCATGACCCCACGCAAATATATACACATGTAAAAAATATTACACTACACATCATAACAAATCATAGTGACATATGTGCATGTGTATGTGTGTGCACATGTGACATGAATATATTTATGTGCCTGAGTGTGCACATGTAAAAAATGTGTGTGCATGTAAAAGTGTGTGCACATGTGGCATGAATATGTGCATGTGCATGTGTGCGCACATGTAACAAAATGCGTGTGCATGTGCAAATGTGTGCATATGTAACATGCATGTAAGTGAATCAACTTGGTCCAACTCTTGGGTCTCTTCCCCAGTGGAGTCGTCAAGCTGTACGCATCCCCTCCGGGTCGCGGGTTGCACGGATGTGTCTTTTGCTTGGGTCAACTTGACTTTTTTTATTTTTTTATTTTTTTATTTTTTGGTTTTAATGTCCTTAGCCAGTTCAATTTGATTTTGGAGTCACCTAGGCTTATTTGGTATGACCCAAAGTTCGGCTAAGTGACCCGATTATGACCTAGGGAAGTTCGTGAACACCTCGAGTCACCCTGTATAGCAGGTTCTCATCTATGAATTTAGTTGGACATTTAAAGAGCTGATTATTTATTTATTTATTTTGTCTTATAAATCTTTACAAAACAATATCACAAGTATCGCTAAAACAAGAAGACAAAACCGTATAAATAAAATCTACAATTTTCCCCAAATTAATACAAATAGTTTTTCCCAAAATAATTTATCATGTTAATCATGTCATTTTAACATTTCTTTCAAAACCGTTCTTGTCAAAACATGGCTAAACTGATCAATCAATCTCATTTTTTATAAAAGAAATCAAATCATTTATAATTAGTAATTAAAGCTCACCTTCAGGTAGTAGCTTACCTCTACTGCGGGATGTAAACACATAGTATCTACACCTCCTCTGCAGGAGAATGCACATCTTTAGAACGCAGGCAACCCCCGCAGGAGATAGCATAACTCAACCGTAGAATATGAACACATACCACCTACATCTCCCCCGTAGGAGATAGATTCCTCACCCTTAAGTGGTAACTCACACACCCATCTCCCATATAGGATGCAATCATGTAGTAATCACATTACCCCCGCATGAGGTATCTCCCCCGTAGGATGCAATCCCATCGGAACTACATCTCCCCCACAGGAGGTAACACATCTCTCCTGCAGGAGCTAACATACACATCTCCCCTGTGGGATGCAATCACATCATGATTACATTTCCCTCACAGGAGGTCTCTCCCATGCAGGATGCAATCCAAACTGGACTACATCTCCCCCATAGGAGGTAACACATCTCTGCCACCAAGCAAGTAAAGGTATCTGCCACCAAGCACGTAAAAGTCTCTACCACCAAGTAGGTAATCAATAAATCTGGCCACCAAGCCATTGTACAAATAATCCACATTGCCATCCATGGTATATAAAACATTCCATGGTACATGGAAGAGCATAAATCCACAATCCAATTTCGTATATAAAGTAGTTTTTTTCATGTTCAATCAATAATCCAAAACCTTTTGCCAATACTTATTATATTTCAAAACATAGGCTCAACGTACTCAAATCTGTTATAAAAGTATTTTGATCAATTCGAGGACTTGAATCACATCTAAAACAATGTTTTACAGGTGTAGAAATCAACCAAATTGATTTTAAATAAAATTCTAGAACCAAAACTCTCTTTCAAGTCAAACAAGACATATTTCAGTAGAACATACTCAAAACTTTGTATGATTTTTATAAAATGAATCGACCACCGAAAACAACTCATAATCACCCAAATCTTTTTTTTACATGTGTTTGATTTGTCTAAAAATCATTTTATAATAAAAATCTAGGTATATTTCCCAAAATTAGAAAATCTGGGTTGGGCACTCAAGAGGTCCTGTCTAGCGGTCTTTGAAACAAAACAGAACAAAACGGAACAAAACAAGTGCTTAACAGAATGCACAAGCGATTGTGTTGAGCAGTTGATAATAGAAGTAATACATGCGAAACGCTTGAGCGACCTATCAGGCGCTCACCCAATTGCGGCAAAACCTGGAAATCCTATTTCTGTAATTTTTCTCCTTTAATCCTTTAAATCATAATTCCAACAATTCAAACCACTTCTAACACATCTAATATCATCTATAAATCATATTAAATCATTCTAAACAAATCAAAGCACAGATTTACTACAAATCTAAATCAAAATCTTAGAAAATCAACGCTAGAAAGCATACTTAATAGATTTCATAAACCCCATTTAAGATCATTCAAACCCACGAAATCTACTGTATAAAATACATGGTTAGGTATCTCAAATCATCATTGTAACGCCCCGGATCCGTGTTGTTCAATAAAGATATAACACGTCTCATGGAGGTTAGGCAAGGATCGTTTATCAATTATGATCGCTGGATAATCATCTAGCTATAACCTGACAGAGTGCACAATTTCATTTATCCAAAACTGTAACATTTAAAACTGAACTAGAATCATATGGTTCAACCCCAATTAACTTTAACACATCTTAATTGTTCAAAGTTTCTTAAATTCAAAACAAGATAACCTACAAGTCTAAGGAAGGTAATAGTAATCCTCCTCCCTATAAGCCTCAGCAGGATCTACCCCAGTAATCGCCTCACCACGAGTATCTGAAAAACAAACAAAATAAAACAACGGAGTGAGATACGAATATCTCAGCGAGTAGCACATGCATGCAGAAATAGTTGACCACAATTTAAACTATGCATCGACAAACACTCAATACGGTTAAACAACCAACATCAATTCCCAAATTGAAATCAAGACTTGTTCTAATCAAACAAATCACGTCTCAGTTAAGTACGGCAACACATCTATTGGTCAATGTCATGACTATCGTTTAGTTGATAAATTAAACATGCCAAGTAGACACTCCACACCTCCATGTACACAGTTCCGGCCTACTCAGGGTTTTGGAACTCTGAAATGACGGCCTACTCAGGGTTTCGTCATCCAATGCAGGCCTACTCCCCGGGTTTCTGCATTGACAACCAGGCCTACTCAGGGTTTCTGGATGCTCTACACCGGTCGTGGCAACATACAAGGCCATGCAATTCCAACAACCAACAATAACATCACATTACTAAGCTTAAACATCTGGATCCAGGACAAGCTAGACCAAAACAGTAAAACATCATATAATCTCAATTCCAATATCAACGTAAAACTATTCATTCCACATCATGTAAAACCCATCACAGTTCATCACCTGTCCCTCTGGACCAAACAGTACCTCAAGTACTTTCAGCATTTCTCATTTTCGTAACCCATGCCATTTGGAAACAAAATTCAATTCATTCATACCAAGGAAATCTTTACAATACATTTAAAGTTTCCAAACAAGTGAAACTAGAATAGAATAACTCCTCAATCAAAACGGTGTATAAAACAGAGTAAATGTAATTGGTAACTCTTAGTGGTTTGGTATCCGGCACAACACTCATAAATAACCTAAACTCAACTTGGAAGCTTTTAAGAAGTTCACTAAATTTTCCTCTAAAAATTTTCATAGGCAAAGTAGATTCCAAGGTTCCTAAACAAGTGAATAATGAAGTGGTTTAACCCTTAAGACACCCAATTACTCTTGGTTAAATCAGATTTCCATTTCAGTAAGTATAATAGGGTATGCGCTCACTTCCTGAAATGGGCGCCAGGTGAACGTCGGTCGGCGGTAAGAAAAACAGAGTAAAATGTAGCTTGCGCTCACTCGACACTAAGTGAGCGCGAGATAGGCGCGAGCTGAGCGCCAGGTTCGCGCGAACTGAGCGCCAGGTTTTCGAGTGCACGCGAGCTGAGCCCCGGGTTCGCCCGAGCTCGGCGGTAAGAATGATCTTAACTAGGAGCCTACCTCCTAGGTGAACGCGAGTGGGCGCCAGGTTCGCGGATACCCCCTGCGATTTTCAGTTCTCTGTAAATTCGAGATCTATAACTCTGGCTGGTTTGTTTCAGTCTGTTATTGCTCCAATACCCTCCTAGTACTCCCAGAAGACTTCCCAATCACTTTTGGATTTAGTCTAAATACATTTAATTTCAAGATAAATTTCGGTCTCCGACTCTGTTTCATGTCATTCCAGAAAACTAAAAGAAACTTAGAAATCATTTAAACTACAACCATGCATCAGGATAATCTCGAGAAAACATAAAACGCAAAACCCCAGTTGTAAATCAGTGCTACTCACCTGAAAGCGCTTATTCGAGAATACTAAAACCTCGGCCGATCACTACTCCGGCCACGCACGCGAATGAAAAATCTATCCAAACAAATCTTCTCGAGCAGAGAGAAATAACCCACTGAAGTTCAGCTCCAAAATCCTTCCCTTAGCCCTTGCGATGCTTGTTCTTCACGAGCAGAGCCCTAATCGCCACTCTAGCCGAAATCGCTCACTTCTCCTGATATTCACGCTATCGAAAAATGTTTCCGTAAGTATGATACGCGTATTCTCATAAACCCCAAAACCCTACTTACCCTTTTTAGTATACTTAACTTGATACATACGCCGCTCGATCCCTCTCCCATTTCCTTGATCCCATGCACGCTGGCCCACTGAAAAATCCTACATGTTCCAGCCACTTAGGTTAACAAGTGCCCAAGCTATAAAAATATATATATTTTTATTTTATTAATAATAATAATAATATAATTTTTCAGAAAAACGGCTATATAACGCCTGTACATACGAGTATGGGCTAAGCCCTCAAACCACAAAAAATCACCTGATAAACACAGTTTATATATCAAAATAAATAACTAAATAAATAAATAACTCACCAAAAATTAGGGTCTTACAATCATATATTAATTCCAGATCAAACTCAAATGATTAAACCTAAAATTATGCAACAATAAAACAAAACGGGGTGTTACTACTTGCCTCAAAACGCAAAATCCTTCTCTTCAAGGTACAGCTGAAATCTGCCATTATCGCACCCCTCTAGAGACCTCAGAACACCATTTCCACTGTTCAGATTGAAGCTTCACCAGTCGTTAACAAAACCCCCAAATTTGAGGCCGATCCAACGGTTGAATCTCTTTAGATCTCACTTTGATGAACGCTGGTCAGAAATTTCTACAGCACCTTCTCTCTCTACATTCTCCAAACTTGAGAGCCCTCTTTTCTCCTCCTTTTCCTCTATATGATTTGATTAGAAGAAACCCTAACTCCTTCCTAAAGCCTCCCTTTTATAGGCTCACCCAAAATAGAAGTCCTAATAGGGTTTGGAAATTTTCTAATTAACCCCACTAGGATTCCTAATCTTTCATAACTCCTCCTTCTAATTCTTTCCTCTTAATTCTAAATAAGAGAAAATTCTATTTTTCCTAATTTTCACTCTAATTATTTCCTTTATTTTTAAATATTTCAAAAACTCCCCAAAACTCTTCTTTTCCTCAACTTAAGGCTCCTAATCAACTATAATTACTAATATGCCCCTTTCCCACTTATTAAGCTATAAATATCATTATTAATAAGCAATTTAAACCCAAATTAGGTATAACGTAATTTCTCAAGTCTAATAATAATTTAATTAATCTATTTAATTATTTACCAATAATTAGTAGGAATTGACTAAAATACCCTTCTCTTGATAATCTCATATCTACCCATTGAATTCCTTCTAAAATTTGCAAATTTATTCTCCTTATTATTCTTAATCAATTATACATCCTGGATGGATGGAAAGTACCCCAAATCATAAACTATATATTTAATCTCCAATTTATTTTTATAAATTCATTAACATTCCAAATATTCATATTTAATTCGCTTTATTTATTTGCTAAAAATTTGGGGTTTTATATACATTATATTATACTTATGATTTGGTCATGAGGACCAATTGTTTTGGTTTTATTTGTGTCTAGCGAGCTTAGTTTGTTATGGATCCATAGTTTAGCTAGTAGTGAAGTTTGTCTATCTTTGTTTGGATTAAGTCTAGTTTCTTTATGCATTTCCTCCATGATGGAGAGGCTTTTCATGAGAGAGCAGCTGTAGCAATTCTGCTTCTACCATGTGGATGAGGTCTTTTATATTCCACCATGAGGGTGATGATATTGGTACCGGATATGTTGCAGTTTGTTTCTCAAACTGGATTTGTTGGACTAGGTCTTAAACTTTCAAAGTAGCCATATTTCATGAATCCTGTGATGTTACAATTATTTGGCTTGGATTGATTCTCATGATGAGATTGATTATATGGTTGGATTTGATTTGTTTTGGAAAATAGTCGTGAAATGATTATTGCTTATGGATTGTGATTAGTCGGATTTATTGTTGAATTGTTCTACCTAATGAAAATATTTTGGTAGCAACATGTGGACATTTTATTCATGCATGTTGCTACTTACTGGGATTTTATACCTCACATTGTGTTTTTAATGTTTTGTTTTTAGATACGCTTGGAGAGGACGAACAGTTAGGGTAATATTCATGAGGGTATAGCTGAGGATTTAGAATAACCCATTGTAACTTATTAGGTTATTCTTCTTGTATGATGATAGGATATTTTATTTAGATGTCCTTTAGTTTAAATTGGAAGAATGTCATTGTGATAGTGAGTTGAGAGTTGTTAGTTATATTTTTATATTCAAGTCAAGATGTATGTACAATTGGGAGTTTATTTTGAAGTTTTCCGCTATTATTTGTGATAATAAAAGTTGTTTAAATTTTGGCGTACTTCGATATGAAATCATTGATTAATTCTTGATTTTATTTTTCTTCGGGCCACATTACTAACACTCCGGGTTTGGATTATTCATGAAGAATATATCCGGATTCGGGGCGTTACAAGTGGTTATGGTGGATTACTACTATAAAACCCCAAATTTTCTACAGGATTTTTATTGGTGAAAATTAATAAGTTGTGTATGTAGGGAAACTTGGTGGGTGAGCGTGCACTGAATCATAGGTTTTAAAATGGTTGAGCGGCAAATTATATCGGGTAAGTATAAAAACTTAATGCATTTAGACTCGTAGGTTTTCGCATACTTTGAGTTGAAGGAGATTTCGGCTGGTGATCTAGGGTTTTGGAGAGAAGCAGATCGTGTGTTTCCTGCCGATCGGAGTTTTCAGAATTAGGGTGTTCAGAGAAACCTCTTGCAAACAGAAGGAGAACTGGATGGCGATCAACTATTGGATTTGTTGTACTAAGAGTTGCCGTTGCAAGGTTTTGGAGCGTATAATTGTGAATAGCATCGTTTTAATATGAAGTTTTTGGGTTTTGTCTATGGGATTTAGCCGTATGCATGATCTCGGAGAAATAGTGATTCGCCTATGTTTTTGGTATAATTTTAGAGGCAAAAAATACATGTTGTTAGATTAATTTCGAATCGTGTCTAATAGTCTTTGGAAGATGGTAGGAGTATAGAAAAGTCGTTACAGAGGTGAGAAAATGGGACAGTCATGGAGTTCTGGGAGTTACAGAGAGTCGTGAGTCGAAGGTGGTGTCCGCCGACTTGGCGCCTACCTAGCGCCAAGTGGTAGAGTCAGCACGAGATATGATTTTTGTTCTCTCCGAGTTCGCGCTCATCTCGCGCCAAGGGTTTTAGTTAGCACGAGATATGGTTTTGTTATTGCCGAGTTCGTGCTTATCTCACGCAAATTACTTTTAGTTAGCACGAAGTGTGTTTTGTTGGTATCGTTGAGTTCACGCCGACCTAGCGCCAATTGCGCCGAAGTCAGCGCACCCACTAATTTACACAGTGAGTTGCGGTTGATCAAATTGAGTCTATTTTTTGATACTTCAGGATTAAATCTTTTTGCCAAAACCTGATTAGGATACTAGAGGTATCTTACGTTAACCAAAAACTTTCGTAGATATAAGCACATGAATTGTGGGTTTTACAAGGCAACTTTGGGGAAATTGTTGGGGTAAATTTCTGTTCTAAATGCCATGAGTTAAGGACTTAGTTTTTAATTGTGTTTTATATTTGTTCCAGTTGATGAACTCGTTCTAATCGGGATTTTTGTGATTTTCAAGTGTTAAGCCGTATGTGTCACAATATCTTTGTAAAAATAGAAAATGGGTTTTATTGCCAATGGTCTTGTGTTTTGGGATTTGAGTAATTATTGAAAGTACATGAGGTACTGTTTTGGTCTGGAGTGACCTGTGTTTAGCTGTGTTGTTTTATACATGATGATGGATATGTTTGGTTTTAATGTGATGTCAGAGTTGAGTTTATATGATTGTTTCTGTTTTGGTTTAGCTTGTCCTGGATCCATGCTTAAGCTTAGTAATGTGATGGTATTGTTGGTTGGTGTAATTGCATGGCCTTGTGTATTGCCACGACCGGTGAAGAGCAGCTAGAAACCCTGAGTAGGCCTGGTTGTCAATGCCGAAACCCGGGGAGTAGGCCGGCATTGGATGACGAAACCCTGAGTAGGCCATCATTTCAGAGTTCCGAAACCCTGAGTAGGTCGAAACTATGTACATAGAGGTGTGGATGTCTCCTTGGTATGTCAATTAATCAATTTAACAATAGTCATGACATTGACCATTCGATGTGTTGTCGGTATTGTTATTGAAATATGATTGGAAACTAATATTGGTTTTGGATTTAAACTTGGAAATTGTCTTGGTTGCTTTAATCGTATTGGCTATTTATTGGTGCATAATTTGAACTGTTGTTAACTATTTTTGCATGCATATGCTACTCGCTGAGATATTCGTATCTCACTCTTTTGTTTTTGTTATTGTTTTTAGATACTCGTGGTGAGGCGACTACTGGAGTAGATCCGACTGAGACGTATAGGGAGGAAGATTATTATTATATTCCATAGACTTGTAGGTTATTTTGGATTGGACTTTTGATTTATTTAATGTTGAAAGTGTAATAAAGTAGTTCGAGGTTGAACCATTTCATTTTAATAAAGCTGAATTTTGCTTAGATAATAAATGTTTGTGCACTCTGATATGGTTTATTTTAGGTGATTATCCAGCGATCACAATTATTTTAGATCCTTACCTAGCACTCCGTGAGACGTGTTATACCTTTATTGAACAACACGGATCCGGGGCGTTACAACTATAAGATAATTTATTTCCTATTTTGTGTCAACAAAGAGTTAATATATCTATTTTCCTACATTAAAAGCCAAAAGAAAATTATTAGAAGAGGAAAACCAAAAAACCAGTTACACAAGGTTTAGGTTCTAGATTTTGTGTGTCAAATTGGTTTTGTGTTTTTTTTAAAACAGGTGAAGAAAAAATCTGCTCGGCAACATTTAGCTAAATTCAGCTATGACTTTTAAAATTAATAAAAATGTGTTTGGTAAAGTTTTTAAAAACAATTAGTAATTATAGTAATTGTGCAAGCTGTAGTTATGATAGTAGTTGATATTAATGATAGTAGTAGTGATCAGGTTGATAGATGGTGTGGTGGTGGTGGTGGTGGTGGTAGTGGTGGACGTGGTGTTTGGTGTTGTGGGTGTGGTCGTGATGGTGGATTACTACAAGATGATTTATTTCCTATTTTTAGTCAACAAAGAGTTAATAACTATTTTCCTATATTAAAAGCAAAAAGAAAATTACTAAAAGAGGAAAACCAGAAAACCTTGTTGCACAAGGTGTAAGCACCTCATTTTTGCGTCTCCCAAAATGTAGAAAATGAAATTTTAATTGAAAAGTCAAACTTGAGAAAGTCAAACTTGAGAAAAGTCAAACTTGAGAAAGTCAAAAAGTTGACTTTTTATCTGGTGCAAATCAGTTGCCATGCTTCCTACCATTGGAAAGAGGATTCCGATACGATTCTAATGGAACAGAGTTTGCTCAAATCGGAGTCCAGATGAAGAAGTTATGGACTGGTCAAATCTGAGAAAAGCAGAAATTGATTTTCTGCTAAACCCCAGATCAGCTACCTCATTTGATATCAGCAGAAAGAGCATCTCGACACGATTCCAACGCAACCGAGTTTGCTGGAATCGGAGTCCCGGATAAGGAAATATGAGCAAAACCGGCTCCCGGACGCGGCCCGACACTTCTGCTAAAAAACTCGAATTTGCTGCTAAACTGAAATTCAGTGGATAGGGAATCTCGAACTGATTCCAACGCCACTAAGTTCGCTAAAATCGGATATCAGATGAGTGAGTAGTGGGCAGTTGAAGTTTCTGAAAAAACTGCACACGTGGCAAATATTGAAGAAAGAGCAGCAAAATGAAAAGTTTTGAATTAAAAAATAATATTTTTACTAAAAATCTAATCAAAGTATTTAAAATAAAAGAAAAAGAAAAAAAATTAAAAGATGCATGTGCATCCAAAATTTAAAACAAAAAAATCCTAATATAATAATGATAAAAGTACATAAAGAAAAAAAAGAAAATAAAAAAGAAAATAAAAAATATGTGGTTGGATGAATTCTCCATGTGGAGAATTCGTCCAAGTCTTGCCAAGCAAGACTTAGCCTCCAAGTTTACTTGGAGGCTAAGTCTTGAAGCAATGATTCACCATCATTGCTTATATTCTTAAAAAAAGGGCACAAATGAAAAAGGGTTAAGGTTTTGGTTGTGAAAGGGAAAAGTAATTGACTTTTGGTCATTCTTTATAAAAAGAAAAAACCCTAGCACAAAGGGGGGTCGGCTCATTGTGTTGGGCTGATTTTTGTTTTGATCCCCCATCTCCCCCAAGCTCTCTTGCTCTCTCCCAAGACTCTCCTTCTCTTGCTCTCTCCCAAAGCCCTCTTCTTTCTTTGCCTTCTTCATCTCTACCCAAGAAGAAACTCAAAGGAGCTGCTGGTGGTGCCTTGAAGGTGGTGTTCCAGCGGTGTTCAAGCTTCAAGAAAGGGTGAGCACACCACTCGAAGGTCACAAGGACCCAAGGTAATGTTCCCTATGGCCTTTTGTTCATGATATATGAAAAAGAGCTCCATATGAGCATGTGTTTTCACCATGTGTTTCTTACCATTTCAAGCATGCCTTGCCTCTCCTCTCTCTACTTTGTCTTCTCCATTTCAAGCATGTCTTACCATTTCAAGCATGTCTTCAAGGGAGGAAGAGGGTAACCTATAATATGCTCTTAATGGTTCTTTTGGGCTACTGATTTGTCTCATTTAAAGTGGGAGTTTGTTCCCTCCATTTTGACTCTCCATTGTACCCCTTATTAACCACCCCCTCTTTCCCTTCTGCATGATCTTGCTTGGATGAATGTGTTTTTGTTTTGGTTATGTAAGTAGGGTTAAGGTAGTTTGGGTTGTGTTAGATCGTAGGAGCATGTATTGTTGATGTGAGCCCATTAATTGTTTGCATTTTAAACCCACTTTTTGCTACATGTGAAAAATATGCATGCTCTTCTTCATCGCATACGCTCACACACGAAGCATGCTCACTTGCACACACAATTTTGTTCCACATACAAAAATCTGTGAAGATGTATGCATTTCCCGTGTCCTAGAGATGTGCATGTTAGGCTTGGTTCATGGCTCCTTTTTTTTTTCTTTGGTATAATTTGTTTACTGTCTCGTAATGGGTGAAGAACCAAGGTAGGGGCACTCAAGCCCCCACCTTACTGCTGTAAAAATCCCAAGAGGAAAGGGGGATAAATCCTTATCCTTCTCCTTTGTCTTGCATGAACCCAAAGTCCCCAAAAGCAACCAAATGAGGGTGATTCCTCATCTCCAGAGCCAATGTGGGCTCACACAGGAGCCCACACAATCCCTAGGCAGCCCCTAGGGACCCTTGGAACCCACCCCAATGGCCAAGCCCGAAAAAGGCCATTTTTGGGGTGATCCGGCAACTCAGGTCGGATCACCTATGGCCTGTGTGTATCCGGCAACTAAGGCCGGATACACACAGAAATACAATTTTTATGCTTTTTGTGTTCCTTGCCGAATTTTGGGACAAGTTGAACCAAGCCGAGTGAACCAATAGGGTTTCCGGGTCACCCGGAAACCCAACATGGGACCTGGACCACCGGTCCAATTCGGTACATTTGTGGGCCTTCCAATGGGGCCCACCAAGCCCGACAAACTCCTTTTGTTAAATAAAGATAAAATCAACCCATTTGAGTGGGCCACACCATTGGAGGCCCACCCAAGCCCAATTTTGAAGCATGTTGATCTAGACTTAGGCATGGTTTGGCCGAGACCATGGGCAGGGCCTGTCGGGCCCACTATGCCCATTAAACCAAACAAGTGTAGGGTTTCCAAACCCTATCTCAGAAAGTCTTGGGCTTCCAAGCCCGAGCCCAGGTAAAGGGCCCCAAGCCCAATGCTTGGCCCATTTTGGCACAGATAAGAAAGATAAATCCAAATCACTTGGCAACCGACTGTGTGGCCCATTCAAGGGCCCACAAACAGTCCCGGCCCACTTTTGGCATGAAATCCATTTAAATAATCCAACTTAAACCTTAAAGTAAAATCAATTCATTTGAACCAAAGCCCAAAGGGCCTCTCAGGCTAGACTGAGGCCCACCAAGGGACACGTGGGCTCAACCAAGCCCACCAAGGGATCCGTGGGCCTTCCAACGGGGCCCACCCAATCAGACTCACTTCATTCAATAATAAGAAGATAAAATCAAGTAAAGGGACCCACACCACTTTGGTGGTCCCGCCAGACTTAACCAAAATTGAATGCTGGATTAGGCATCGGGTGAGTGAGAGACCAACTGAGTTGACTCAAACCAGGGAAACTTATGGGACCCGTCACTTGATGGGGTGGACTGGGGTGTCTACGGACTTCCCCAGACCGCAACCAAGAACCTACTTAGAATCTCAAGCCGCAGACCAAGCCTTAGTAGAAGAACTTAGGCGCCCAGGTGTCTGCCTGCACCCCATCAGGCAGTGGCGACTCCAAACAAACCCCGAGGCATGCATCGTTTTGCGTGCGCCTCGTCGTGCGACCGAAATCGGGTGCGCACACAAGGTACTGGATTTTGTGTGTCAAGTTGGTTTTGTGCTTTTTAAAACAGGGAAAGAAAAAACCCGTTTGGTAATATTGAGCTAAAATCAACATGATTTTTAAAATTAATAAAAACGTGTTTTGGTAAAGTTTTTTTTTTTAAAAAAAAATTACTAATTATAGTAATTGTAAAAGCTGTGGTTATGATAGTAATTGATATTAATGATAGTAGTGGTGAATCTGGTGATGAGGTTGATAGATGGTGTGGTGGTGGTGGTGGTGGTGGATGTGGTGATTTGGGTTTCGGTTGTGGTGGTGATGGTGGATTACTAAAAGATGATTTGTTTTCAATTTTGTCTCAACAAAGGGTTAGTATATCTATTTTCCTACGTTAAAAGCTAAAAGAAAATTATTAAAATAGGAAACCAAAAAACCTTGTTGCACAAGGTACTTGATTTTGTGTGTCAAGTTGGTTTTGTGTTTCTTAAAACATGTGAAGAAAAAACCCGTTTGGTAACATTTAGCTAAAATCAGCTATGACTTTTAAAATTAAAAAAAAAATGCGTTTGGTAAAGTTTTTAAAAAACAATTAGTAATTATAGTAATTGTGCAAGCTGTGCTTATGATAGTAATTGATACTAATGATAGTAGCGGTAATGAGGTTGATAGATGGTGTGGTGGTGGTGGATGTGGTGATTGAGGTTGTGGTCGTGATGGTGATGGTGGATTACTAAAAGATGATTTATTTCATATTTTGTCTGAACGGTTAATATATCTATTTTCCTACATTAAAAGCCCAAAGATTATTATTAAAAGAGGAAAACCAAAAAACCTTGTTGCTGAAGGTATTCGATTTTGTGTGTCAAGTTGGTTTTGTGTTTTGAAAACAAGTGAAGAAAAAACCTGTTTGGTGACAATTAGTAATTATGATAATTGTGCAAGGTATGGTTATGATAGTAGTTGATATTAATGATAGTAGCGGTGATGAGGTTGGAAGAGGCTGTGGCGGTGGAGTACTGCAAGATGATTTGTTTCCTATTTTGTATTAACAAAGAGTTGATATCTCTATTTTTCTACACTAAAAGGCAAAAAAGAAAAAAAAAATTTATTAGAAGTAAAAAGCCAAAAGAACTTGTTGCACAAGGTACTAGATTTTTTGTGTCAAGTTGTTAATTATTCTCTGTTGTGAAAGAGGAATTTAAAAACATTAAATGAACTTAGTCGCTTTGTTGGTCTTCTCAAGGCACCCACAACAAATTAAATCTTATGAATAGGAAGATGAAGCAACATGAATAGAAAGATACAAAGGACTGAATAAACTTTTATTAGACACTTAGGACTCTTTTTTTCTTCTTTTTAAGTTTAGAACATACATCAGCCACTCACATATACCTACTTGATCTCACAGTGCAATTCACCCCATATGGAGTGATGGCTTATCACACTGCTTTTACGTGCAAGATACATAACAAATTAACGACAAACAAAGAAAGTTGGTTATATGAAAGCATAATTTAAATCACCGATGGTGGTCGAAATTTAGCACTGGATGAAGATACTCTTCCACCCAAAATCACTGCAGCCCTTTGCACTCGACCCAAACCTAGTGTGCGCAACCCCTTCACATCCTTCTTGGTTGTACATGGCTGCAGTTTGTCCGGTGTATGTGAATTCATAGCCACCATTTAGCCCAATTGCAGAGCAGCCACACTTGCTATATTTCTCAGCATGATTGTTGCACCCGGGCCCTCCCCACACTGTTATAAAACTTGCGTTTGCTATGTTGCTTGTGGCTGTCATGAGCATTACAACCACAACAGCACTAATAAGGAACTTGGTAGGAGCCATATATCCTCAAGAATAGGTGTGGAGCCGATTGAAGGCTAAAAGCTTTTGGGAATTATTCAGTCTCTTTGGTTTGGATGCAGCTCTTCGTCTCCTCCGAGTTCTCTTTATAGCCAAACAAGGGGGCATTAATGTCTTGCATTGGCTAAGAATGATGGTGACCATAATAATTCTTAATGACACAAAAGTCTTACGAGTGGACTATTCTTAAGAAATAATGGCAACCATCTTTGAACAATTCTTTTGTAATTATGTATACCAGCTAATTAAAATGTTAGAGTCTCGCCAACATTTAACAAGATTTGATAATGGAGTCGCACCACTCCATTATAAAATTACATTCTTATAAAATGTTAGAGTCTCATCTCAGGAACCCAATACAAAAGTTATTCTTCTTCTGTATCTAAAAATTACATGGCTACTTATAAAAATAGTTCCCTTTTCGAAATCAAATTCTCAAACTATTCAAACTAATAAAAGATAATTTAAATATCTAATCTTTATTATATATTAAGGGAATCGGGTCTGGGAGGGAGTCACTTGGCTGATGAAGAAAATTTTAAGCTTTTTAATGAATATGAAATAAATATAAGAAAATAATTAATGCGTTTTTCCTCTTAAACACATCCGAACCATAACGTCTCCGTATTAACTAAAAAAAAAAACCATAACGTCTCCGATGCTTTCACCCTTTAACCACTCTCTCTACCGAGTTGAAAATCGGTTGGAGCCCTTGGCTGGAACTCTTTCAGAAGATGACGCCCAATTCACGTCAGTAATTTTCTCACTCTTCATCTCTCTTCGCTCGCTCTTATCTCCCTTGTAACCGCCGGCGAACGTTTTTCCGGCGGGTTTTATTTTACCGCGGTTTTAAACCGCTGGCCGCCGGTAAAAGTGCCCAATTTTGTCCTCTCCCATCCCCTTCCAGACCATGCGAGTTGGTCAACACATTTCCACCTCACAACCGCAACTACGTAGCCGTCCCTTCCTCTCGCTCTTCCTCTCTCCCATCTTCACCTTACCCTCACCAGCACAATGGCGCCGCTACTCCTCTCTTCCTCTCTCTATCCTCCCTGCCATGGTCACCACAACAACGGAACCTTTTGATGGGGCTCCTTTAACTATCCCTTGGAAGGATCATCAGCAATACTAACTGTTGGGGGGATTACCCGAATGGTGGTGATCGTTATTTGTGGGACATGGGAGATACCCGGATGCTGCCGATCGAAGATGTTCTGATAATCAATGGAGATGGGCACGGTTGACGCCCTAGTCGAAGAAAATTACTTCGCTGATGTTGTTCAGCCGCTGCAAATTGGCCGGATTGCTTGGAACTCAACAGGTTGGATGAATATCTGTGGAACACCAAACCGTTTTTTTTTTTTTTTTGCTGTTGGTTCCAACCGATGATGAAGGCTGATGAAGGGGAATAAAAATGAATTTTGGGTTTTTAATATAACTATGCACGCACACTAGGCCTTCATGGCTACAATGATTTCTTACTACCAGAAAGTTTAAGATCGATCATGCTCTAAAAGTAGTTCTTTTTCTCTCAAACCAGGCCTTCATGGCTACAACCATTTCATACCACCAGGAAGTTTACTTCATTTGGTTTGACTTCATCTTATAAAAGAATCCATTGGCATGTCGTGGTTGCCTATTAACACCAAAACTATTAATTGTTGATGTCTAAAAAGCGAACTGTGGGAAGCATGTGGACACATGGCATCGTCTCCTCCTTGTAGTAAAAATGTAATGGGGGTTTTTGCAGGAGAGGACGTGAGCTCCTAAGATTTCACATCTTTATTCTTTATCCTATAAAAAATATCAAAAGCCTCCTTCAAGAGTGCATATTATGACTGAACATTAATTAGAGATGTGCCAAAGATAAGCAATTTTCATTAAAATTACAGTAATAAAATTAGGATATTTTGTAAATGATTTTTTTTGCAATAATTTTTTATCCCCATTTACATTTCTGTTTCTCCCTTTTGCCGCTATTTTCAGTTGAATTTTTGAATATTCTATTTTTAAACCAATAAAATAACTTAATAAACAATGTTTTTATTTTATTATAATTGTATGTATGATGATATATGTAACATTCATCTATTCTCGTGCATGTGTTTGCTTGTACCTATCTTAAAAGAAAACATATCCTATTTATACTAAATTTCTACTTGGATATGGTTCCACATCGCTTTAGGATGGACATATTAGAAATTTGCCAATACAAAAGACTTTAGCTGATAATACAAATAGCCTTAAAAAGAGCGACTTAAATTTACATCTTATCTTTGTACCTACAATCTTCTATTACTGCACTAATATATTTATTATCATCCTTTTGTAAGGAACTAGATTTGTTGTTAATCAATTATTATTTTTCTCTCAAATTGCAAAAATAATATTGATAATTTTTGTAATATTTGATTCAAAGCCTCTATTTTGCCAATCAGAAAGATTCAAACTTGGTCATGCTTGGCTTATCTCTTGTGAGATCAATGAGTATGAAATTAATGATCAACAAACTAATATAGGATCCCAAAACTATACCTAGTCCTAACTTGACTTCCTCTTTTAATTAGAATTGTAGGAAATTAATGTACACCTGCTTGCTTACCAACTATGGTGTCAAAAGGAATTGTAGTGGAAGTTGAGGATCGTTTTCTGATTACACCCACATCAAAGAATTGGAAATACAATTCTCAATTTCCACAATGTAAGTCCTATCCACTAGATGGATCGTTATAGAAGATCTTAGTTACTAAGAGATCCTATAAATTAGTTTTCCTACTCAAAGCAAGAAGCACAATTGCAGGAGTCTCTCTCTAAGAAGCAACCCGTTTTAGCAGAAGAAACACTTCTGGATTCAATAGACACACACTCTTGTGGACTCAAGTGTCCTATTATATGGAGAAAAGATCCATTAATGAGCACTATATTAAATGCCATTAAGATTGTGTGTTTATGGTAGTGATACTCCCTCCTTAATATCCCATATTAAGTTCTCATTAATTGGGCATTAAGATTAAGGAACTGTTATTCAATGGGGTCCATTAAGTGCCCATTAATGAGAACATTGCTTTGTGCAATGATAAAAGAGAGAAAAAGTTCAAGCTCCCATTAACATTCTCCTATTTAGTGAGCATTAGGAGGTGTTAAAAGCTCTCTTAATTAGTACTCTCTTTCTTACCTATAAATAGAGCCACTAGTGAGTCCAATTGGTGTGCCAACTGATTTTAGAAGTGTGTCTTCTCTTGATACCCTTGTAAGACTCCTATAGTACATAATTTTCTTGCTAAGGATAGGAATTAAGCAACAAATATCCAGACATTAAAATTAGGTAATATCAATTAATGCATCTAACAAAATCAAATTTCATTAATACCTCAAAATGTGTAGAAACTTGAATCAAAAGTAATTCAATAACCATCTAATAACATGTTTGCATGAAAAGTAGTCAACTAACTCTCACAAGCTCTTTAAGACTTCATCAGAACCTCAATTAAAATCAAATAATATCCTACTAATAATAATGAAATCAATCCAACTACAATTTATCTACTAAAAGTAAATTCATGCAAAAGATAAAAACGATCATCTATATCCTCCTGAACTACAGCCTCAGCCCTGGGATGCTCTACCTTGTCAAATGCATCCTCATCAGGAAGCTGAAAACAAAAGATTTGAAAACAAAGATTGAGATAAAAATATCAGTAAGTAGCAATAGTCATAAATAAAACCAATCCACATATACTTTTCAAACACCTTGAGGTTCCACAAATCAACAATCCAATCTGATAAAGCATAAATCTATAAGCAATAAAAGAATTTAACGAGTACTTTCAAAGGTAAAACAAAAGGAGCATAATGTATACCAATTCCAAGCAATATGGTGCGATCTCATAGCAATCTTGAAATGTAACCATTTTGAATGAGTAAACCTAGTCCAATTGCCACATTACGTCTTATGTGCAAAGCTGACCTACTCAGGGTTTCGGTCATCGTCTTATTGTGGATCACCCAATCAATCATGGAAGGGTTGGCAAGTACAATCCAATCAAAGAACAATACTACAATATATCTGAGACAAGCAACCTCACCATCATGGTGGAAGCAGATCACTGCATCTCATTCAATCATGGAATAGCCTCTCCATCATGGAAGAAACGCATAAATGGAAACTAAATAAGCCTAACAAAGATAGGCAAACTTCACTACCTAGCTAAATTATGAATACATAATGAGTTAAGCTCGCTAGACACGAATCAAAACCAAAACCAACCAATTATGCCATTATGACTCATATCACTCCCCCATGGAGTATAACCAATAACATTGCCCTCATGGCAAAAATTCTCCATCATGGAGATTTAATTGCATGCAATTCACTTGATCATGGAGGAAAACCAACACTTCCCAAATTTCCAAAAATTCCAAATACAAGACCAATAAATCCTAATTCTAGTTGAAACTTTTGTTTGAATATTTCTAGAAGATAAAATATGATCAAATCAACTTTTAAAAATGTAGAAACCATTTAGAATAAATAAATATCCTTGGAAGAACTAATTTCCTTTTTATAAACTAAAAATGACCTACTTTAGTAGAATGTGCCCAAAATCTTTTCTAAATTTCATAAAACTACTTGACAAGTGAAAACATCTTAAAACTATCCAAATGTTGTTGGGAGTTGAGTTGAGTTGAATTTGCTTAAAAATCATTTTATAATTGAAAATAGGCCAAATTAGCAAAGGGTAAAATCTGGTTTCGGCGCTTGAGCCGAGATCAGGCGTGTCTCAGGCATAGATTTAAAATTGTTTTCTGGGGGTTTGGCACACGAATGCCACTTGAGCTGGAGGTCATGCACCATAACAAAGGGGGTCTCATGCTCAAAGGAATGTCAAGCATAAAAAACAAGGCGTAAGTCACTACAAAAAAAAATGTAAAATATCAACGCCTCTTATAACAGCACTTAATAGAAAAGTGCCGTTGCAAATGCCTTAATACAGCATTTCAATAAATTATCTTATAACGGCATTTTTCTATAAAATGCGATAATAAATAATCTTACAGCGGCATTTTTCTCTAAAATGCTATAATAAGTATTTTAATAATAATTTTTTATAACAGCATTTGTCTATAAATGCCGTAATAAGTTACTTTATAGCGGCATTTTTCTATAAAATGCCGTAATAACTCGTTTTATAACGGCATTTCTTATAAAATGCCATAATACATTATTTTTTGCAGATGAAATGCCATATTAAGGCACTTATTACGGCACTTTTGTATAAGTGCCGTTATATGAGGTGTGGCTATATCATATTTTTTTGCAGTGAGTCGTGCTCAAGCTATGATTCATGCATGCGATCTCATACGAATAGGCGCTCAAGCCTCAAAGTTACACTTGGAACCGCCAAAACGCACAGCCAAAATTAATTTTTTTCTTTTCTTTTTATACTTAGTCTTTCGTTTGGTTGATGCAAGAATCCATGAATCAAGTAATTTATACTGAAGAGAGTCAATCCCAAAATGAAATACTATTGAATGATAAGGAATAATTAATAAATTAGTAGGTATAAATTTTTCTTTTTTGTATTTTCATTCATCTTGAAAATTATACTTAGTTTCTTAGGCTTTTAATATGGTCCTCTGGTATTCCTAGGCTTTTAATATGGTCATTTGCTAAGCTGCAAATTGTGATTTTGTAGACATTGAATGTGCAGCTCCAGTTTCATTTGTGTTTTTTGTCTGTAATTGTGAACCCGGCCACTTCAGGATTGCCATGAAAGTTTTGGTTTTCATTTGAACTGTCGATCTCTGTTACACCCCTCTTGGGATGAGATGGTTCATGGTTGTGCTACCCTTCATGTATAATCCCAGTTACTTGGCCATCAAGAGAATGGTCAACCCCTTTCTTGGCGGTGGCGATTGTGTTATTCTTTCCATGAAACCGCCAGATTTCTTCATCATCAGGAGGCCTATCAAGTGTAAGAGAAGCAGATTGGGATCTTTGATTAGACTCAGAGACTTCTTATGAATCTACCACGTTGATTTCAGAATTTGATGTTGAAGGTGGAATCTGCTGGATTGTGGCTGTAAATGCATTGGAATATAAATTTGTTGAAACAATAATTCTTGACTAACACCAATTTGTTCTGGATTTTTTTGAAACACTTGTTCTTCAACTAGATTGTTGATTTGTCAATTTATCTTCCCAAGAACAAGAAGCACTAAGAGAGTGGTGATCTATTGTTAATTTGTATCCAAGATTTCAAGAACGTTAGACATAGAAGATGGAATCAGCTTGTACTGCAAGATGGGAACATTTGCAAGAGAGAGATTGAGATTTCTAATCTTAGGTCCCTGTTCTCTAGGATTCTAAACACCAAGAAAAGATTACAATAACAGATAACGAAACAGTGAAAAGATATCACACTATTAAACAAGAAAATCCTATACAATTTGTCAAATAGAAACCTCAAGTTTCTTTGAGGAAATCCAGGCCTGAAACATGTGTATTAAAATGAAAAAACAAATCAACTATGTTCAGATTTATAGAAACTTTTACTAAAACAAAAAGTCACTTACAAGGTTGATTCCACAACCTTTGTTAACAAAACACTTATCTTCAACTTCTTCAGCATTCTCAAGGCTTCACTCGATCACCATGAGATAGCTCATGATTGCCCATTCCAATCTTTCACAGGTCTGGAATGTTCCTTCTTTGAAGGCTTTCTCAGTCTTCTAGAAGTCTGCAGCAACCTCCTTCACAGATCTCCTCCAGCTCCACTATTCACCAAGCTCTCCTGGATGAAAATCCCTTCTCTCCTGCTTTCAAGAACCTTTAAATCAAGAGTTATTGACCCCTTGATAACTACTATAACCATATGTAACTAATCTTGAAAGCAACCTAACTAACTTGAAACAAACCCAACTGATTCTCATAACTGCCCGAGAATCCAGTTGTGCCTGTAGCTACAGCAGGTTACAACTAACCCTGCTAGTAGCACACACAGGCAACATGCACACAACCATTTTCACTTTGTACCTTTTTATCATTCATTTCATCCAACAATTATCATTCACTCACATAGAATTTTTTTTAACATATTGCACAAAGTATTGTCATGCAATTTGTCACTTAGGGAAATATATTTCCCAGCAGAGATAGAACCAAGCCAAACTATGAAAAAAAATTCTATAGAGAAAATGCCAAGAAGCAGAAAATCATCAAAGATAAACTTGTTAGTGAGGAATCAAATGTTGCTAATTTGCGAAATTAATTTAAAAGGAACTCTAATACATGTATAGAATTAGAATCCCTTTTACAAAAGGGCAACAAGAAAGATTTCTTAGAGTGCTTACAATAAGTGGAATCGAAAATATAACAATTAAACTGCAATACGTGTTTTCTTCATCGGATTTTGTAGAAACAAAACTTGAATTCAAAACGATAATTACAATTCAATGAAACAAAAAACAAAAATACAATTGAGATAAGAGTTCCTGCATTTCTTGACAAAAAAAATAGAGAAAGTTAACATAACGGGGTAGAGGAGAGGTTGTTAACGCCTCTCACTCTCTGTTTAGCAAAAAGGGCGTTTCTCTCCTCTACCACATGGCATGCCGCTATAGGTGGCACACTCAAGCGGCAGAGGAATAGGGATAGAGAATTCGGAGTGGTTATAGTGGATTACTGCAAGATGATTTATTTCCCTATTTTGTATCAACAAAGAGTTAGTATATTTATTTTCCTACATTAAAAGCCAAAAGAAAATTACTGAAAGAGGAAAGCCAAAAAAACCTTGTCGCGCAAGGTACTAGATTTTTTGTGTCAAGTATTAATTATTACTTCTATTTTATTTTTTATTTTTATTATTCCTTCTATTTTGAAATTGGCATAAAACCTTAAACAAACTTAATCGCTAGGTTGGTCTCCTCGAGGCACCCACAACAAATTAAATCTTATCAATAGGGAGATAAAGCAACATGAACATCGAAAGATACACGGACGAAAAAACTTTTATTAGACACATGGACTCTTTTTCTTCTTCTGCCTTTAGAACACATATAAATCAGCCACCCGCAGGTACCTACTTGATCTCACATTGCAAATCACCCCATATGGAGTGATAGCTTTATTCACACACTGCTTTTACATGCAAGATACATAACAAATTAACGACAAACAAAAAAGGTTGGTTATATGAAAGCATATATAATTTAAATCACGGATGGTGGTGGGAATTTAGCACTGGATGAAGATACTCTTCCACCCAAAATCACTACAGCCCTCTGCACTCTCCCCAAACCTAGTGTGCGCAACCCCTTCACATCCTTCTTGGTTGTACATGGCTGCAGTTTGTCCCGTGTAGGTGAATACATAGCCACCATTTAGCCCAATCGCAGAGCAGCCACACTTGCTATATCGCTCAGCATTATTGTTGCACCCGGGCCCTCCCCAAACTGTTATAAAACTTGCGTTTGCTACGTTGCTTGTGATTGTCATGAGCATTACAACCACAGCAACAGTAACAAGGAACTTGTTAGGAGCCATATATGCTTCAAGAATAGGTGTAAGTAGAGCCAAAAACTAAAAGCCTTTTGGGTATTATTCGGCCTCTTTGGTCTGGATGCAGCACTTCGTCTCCATCGAGTTCTATTTATAGCCAAACAAGGGAGCATTACTAATGCGCGCAGATACGTTATGGCCAGGGGGGGCAATTGCCAGCCCTCCTGAACTTGTATTTTATTTTTTATTATATGTTTTTAATTAAAAAGTATTTGTTGCCCCCTCTGCAATCTCTATAATGCCCCACCTGACTCAAATGGTCAACAAACCCCACAGCAAATCCCCATTTCTCGTTACATATTCTTGTAATTTATTAAAATTAAGTTTTAATATTTTAATGCTTCATAGATCTGCCCCTCCTCAGTTAAATTCCTGCTCCGCCCGGAGCATTAGTGTCCTACCTGGGCTAAGAATGATGGTGACCTTAATAATTCTTAATTATATTAATGACACAGAAGTCTTAAGAGTGGAAATTTTGAAATTAAGCAAGCACCTTCTAAGATGTCTCCACGATTCACAAAAAACAATGGCAATAATCTTTGAACGATTCTTTTATAATTACTTATACCAGCTAATTAAATTAAAACTACTCTATTTTTAATCTCGCTTATTCACAGCTTACACGCACATGTACTGATAACGACGTGCAGGCGCTCATCTCCCACTCTTCATCCAAAAGAAACGCATCTATACACGATAAGGATGATTGATTCATCTATAAATTGTTGAACAAATCCAAAAAATATAATTAAATAAGGTTTCCCATAAATGAAGAAGTAGTCAATTGTAATAAAAGGGACAGCTGGTTTTGGTCAAGGGATGGAAGTTTGATCTAATCGTTTGAATTAAATCATTTTATTTTATTTTATATTATCTTAGTCATTTTTAATATAAATTAGGTATATGCAACAACGTAAAGTTTAAGCTTATTTTAAAATATTGACCATAAATATGACAAAGTAAAAAAGAAAAAAGAGAAGGCAAGATTGACTTAAAAGTGTTTGTTTCTCTATTTGTCTTAATCAAGTGTGAAGCTTATCCTTTCAATTTTGTTTAAATTAACTAAAAGCTAACTTGATATTTCTTCTAACATTTTTTTAGTCTTTTTTTTTTCTTAACAAATGGTCGTATTTCTATTTGATGATATAAAAATAATTCTCAGCATAATAAGAAATTTTTGAAAATAAGCCAACTTTATAAAATTGACTACTTGTTTGCACCCAACGACACTCGGCCAACTAGGGACGGCTACATGGAATAGCGCATGCTGAATTCAGAGAGACGACCTCGTGGAAGAACACTACTAGTGGCCAATAAAATGCAAAATGTAGCTCACTCAGCGGCATAAGAGAGGCTGCGAGCAGGAAAATTGAAAAGGACACGAACTACCACGAAGAATAGTGGAAAGTTACGAAATGTAGTAATTACTAAGGCGCAAGTATAAAGGTGCAAAGAGATGAATTGAAAAGGACCCCAATCCAACATACTAATCAACAAACAAATTTTATGAAACTTTATTCGATCATCATTTGATCACACATCTTCATGCAACAACAGTAGCAAAAATGAGATCATCCTCCTCCCCCTTTGCTTCCTATCACCGCGGCATACAAAGGTGTTTCCTATTGTGCGCCACCCACACAGGTCGGGTCGTAGTGATGGGCTCGATTCATGAGTCGCCACCACCTATCGAGTTCACGGGTAGGTGACCGAGATACTTATGTAAGTGACTCAAACTATGACCCAGGGAAAGTCCATGAACACCCCACCCAAATCATTCCGTTAAAAGCGGGTTCCTTGACCCTGCGGATCCTCTGTGAAGCGCATCGCCTGTGAAGCAAAGGCATCCTCTGTGAAGCGCATCCAACGGACCAGAATAAGCGAAGGTTATTCTGGTAATTTTGATCCAAACGCTTAAAAAACTATTAAAACTCTCCTCGGCTCTCTCCTCGGCAATCTCCTCGTCTCGATGAAAACGTGCGAAACATAGTATTTAATTTTGGATCCTCTCCACGTCCGCAACGTGCGAAACATATTATTTATTTTTGGATCCTCTCCACGTCCGCACTTTACCCGACATTGCGCCATTTCTGGACCTTCTTCGTCTTCGTCTTCGTCATCCTCATCGCATACGAAAGGGACAGGATCATACTCCATTTGCTTCACAGAGGTTTCCCTTTCTTACAAACGCGCGCGCCCACTTGACGAAAGAAAGGGACCACCACCATCACAAGAACTTCGTAATTGAGGGACCACCACGACAGCCACCAGCCTCATTGAAAGACGACTGTAAGTCGTTATTTAATTTTATAATATAATGAGTCAATGACCAAATGTATCATAAGGAGCCATGGGTACCAGGCGAAATAAGCCAAAGGTACTGCTCCAAATAACGATGGGTACCTTCCGAGTTAAGCTTTAGGTACGCCCGAAGAGCTCCCCAAAAAACATTTTCGTAGTCAACAAATAAACCTAAGGTACCCCACAAATCAGATTAAGGTACCCCACTCTTAGCCCAAGGTACCACATATAAGCCTAAGGTAGCTCCCATATAAACCTAAGGTACCCCATGGTAAGCCAAACCCACTTACGAAAATTAGCCTAAGGTACCCCCTAAACCTACAGTACCCACAATATAAGCCCAAGGTATCCCCAATATAGGTCTAAGGTACTTCCTGAAATCGTGATTCGGCGATTTGTCCTGAGACCTAATCGCTACGAAACAGAGACAATGTTTCACTGCTTACAGTTAATCGCAAATCTGCGATTCGTCGTCTGATTAATCGCCGCACCTAATCGCCAGGTCACGATTAATCCTGTACTTAATCGTGATGAAAATCTTGGGAAGTAAGGCTTAGATTCCTCTCCCCTCCCCAATTAATTCATAATTGGTGGGTTACTCAAGGCTTAGGGGGCTGGTACCTAAGGCTCACTTGTTTGTACCAAGGCATTTTTGGGGTGTACCTAGAACATTTTGGGTGGGGGTGGGGGGGGGGGAGGATATTTGGGGATACCCAAGGCTTATTTGTGGGGTACGAAAGCCTTATTTTGTTGGGGGTACCGAAGGCTTAATTGGGTTTTGGTAAGCCAATTTGTAGGTGTACGTAAACCAATTTAGGGGACCTATTTGTGGGTACCCAATTCTTATTTGTGGGGTACAAAATGCATATTTGTGGGGTACGTAAGGCGTATTTCAATTTACATTTTGATTTTATAGATGGCACATGTAAATAGTCACATTGCAAAGTTTTTTTTATCAATTTATGTATTTATTTGTAGATAAATGGCACCAAGCGGGGAAGGAGTTCGCAATAGATGTAGTCCTCAACGACTTCTAAAAATTATCAAAAGGTTGAACGAGTCCCAGAAGCTAGCTGTTAGAGAAATTGGGCTGGGAAGCCTTCTGGATATGACGATTAAACACTGTTATAAGGGCAACATTGTGTCCTTATTGGCTTCATTTGATCCCGAAAAATGTTGCCTTGAAGTAAGTGGAAGGACGTTTGAGATATCACCTCCTGATGTTCAGCGGATATTGGGGGTGACCTCTGCCGGGGAGAGTATAGAAATCGATGAGGTGGAAAATGACCTCACAGAATTAAAGAAAATGTATTGTGATGATAAAGGTAAGATACCTTTAGGAGAGCTGGAGAGAAGACTGCAAGAGAAGGAGACGGCGGATGAAGATTTTTTGAGGCTTTTTGTATTGCTTGCATTGGGCTCATTTTTATGCCCTCAAGCTAAGCCGGAGGCCAGCACAAAGTTCTTAAATCTCATAATGGATATGGAGGGACTCCGTACCCTCAACTGGTGAAGTTGGTTCTTGATTGGCTCATTGCTGCAATCCGCCGATACAAGGAGAAGCACCAAATATATGTCGGTGGTTGTTTGGTTTTTCTAAAGGTAAATTATTGTTATACACACATTTCATATATTTGGTATGCTTAAATTGTAATGGAAGAAATGTTTAATCAATCGCAGATGTTCTATTATGAATGCTTGCGCATGGATGGGAGCGCGATAGAGTTGGATGCAACAGCTCCTCTCATCACCGTGTGGAATGATGAGGATGTGTTGGAAAGGGAGAAAGAAGGAAAGGAAAAGGACATGAATATTCCGGAACATATTGACTATGAAAATGTTCCGGAGTCCGATAAATCAAAGGGGAGGAAGAAGGTATATTATATTGTATTGTATTTATATTTTCGAATAGGGGGTACTCAATATGAATATTCATTATACGTACATGGACATAAATTTTACTTGATTATGTGTTTTAGGAGGATAAACTGAGGGCAGCGATAAAGAAGCTAACAAAGGTAGTTGCTGCCCTTCAGCGTGAGGTAGCCAAATCCTCGAGATTGAAGGCTTTGGAGAAGGAGGTAATGGAAATCGGTTTTTGTCATTATTCATTATAAGTTCCAGATCTTATAGAAATGCAAATGTTTGTGGCTTGATTTGTTTAGGTGGAGAGATTGAAGTTGATGATAAGCAATCTTGGAGTAGGGCAAGCTGAACTAAGAGAGATGGTTCTCGAGCTTGTTGGATATGCTCGTGACTACCGAAGCTACCCTACCCCTGAATGTCCACGTGAACCATTTGAGGTTCCAGTGATCGTTGCTTCTGCACCGGAGGGCCCTTGCCCGGTGTCGCCGATGGAAGATATTGAACCTAGGGCGGAATGTATCCCAGATCCAACAGCGGGAGAATATGAAGGTTCAATCATTCCATTTCAACCCGTTGAGGCTCCGAGATTGAAACGAATGAAGATTCCCGGCAAGGCAAAAAGGAGTCCTTTTACAACCATCACCGGGGAGAAAAAGAAGAGGGCCAGAAAGAGTAAGCAACCGCTCGATGCCGAGAGGCCAACGCAAACGGTAAGTAGTATATAATTGGATGTCTAATTGCATGTCAACCATTCATGTAAAACTTTACCATAGTAGATTGAAGAGCAATATTGTCGATGTAATGATCATCGTGTGACCTACATGAAATATATTTCAGGTACCATCTTACGATGATGATCGTGCGGAGGCTAGGTTGTTGCCGGATCTGAACACTGCAGATCCGTCCATAGAGCCATTGGTATGTTTGTTCTCAGTTTTTCTAAAGGAATTGTTTTTGTTTTTCGGTTAGAATTAGGTTGACAGCCATATATTCATTTTTTGGAATTTTTAATAAACTTGTAGGCAAGCGAACCAGCGGATGCATCTTCTAGTAGGACGCCTGTGGATGCTGGAAGCGCGGTCTGCAACTATGCATTCCGTGAGGACCTCGATCCAGAGTACGTACTTTCGCATATTTATGTTTGACGCGTTGTTGCTTTGTAAATTGTTGCGTATGGTTTGACTGTTTCTTTTGTGGGATATATATGTAGCGAGGTTTTGGTGAGATTCTTTGATGTCTTCATTGCCCGCGGTGAGTTCGAATGTTTGAAGCCTGAGAAATGGGTTACCAACTGGGTAGGAGTCTAACAACCTAAGTATCTTGTCAGATGGCATAAATATTTGGATTCTTAGATTTTATTTTTTTCTATGTAGATCTTGGATTGCTACATGCGGATGCTGAATTTCCAGGAACAGCAGGTTGGAGGCCCATGTTACTTCTTCCTGTCAGATATTGGGGTAATTATTACGACATTCTTCAAAAGAATTTGACACTGTCTGTAATACTCCTGTTGAACCTATATTATAACTTTTCAGACTTTTTGCGCGGCAGAAGAAAACCGAGAACTTACCAGACTTAATGATCAATTTGATCCATCGTACCTACTGAATATAGTGAACTACAAAATGGTAAGCTTAACTCACCATTGTTGCTGGGATCTTTTAATAGGGTAGGGCTAATAAATATGTTTGTATGCAGTTGTTTTTCCCTATATTGGAGCAAGAACATTGGTACATGTGTGTTGTTGACATGAATAAAAAGAAAGTCTTTTTTTTGAACTCGATGAAGGTGTGGAGAACCCGTGAAGTTCTCACTGGAGTGGTAAGTGATCAGCGTAATAATTTCTTGTGTCACTAATGTTGTTATTAAGTATCAATTTTTATATTTCAGCTAAAAGCAGTAGATATTATATGCACCTGGCAATGGGAAAAGCAAGTTTTAGTAAGCAAATTTCCAAGGACGAAAGCAGATGCTCTTAAGCTTCCTCGGCAAGGCAACCCGTACGTTTTCCACCTATTCCTTCTTTTCTATACTTACTACGATATGATATTAATAGCATTAACTTGTATTCGCATCTTTTGTAGCAATGACTGTGGAATCTTCGCCATGAAGTTCGCCGCTTTCTGGAGAGGAGAACTTTCTCCTCAATTCACGCAGGTACGCTACAACTCCTAACCTATCCAGTTGTGTTTTCAAAAGCTCCAAATGATCACATTATTAATATAGTTTTGTTAATTTTGAATAGAATGATATTCCGGGCTTCAGAAGAAGCATTGTGAGTGAGATGATCCTCCACGAAGAAAACACGGTGAAGGATGATATTGTGAAGAAGAGTTCTACCTAGGGGGAGAGTTCGATGTATTAACATTTTTATATTATACATGCGTCACACTACAAACTAAAATTTTAATTTTTGGGGAATCTGTATGTATTTATTTGAGGACAAGGATGTTCCTGTAATGAATGCTGTAGCTGAATCAAGCATTCACTTGGATTTTACTTTTATGGCATGTTTAGTTTTTTATGATGTTTCACGATCATATTTTTGTAAAGTATTGTGTACATAGGACATTGTATCCATTGAATAAAAGCTTGGTTATTTTGATTGCTTAAGTTCTGCCACAGATTCGTCAAACTCGTTGATCGTAAATTATGCCAAATTTTAAAACAAGTTACTATACATTAGGTACTCCCCCCCCAAAACAAAATGAAGGTACGGTTCGTGTGAAGTTTAAGGTAACCCCGTAACCGGCACAATGTACCACCCCCACCCCATATAAGCTTAGGTGTCACCTAGTAAGAGTTGCGTACACGCCGAAATAAGGCCAAGGCGCCCACGAAATAAGCCTAAGTTACATCAGCAAATAAGCCAAAGTACCCCTAAGTAATACCCAGGTACCCCCAAAATTAATATTAAGGTAACCCATAAGTAAGCCGGAGGTACCCCCAAGTAGGAACTGATAATGAACAAAACGCGCGGACGTTAATCATTAACGCGCGGACGTTAATCATTAACGCCCGCACGTTTCAGCTTTAAAGTGCACAGTACGCGCGAGCGTTACCAGGAAAGATTCGCGCGTTGAATATGCTCCCACTATTTTGTACGTGTGGGTACCTTCGGGTTTCTAGTGGGGTACCTAAGTGTTACTTGGAGGTACTCTCCCCTTAATTTGGAGTATTTTTTGTGGATAAATTAAGGCTCGTGTGGGGGGTACCCTGGGCTGATTTGGGGGATACGTAGGCACGTTTGGAAGGGTATCTCAAGATTAAGATTAATATAAGCTGACTTTTTTTGCATTCCCCGTCTTCCCACGGCCTTCGTTGCAGATTTTAATCATTTCGTATAATACCTTAGTCTTGTAGGTGGAAGTTCATTACCATAGGCTAATATAACCAGCAACTTCGACTGGTTGTTTTGCATGTACACGCATTACGACGTGCTAGACCCAATGTGTGTGTATTGGGGAGATAGAGGAATATGACAAATGAAAGCTAAGACCAAACAATATTTGCTTTGCATGCACTTATCGCAACGTTTTACAGGCACATAAGTAAAAAAAGATGGTCAAATAAGATGCATTCGATACTCAGATGACATGAAAAGAGGTTCAAGACTATGGGGCAGGCCCTGCTGGATCAGGAACTTTGTGTGCAGGCTCAAGGGGTTCAAGCAACAAATGTTCATCTCGAATGTACTCCGCATCACTTGGCGGAATATGCTCTCCAACGACACCTTGAGAAGCTGCATCGACAACTGTCCTCCGTTCTCCCTTGTCCCTATTCAGCCTGTGAAGCTCCTGATTTTCCAATTCAAAGTGCTTCATGGCCCGGCTGTAGTCTTGTTGCATCTCCAAATATATCTCGTTCAGCCTGATCTGCTTCTGATGCACTGCTTTTAGTGTGTCATCAGAATTCCATACTGTTGACCTCACCCAACTCAACTTGCTGTCAATTTGTGCAAACTTCGGCTTAATCACTTCTCGTACATCCTTTCTCACAGAGTAGGTGTCACTTTCTACGTTCTGAAGAAGATGTTCCATCTTAGCAACGTGGCGATCAGTTTCATGCTTGTATGCAAGCTGACCATCGTACAATTGTTTTATCTGCTGCTTCATCGTCTCCTGGTTCTCAAGAAGTAGCTTGGTTTGATTCATCAACTCACATTGCATGCCCATAACCTGTGAAAGGATTGATGCGAGTCCACGAGGAAATTGGGAAGAAGTTGTTTGGTCTATAGGAGCAGCAGCAGGAGCAGGCGTCGATGAGGATGGAATATCATGTTCCACAGGTTGATCATGTGTAGCAGACTCCAGGAGAGGAAGATCATGCTCATGTCCTATAGAAACATTGGGGGGAGGAGATGGAGGAGCAGGAGCATCTTCACCAGCAGTGGGAGGAGATGGAGGAGCAGGAGCATCTTCACCAGCAGGGGGAGGAGATGGAGGAGCAGCAGCATCCTCACCAGCAGGGCGAGGAGATGGAGGAGAAGGCGCATGGACCCCTGAAACAGGGGGAGGGGGTGGAGGAGCAGGAGCATCTTCACCAGCAGGGGGAGGAGATGGAGGAGAAGGCGCATGGACCCCTGGAACAGGGGGAGGGGGTGGAGGAGGAGGATGAGACTTGTTGTATTGCCCCTTGGACTTATTGTATGTTGCAGTATTGATAGGAGGAAGGGGAGCAAGTAACTCATACTCGGGGAAGTCAATTTGATGCATCTTGACTATCTTTGCAATGGCACACCCGAGAGGAAGTCCACACCTACGTTTGGTATCGAGCAAACAGTCAAGCATAGTCGAAATCATGATGGTGGGAACATCAATTGAATGCCTGTTGACCAATGCATAAAGCAAGAGTGCCCTCATAGGAGGCACAGTTGATCTGTGACTCACCGGCGCAACGTTAGAGCATTGGATTTTGTATATGAATGAGGTGTCAAATGTAAACTTGGAGGAATCCAGAGCTTTGCCCTCATAGTCCCCCTCCCTCTCAGTGGTCAGTAAAAAAGCAGCCACTTCATTGAGCAATTGTGGTAAGGGAGCATCAACATACGGGAATTCAGGATTCTCAACTCTCGGAATACCTAGGGCCCCAGCGATGGTATCAGAATCTACATGGATGGGCTGCCTTCTGAGAGAGGTATCGAAGGATGGACCGTCTGCGATGTTGCGGATGTTTGAATAGAATTCATATACTAGGTGTTGGGATGGGAGCAGGAAGTTGGTGAAGAGGTTATCCCATCCCCTCCCGGTAAATGCTGAACTAATAGACTCGGGGAAGTCTTCTAGAATAACCCCTCTTTCAAGCAAGATTTGTCTGTGGCTGACATCATTCTCGTACAGCTTCTTGGCCTGCCGATCGATGAAGATTGAATTATCAAATGAATCAATCCTGCGTTTCTTATTGGCTGTCCTGGAGGATTTCTTAGGTTTAGAAGATGAGGCTCTGGTCTTAGGGGCCATCTAAGATTTCAGAAGAAGAGAGGAAGAAAAATAAATATGCACAAAACAACACATAGCAAACGATAATGTTAGACACAGAAAAGATGAGTGCTACCGAATGCAAATAATATAGAATGTGAATAATATGAATAATTGTGTGGAAAAAACCCACTCCCTATATACATAAAAAAAAAACCCCAACACTTGAGGAAAAAGTGCAGGCGTTATTCACGCGTCAGGGAGATAACAATAGGGATGTGTACTTGTCAAAGGCTTATAGGAAAAGTGAATAGTAACTTGATTGCAACCGATAATATAAACCATTCCGACGAAGATAAACCAAAATGTACCTCTTGAAGACATTAGAATAAACACATAGATCGGAAACCCTAAATGAACAAATTAATACCCTAATCGTAACATATAAAATCAAAGCAGTAAAGTTCGTAAAGCATCTCGTAAGTCCTACGAACCAGAAATATAGGCTTTGGAACTCTTCCAGAAGAGAAGTGGTACCCACCCTGAGAAGACTTTATCGCAATGAAGATGAAGCGCTTCGGATGGCTTTGATTCGCATGGACGAAATAACGCGCCAGACCTGTTTCTTTGTAAATATAGGCAAACGCCCGAACGCACACGCCCAGCACGTGCGCGCGTTGATATTAAATATGTGCCAAAACATAAGGAATTCTTCAAAGGGTACCTTCGGTTTATGATTGGGGTACCCCAGGCAAAAGGTGGGGATACCTCATGCAAAAACACGGCGGTACCCAAAACCGAAGCGAACGTCCGAGCGTTCACGAGAACGTGCGCGCGTTGATATTAAATGCGCGTTGATATTAAATATGTTATTGTTGGGGTGCCCCCAAATGATAACTTACGGTAGGGACAATTACGAAAACAAGTACGTCATAGGTACCCCACATAAAACGTGGGTACCCCAACAATAACATGACGGTACCCCCACACTTAAGGCGAAGGTACCATATATAAGGAATTACTAGGAAACATTAACGCGCGGACGTTAAGGTCCAACGCGCGCGCGTTAAAGCTATTAATGCGCGTCCGACAGCTGTCTTCTTCGGCAGGAACGTTCGCGCGTTCATGATCAACGTCCGCGCGTTGACGTCTCTTCCACTTTCCTTCTACAGGGTACCTTCGCTTTTAAAACAGGGGTACCTTCATATTATATCCTTGGGTACCCCCCTAATATTTGGGGTACCTGTGTCCTACACTAATTTACGCTCCTGTGCTTGTACATACATGTGTACAAATACATGAAAGCAGCTGATACACATCAAAAAATGTAATAACACGTGTGCACAGATGACAATGTCATAGGAACCCCAACTAATACGTGGGTACCCAAGGATAGGGAATGAAGCTACCCCACACGTAAGGCGAAGGTACCATATATAAGGAATTACTACGAAACATTAACGCGCGGACGTTAAGGTCCAACGCGCGCGCGTTAAAGCTATTAATGCGCGTCCGACACCTGTTTTCTTCGGCAGGAACGTTCGCGCGTTCATGATCAACGTCCGCGCGTTGACGTCTCTTCCGCTTTCCTTCTACAGGGTACCTTCGCTTTTAAAACAGGGGTACCTTCGTATTATATCCTTGGGTACCCCACTAATATTTGGGGTACCTGTGTCCTACACTAATTTACGCACCTGTGCTTGTACATACATGTGTACAAATACATGAAAGCAGCCGATACACATCAAAAAATGTAATAACACGTGTGCACAGATGACAATGTCATAGGAACCCCAACTAATACGTGGGTACCCAAGGATAGGGAATGAAGCTACCCCACACGTAAGGCGAAGGTACCCAATATGAGGAATTACTAGGAAACGTTAACGCGCGGACGTTAATGTCGAACGCGCGAGCGTTAAAGTTATTATTGCGCGTGTGACAGCTCTCTTCTTCGGCCGGAACGTTCGCGCGTTAGAGACCAACGTCCGCGCGTTAACGTCTGTAGCCCTTTCCTTCTACTCGGGTACCTTCGTTTTAACCCCGGGGTACCTTCGTATTATATCTTGTGGTACCTTAGGTTTAAGTGGGGGTACCTGTGGCCTACCCTAATATACGCTTCGGTACATGTGTCTACTTGTGTACACATACATACAAGCAAGCCTATACACATCAAAGAATGTACTTACATGTGTGTACACAATTACACACATGTGTGTGCGTGGGTATACGTACATGTACACAAGTACATGTCTACAGGTACAGAAATTTGTAGACATGTACAGACATGTGTGTACATGTACACATGTGTACATGTGTTAACATGTTTGTACATATACATGTGTACACACATGTACCTGTACCTGTGTACACATATGTACATGTGTAAACATGTATGTACATGTACATGTGTACACACATGTACCTGTACCTGTGTACACACATGTACATGTTTACAAATGTACACACATGGGCACATGTTTACACACATCTACATGTGTGCACATTGGTACATGTCTACTCATATATAAATGTACATGTTTACACATGTACACACATGTCTACATCTGTTCAAAGGCATATAAATGTACATGTATGTGTACAAATGTATGGTTAGGCACAGTTACGAAGAAAAGTACGTCATAGGAACCCCAACTACTACGTTGGTACCCAAGCATAGGGAATGAAGGTACCCCGTGCGTAAGGCGAAGGTACCCAATATGAGGAATTACTAAGAAAAGTTAACGCGCGGACGTTAAAGTCAAACGCGCGAGCGTTAAAGCTGATAAAGCGACAACGGTCTTCTTCGGCCGAAACGTTCGCGCGTTAGAGACCAACGTCCGCGCCTTCACGTCGGTTCCCCTTACCCTCTACTGGGTACCTTCGTTTTGAAGCCGGGATACCTTCGTATTATATATTGAGGTACCTTTGTTTTAATTGGGGTACCTGTTGCCAACCCTAATATACGCTTCTGTGCATGTCCATACATGTGTACATGTGTAAACATGTATGTACATGTACATGTGTACACACATGTACCTTTACCTTTGTACATACATGTACATGTTTATACCTGTACACACATGGGAACATGTTTACACACATATACATGTGTGCACAGATACACATGTGAACATGTCTACTCATATATACATCTCCATGTTTACACATATACACATGTGTACATGTGTGTGCACGCATATATACATGTACATGTGCATTTATATATGAGTAGACATGTACCAATGTTTACACATGTATATGTGTATAAAAATGTGCCCATGTGTGTACATTTGTAAACATCTACATGTGTGTGCACAGGTACAGGTAAATGTGTGTACACATGTACATGTACGTGTACCCACGCACACAGGAAAATGTGTACTTGTATGCACAAATGTAAGAACATTCTTTGATGTGTATAGGCTTGCTTGTATGTATTTGTACACATGTAAACACATGTACCGAAGCATATCTTAGGGTAGCCCACCGGTACCCCACTTAAACCTAAGGTAGCACAAGATATAATACGAAGGTACCCCGGGGTTAAAACGAAGGTACCCGAGTAGAAGGAAAGGGCTACAGACGTTAAGGCGCGGACGTTGGTCTCTAACGCGCGAACGTTCCGGCCGAAGAAGAGAGCTGTCACACGCGCAATAATAACTTTCACGCTCGCGCGTTCGACATTAACGTCCGCGCGTTAACGTTTCCTAGTAATTCCTCATATTGGGTACCTTCGCCTTACGTGTGGGGTAGCTTCATTCCCTATCCTTGGGTACCCACGTATTAGTTGGGGTTCCTATGACATTGTCATCTGTTCACACGTGTTACTACATTTTTTGATGTGTGTCGGCTGCTTTCATGTATTTGTACACATGTATGTACAAGCACAGGAGCGTAAATTAGTGTAGGACACAGGTACCCCATATATTAGTGGGGTACCCAAGGATATAATACGAAGGTACCCCTGTTTTAAAAGCGAAGGTACCCTGTAGAAGGAAAGTGGAAGAGACGTCAACGCGCGGACGTTGATCATGAACGCGCGAACGTTCCTGCCGAAGAAGACAGCTGTCGGACGCGCATTAATAGCTTTAACGCGCGCGCGTTGGACCTTAACGTCCGCGCGTTAATGTTTCCTAGTAATTCCTTCTATATGGTACCTTCGCCTTACGTGTGGGGTACCGTCATGTTATTGTTGGGGTACCCACGTTTTATGTGGGGTACCTATGACGTACTTGTTTTCGTAATTGTCCTTACCGTAAGTTATCATTTGGGGGCACCTCTGGCTTGTTTGCTGATGTACCTTACAAATGTACACATGGACATTGTCATCTGTGTACACATTTACACATATGTATATGTGTACACATGTGCGTGTGTGTACGCACATGTGCCCATGTGTGTGCATGTGTACACGCTTACACATGTCAATATGAGCACACATGTACATGTGTGTACATTTGTACACATACATGTACATTTACATGCATTTGAACAGATGTAGACATGTGTGTACATGTGCACACATGTCCGTACATGTACACGTTAAGGAACATGTACTTGTGTACACATATATCATGTACATGTGTACACATGTACAGACCTGGGTACATGTGTGTTCTTGTTTGCAGACATGTAAGTACATTGTTTGGTGTGTACCGGCTTGCTTGTATGTATGTGTACACATGTATGTACATGCATAGACGCGTATATTATGGTTGGCCCCTGGTACCCCAATTAAAACTAAGGTACTGCACTATATAATACGAAGGTACCCCGGTTTCAAAACGAAGGTACCCGGTAGAGGGTGAGGGGAACAGAAGTGAACGCGCGGACGTTAGTCTTTAACGCGCGAACGTTCTGGCTGAAGAAGATCGTTGCCGCTTTATTAGCTTTAACGCTCGCGCGTTTAACTTTAACGTCCGCGCGTTAACTTTTCTTAGTAATTCCTCATATTGGGTACCTTCGCCTTACGTATGGGGTACCTTCATTCCCTATGCGTGGGTATCCACGTATTAGTTGGGGTACCTATGACGTACTTGGCATGTGTACACATGTCTGTACGTGTACCCACGCACACACATATATACCTGCGTTTATATGTGTGTGTGTTCCTGTTTGCACACTTGTAAGTACATTTTTTGTTGTGTATCGGCTGCTTGTATGTATTTGTACACATGTATGTACAAGCACAGACGCGCATATTAGGGTAGGCCACAGGTACCCCAGTTAAAACTAAGGTATCCATTGATATAATAAGAAGGTACCCCTGTATTACAGGTAAGGTACCCCGTAGAAGGAAAGGGGCACAGACGTCAACGCGCGGACGTTTGTCTTTAACGCCCGCACGTTCCAGATTAAGAGGACAACTGAAGCGCGCGCTTTCTGAAGGACCTTTCGCGCGCTATTGTATGGGGTACCTTCATATGTTTTTTTGGGTACCTGCGTTTTATGTGGGGTACCCATACAGTGCCTGGCTTCTTAATTGTGGCAACCGTAAGGCATTATTGGGGGGCACCTTTGGCTTTTTTCCTGATGTACCTTAGAATTTTTTGAGGGGTGCCGTGGTCGTATTTCTTGGGTTACCTCGCTACAACTCTGTGCTATTGGTTCTCTCTTCATGGGGTCACGTTTTGGAAAACTTTGCACAGTACCTTGGGCTTAAGTCTGGGGTAGCATGGCCTTCTTTAGGGGGTACTCAGATTTGTATGTATTGAAGGTTCAAAAATACGTGCACATATCTTACATGAGTCACATTCATAACGTGACATGAATGTTATAAACTCTCACATCATTCAATACCTTTCCCATGATTTCTAGACACATTATTATATCATAAAAATATAATATTTTCATACAGCAAGTCGCTGTTTCATCAGGGTTAGGTCCCATGCGTAATCGGAACATGGCGATTAAGCATGCGATTAATCTATTGATTTGTACGACTAATCGTGCGGCCGTATGTATTATTTGTATGCGCACAAGCGAGGGTTTATGTTTGGGTGTATAAATAGAGGGTTTCGCTCCACTTCGTACTCACGAGTAATCTAGGGTTTCCTACGCATGGGTCCCCTTATTCCACTGTTCTCCTGCTGCCTCTCGCCTCCAAATCACGATTAATCTACGGTATACGCACTTCCTGTTTCTTCCAGGGTTCTCCAAGTCTGTATACTCTCCAACTCAAGGCCAAATATACGGGGTTTACGGTTTGGCTCCACCAAGTTTCCACTGTGAGTTGTGTCGAACATTGTTTTGTTCTCTGTCATTTTCTCAAATCATGCCTTGAACAAAGAATTCTAGCATGCGCCATAAGAGGAGAAGGGATAGGACTCCTGCACCTGCAAGTCCCTCATTATCTTCCGGCTCTCATTACAGCCCTTCTGAGACAGAGGAACCCAATCCCTCTCAGTCTACCATCCACAGGGAGCCTTATTCTCCTGATAATTCATCGTCTGCACCTTCTGAAGCCGAGCAGATTCGGCAGCGACCCTTGATTGTTGAGAAACCGGTTCTTAGATCATGTTTAGAACCATATGGTATTGTACAGATTCTGGAAGCTGTTGGTTGGTCCGGCATTCTAGATTGGGGGGATGCTGCCAACTCCTCGACTGTTGCTCAACTTTATGCCGGATCCCGTAACTTGTCCACCCCTCCTTTTCGTGAGCCTGCATTTGAGATCAAAGTGGCAGACTCTACATATACTGTCACACCTGACTTGATAAGTGATCTAATGGGTATACCTAGATCAGAGATCCGTTTCCTGAACCCACCAACGCAAGAGGAACTTGCTGAGGCCACTCAATGTCTGTGTGGGATTGATGCACCATGGAAAAAGACTGTGCTTCAAGCTAATCAGCTCTTCCCTGCGTATAGAATACTCCATCTCATCTTCACATTCAATGTCTATCCTAGGTGCGGTAATAAGTTCGAGCTGACCAAGCCCATGGTCTTCCTTCTCTACCGTCTCATTACTCGGACGCGCCTTTGTCTGCCCACATTCATTTGCAGACATATATGTCAAGTTGTCCATTCATCTCGTCCCAGAGCCCTTCCGTTTGCCTATCTTATGACCAGGATTGGGATGAGGTTTGGTTTACGTGGACCTCCTGATTCCATGGTTATTTCAAGGCAATTTTCACAGATGAATCTAAATCAAATGCAACTTGCACCTTTGCACCACCACTGTCACGCGGCTCAGAGATCCGAAGAATCAATGGCGCACCAACAGTAGCCACAACAAAGAGAGGAAGCAGAGCCAGCACAACCTTCGTCATCACATCCTCGTCCACCCACTTCTCAACCCAGCTCTTTCAAGACATATTCACGACGTGGACCGTCGTCAGAAGCCTTTCGTAGGCTTAGCCAAGATGTTGGAGAGATTCGAGAGGATTTTGGCAGTCTACGACGTGATTTTGGAATGTTTCAGGAATCTATCACTCATGAAGTTGGTGGACTAAAGAAGCTGGTCAAGAAAGCCGTGAAGATAGTGACTCATCTCTTCACTTGCTCCACTCAGCAGACTCCATCCCTCCCACCACTTCCCGGGTCTGATGACGATGACATTGCACCATAGTGTGCTGATTTTAGACGTACTTCTATGTTTTGGATATAAATGTCTTTATCTCAACGCAACTCAGATGTGTAGAATGTACTCATTTCCCATAGTAAAAGTATTCGTAATTACAGCATCATAATCCTCTGTTGTTTCCATTTGATATAACTTTGTCCATCAATCTACTCCGAATCAGTTCCTTCTTTGAAAAGATGATTGGCGGTGCACCGTAGGCCTCATTTGGGGGCTACCTAAGGCATCATTGGGGGGATTCCTTGAGGACAAGGGCATAATTACAGGGAACAAAGTGGTACGTTAGGAAGTAGGAAGAATTTCCTTATAACGCGCGGACGTTACGAACCAACGTTCGCGCGTTGAAATCTCAATCACCAATTCGTACTGCAACGTTCGGGCGTTGATATCCCAGGTACGCGCGTCATGCTATTTGTGCAGAGGGTACCTTGCGCTTATTTGTGGGGTACCTAAAGCATGATTGTGGGTACCTAACGCGTAATCTACGGTACCTAAGGTCCAGATGGGTGGGTTCTTATTGTTGTTTCAGGGGATACCTTAACTCTTCAGTTGGGGTGTACAAAATTTATATATTGGGGGGTTTTGGGAGCCATTATGGGTGGCGCCTAAGGGTTGATGTTGGATGTACCTGTGTTATTAATGGGGGAACCTTATTTTTATTTGGGATGTACTTGCAAGAGGAACAGCAAGAAGCTCTGAAAATATTAACCAATTAACAGAACTAAATAATTAACTCAAAATTGCGATTCTCATTCCACTGGAAGTATACATTTGGTACATACACATCCTTGTACAATTAGAAAAAATGAACACTTACATTGCACTACAAGAACAATATAATTACAGGACTAACACTGTCAACACATTCAATACACACAATTCACTCCCCCTTTCTTGTCGTACCAATATACAAAAGAATCACAAATCTCCAGGGAAATGATCTAAATCTCCTTCTTGACGATATACGCTCCCATCTCGACTATAAACTCCTGGAGATCTCCCTACAGTAGAGCTTGAACAGGAGCCAAATTGATTCTGGCCAACAGTATTGCTTGAGTTGGATTCTTGGAATATGTTTGGACTCATTGATTCCTGTCATTAATGGAATGTCATTGCAAAGCATTGAAAGTCTTCAAAAAGTATTGAAGAGTAGGATCTTCTAGAAAATATACCCGCAGTAGCTGTGTGTAAGTACCAGGTTGTTGGAATGGAGACAAAATTGCATATTCAGCCATAGGATATGTTCTCGATTGCATTCCCGTCACCACTCCATCTGTTCGAAACTGATGAGAGGCCTATGGAATACATAAAATTCATAAAAAATAAGAAATCCCCCATAAAACCATAATCATGATATGATAAAACAAATACATTAGTATGAGGTAAGTATTATACCATTGTCTCACTCCATCCAGAGCTTTGACTTGCATATTGTGTTTGTGGTGGAGTTTGAGTCTGAATTGTATTTGCCGTTTGAGCTGGTCTGTCATGGTTCCTCTTGCTCTTTGGAGCCCTTTCTGAAAAATGTTTTGGTCGACGTCCACTACGACCTCGACCCGGCTTCCTCTTCAGTCCAGCAACGGTGATTTGGATATTTTCAGATAAATTCTCTCCTTCATTCACATCCACTGTGCTCGGAGGCTTGTTCTTCAGCACATTTCCAACTTCAGTCATTAAAATGGCCAGCCCATTCGCAGCACATTCATATGCCTCGAAAGTTTCGGCAGCAATTGCTGATAATTTAACGGCATTATGGCAAAGTTCTCTGTACCGTTTAACCAAGGACAGCTTTGCCACTTCCTCATCTGACATACGACTATAACTTGGGCTGCAACCCTTTGCATCCTTTGTCCACCGCTTTAATATGTATTGACTTGGGATCCTCTTAATATTTCGCATGTCAAGTACTTTGAGTGCATGGCTACACAAAATCCCAACAAATTCAAACTTACGGCAACTGCATTTCAACATATCATCCTCAGTGTTAACTGTAACAACATGCCCTCGAGGATTATCAAATAAGCTAACTTTATAGATTTTGGATGTCTCAGTATGTGAAGTCTCATTAACAACAAGATTCTGAGCTTTTGCATATTCCGATTGAAAAATCTCAAACAGCTTCGGTGTGTATACCTCCCTTCCATGCTTTAATATGATGATTTCCGCCATCATTCTTGGAATACGCTGGCTCATATTATAATTGTCTTCCTGTTCCTTGTAACGGATATCATCCAAAAGCCTTGCAAAATGCTGGAAAAAACACGAGACGTCCATGTTGTACTTCGTGTATTTCTTTAACCGGCTGTTGAAGCTTTCACTCAGTTGGGTGCTCTTCATGTCAGCACAAAATGTAGTTCTTCCATATACAAGGGCCCATTTCTCCTTTATCTTAAATATGCCCTTCAGCCACTCATTGTCTTGGAGATCGTATTTTTGAATCATTGCATCCCACGCTTCCAAGAACTCAGCCTCTTCCTCGTAATCATATATACACCGATTGAAATCAGATGAAAAGGAGGTTCTCGTTTGGAATATGTGACCGAGATGCTTCAATGAATTTTGGTGCAAATGCCATACACATAACCGATGATACGTGTTCGGCAAAACAAAAGCAATTGCAGCTGACATAGCTGCATCTTGGTCTGTCAAGATGGTAACTGGCCCTTTCCCATTCATTGCCTTTATAAATGTTTCAAACAACCAAACAAAGGATGCCTTCGTCTCATCATAAAGCATTGCGGCTCCGAACACTACCATTCGTCTGTGATGGTTGACTCCAACCAATGGTGCAAATGGCCTTTGAGCTTCGTTTGTCCTATAAGTTGTATCAAAACAAACAACATCTCCAAAATTATTGTAGTCTTCTTGCATCTTCCGATCAGCCCAGAAAAAGTTTGTTATTTCATTGTTCTCATCAACTTGTACAGCATAAAAGAAAGACGGATCGTCAATCAGTTGTCCTTCAAAATAAATTAATAACCTTGATCCGTCTCCTACTTTCATTGCTCTCCGTCTGTCACGAATCTGGTTCTTATGGTCTATTGGTAGGAAGCCCAAATTCTCTCTTCCGCCGGCTTCTCTACCCATGAACTCAAAAGCATGCTTTGGTCGTATGCCACTGCTTTCTGCTAATACAATTTCTGCTAATTGCGCCTCTGTAACTTTCCTCTGTGAAGGTAGCATGTGGACCTTACTTGGGGTAACAACCTCATGATTATGCTCGTCCTCAAAGCTCGCTACAAAATACATGCCATTGTCTTGAGCTTTCACACTCATGTGTGCCAAACAACCCGTACGTGTTTCCTTTCTAGGGTTCTTCACATCTTTATCCCGTTTGTCTATTCCCTTCTTCCCTTCTTTATAGCAACAAAACTTCCTACACAACTCCTTACCATCTTTCCAACTTTTCCAGCTCGTACTCTTTCGAATACTGAAGCCCTTCTGTGCTGCATAAGCATTGTAAAATCTATACGCTTCATCGGTAGATGGGAACTCCATTCCCACGGATGGCCTAAAATTTTGAGTATGCCCTTCGCCGTCATCGAACCTTAGTGATCTTACAACTCTAGGCACTGTATTTATATCCGCTATATCATCACTAACCTCATCTCCACTTAATTGCTCACTTCCACTTGTACAAATGACTTGCTCCATTTGTCCCTACAACATAAAACAGATATTCCACTTAGAATATCATACTAATAACAATATATAGTACCCATGAACATCACAGGGTAACCATTCTCTTCAACCATGTGCCAAGTTGGTGTATTTTGACGGCTTATTACAAAACTTGAGTACGTCGGAATAATTTCTTAGTACCTACACACATGGTACCTACGAATTATTTTTACGGTACGCCAAGGGTACGAAGGTGGTACATAAGTTTTGGACCTTCTTCATTCCCATAGGTTTGGTTAAAATAAGATAGAATATACTGGCAACAAATAAAGTCAAAAAAAAGACAAAACATGTCCGCGCGATTAGCCCAGAGATTAATCGTGAGATCCGCGATTAGCATCCACGACTAATCGCCCAGTCAAGATTAGGTCTCGCGATTAATCTCAAGATTAATCGCGACTGTCCCGATTAACTCTCTAGAGAACATGAAGTCTCTGTTTCATCACGATTAAATCCCAGGATTAATCGGTGCCAGACGATTTGGGATACCTATGACAATTTCTTGGGTACCTATGCCTTATTTTGGCTTAATTGGGGGTACCTAGGGCATTATTGGCGGTTTTTTGGTGGGCACCTACAGGTTCTTATGGTGTGTACCTAGGCTTAATTGTGGTGAACCTCACATTTTTTCGGTGGGTACCTAAGGCTTGTTCGGGGGTGGTAATGGCTTATTTGACAGCTGTTTATTTCTGGGCGTACCCTGTCGATGTGTGGCGGCGCGGCATTGTTCGCCCGACCATCATTTCAATTTATTTAAGGTTCCACCATCTTCGGGGGTTGACATTAATGGAAAAGGCCAAAAATCTGTTTATGTACCTGGTTTACATTGGTTGTTGGAGTCTTAAATAGAAACCCATAATGGTGGAGTGAGTGGTGGTCCCTTCTTCTTTAACACTTGGAAGTGGAACTGTGGTAGCTGCCTTCCTTTTCTTCGAAGTGAGAGTAAAGACAGCACCTTTCCCGCCAATGTCGGAGTAAACACAGAAATGTCTGAGTAAGAACAGAGAAAGTTCGGACGTGGACAAGATTATAAGTTAAATAATATAAATGTTTCGCGCGTTTTCGTCTTGCCGAGGAGAGAGCCGAGGAGAGTTTTAATAGTTTTTTAAGCGTTTGGATCAAAATTACCAGAATAACCTTCGCTTATTCTGGTCCGTTGGATTGCGCTTCACAGAGGATGCCTTTGCTTCACAGGCGATGCGCTTCACAGAGGATCCGCGCGCGTTCCTTGAATTTGGTTGGACCACTACTTCTATCTTTTTCCTTTTTTTTTTTAATTTTTTTATTTGAAATTAAACTTGGATTAGCTAGGCCCATTGGAAGACCCAATCCATAGGGTTGCTCTTAGTCGGGCCCTTAAGTAGCTTCCAACATTTTGTTTTGGCTCACTTTTCTTTTTAACTAAAGAGAGAAAGAATTGTGAAATTACAAAATAAAGAAATTCAAACTTTATCATAAAGGTAAGCCTTAGGAAATAACAAATTCAATTCCTAATAAAATGAATATTAAATAAGTAAAACTATATATGCTTGACCAAGCATAAAATCATGTAACAAACTAAAATACACACGCAATAATAAACTAAAGAAAATAAACAAAAACAAGGATGAAACTACAAGCTAATTAAAAAAAAAAAAAAATCTCCTACACATGAAAGAGTACAATAAAACTAAATTTACTAAAATCAATCCATCAGATAATGAATCACTTGAAGTAGACAGTTAGAAATATGTGATTGCAACATATCTTTTTTTTTTTTTTGTTGGAAAAGGTAAGATGTATATATAAGAGTATAGAATAATTACAAAGGGAAAGGTGATTGCAACATATCCCTGTCATATACAAACAAATCGATCCTTTTACAACACATGCCACCCCTCCAACCTGGACTTGTAAAATTGATCGTTCCGGGAAGAAAGCATTCCAATTTTAGCATTTAAAAACTTTCATGTACCGATGATTTTTTTTTTAATTGTATTGTGTTCAGCTAACCCGTATACCAAAAAGATTGAAACGAACCCATATGGAGACAAAAATTAATGTAGAAAAAGGTGCTTGAATGTGACAAACTAAATTACGTGAAACATGCACCATGACTATTGCAAACAGGACCTTTGCAACCTCATTCAAAAGTCAACACCAATAAGACTTAGCTTGAAACCATGCACTATCCACCTTAACGTGTAAACCCAAATAGGTTGTAAACCCACCAAAACCAAATCACCAACAACCAAAAGATCGTGGTGCTTTGAATTCATCGCTTTTACGTAGGTTAAATGACCCTGAAACAGAAAGAAAAAAAATGGGGGTTTACAACTTCTAAAGAGAACCAAAACTAAACCAGGGCCAGTATCAGAGGCACAATACCCGCGACTCATGTTGTAACATCTCATCGCAAAATCATTTAATCAACTCTCAATGTAACGGTGAAAACAAACATTGAATAAGATCTTTTATTTTGTAAGGTTTTAGATACATACCTAATAACAAATCCAAACCACTGAAATATGCAGCAGAATCAATGGATCACCCAGATTACACCCACGTCTCTAAGGAACCTGATAAACCCACGTCTCTAGGGAACTTGATAATCAGGATCCTCTTCGCTTTTACAACATAAATCCTTCTCTAAGATGGATGTGATCCCCAAATCTTCTAGGATAGAAACACTAATCACACAAAATAGGAAGCCTTAGGGTGCTATTTATAGAGAGATTTAGAGATAAAGTCTCACATTTATTGAGATTCTAATCTATACTCCATCTCTATCTCTAACCACGCTTGCACACTCATACCGGGCATCTTCATATGGGCCATGTCAACCACACATGCGACCCATACTACTCACGGGTAGGACCCACGAAGTATAACATCTCCCACTTGCTCAGATATAAGGATGTGAACTTCTACAAGTGTTCCATTATGATCATTTGAGTCACACTAGGTAATATGTCATGCGACCAACGAGAGTGCTATAGAGTGAGCGACTCTATACTAACTTCCATCCAACCAACATAGAGATACACTCAAAAATCTCTCGTATGCCCTAAACCCATGTGATCACATCGGATTGAGCTCTCCTAATCCCTCTTGAGTACTAAACTCAGGCCCCAAGTTCAACCCCATGGAAATCATCCTCATAAAAATATAAATATATAAATACCTTATATATTCCATATACATAGATGGATAGTATAAACAAAAATTGACCTTTTATTTATTGAGCATAATTCCATCTATCACACATGTGATGTCACAAATTCTTCCCAACGACACATGAAACTCCAGTTTGATCTGAATGCTTTCCTAGACATTGCTCGTTAGGCCGAATCTATCATGACCATGGGGGAGAATGCTAAAGTAGCGATCTTCAGATCTCATCTTTATGACATTGTCATTGGTACAAAAAAAGGCACAAGTTGATTCCTTAAAAGGAATCTAGTTTGGACTCACATAGCAAGGAAGCAGAGATTTATTCACCTGGCTTCCAAATATAGGTCATCAAAGCATATGCAATATGAAAACATACTATGGTGGAGCTCACTTAAGTGAGTATGTCAACTCCTCTACACCGTATGAGCCTTAGGCTAGTCAAAACATATGTAATTAACTTGAGTGCTTCACCAAAGTCGCATTTGTTAAGGCTAAAGTGCTCACGCTCGGTTATCAGGCTATACAAATTCTGTGAGTCTCCTACTCAAAAAGAAATGCTCGATTCATTTAAGAATCTCAACTTGGAATTAATCCAAGGCTACTATTATGACCTAAATTATGCTCCCAAGTGCAGGATTATTATGAAGTAATAACTCAGGGAAGTCTGAGGTCTAACATCAAATTTAATAGAATCCTTACACCACATTAGCATACTGTGAGACATGGAAAATCACCTAGATGATTCCTTATCATCACACAGGCTCAAGAAAAAGGGAGGAGTCGCCACCATTCCTTTTAGGTGTGAATGGACACCAAAAACAATGAAAATGCAATGCAAAGACAAAAATTAAAATAAAATACAATAAAAATAAAAGAAACCAGAGATGGGTAAGGGGATTAGATTATGAATAGGGGAAGGTGTTAGGCACCCCCATTCATCCACACAAGGTAGTTTCCAAGTATTGTTCATGCTCAAAATAAAGTAAGCTTGCTAATTAAAATAAAACAAAAGCTTAAAAATAATTAAACACATGTATGATTTTCACATGAAAAGTCCAATGAATTCTAGACCCTCTTTGTGGGGATATCACTTCTAGGACATTGCCAATTAATAAAAATCCAAATAAAATTTGAATACAAGCAAGTTAAGGCCAATCCGGAAAACTCGATAAAAGATGGAACCTTTTGACCATAAATCATTCAAATTGAATGAGACCAATGCCAATTGAAAGATTATGGCAAATAGAAGGTTTAGGAAAATTTTCAAGTAAATCCGGTTAAAATCCTAAGAGTTATCATTGTTTGAAATCTGCTGTTATGATTTAACAAAAGTGACAAGTGGACAACTTTGAAAACCTATTTGTGGAGATTGGCTCCATATACATCCTTGAAAACTTGCATAAATGAAGTATGAAGTACCATCTTTCACATGGAATAGACCTCATACAAAACTCCATTCGGATGTGACTTGTGTGACCTCCCGAACATGCCTAGAGGGTCACAGATTAACCCAGAATTCTGCTATTGAGCAGTTCTGAGTCAATCAAACACACAAGACACAAATGAAATTGAAAAGTTTTGAAACCAATTGTATTTGAAATTATACTCATAAAGGAAAACACAGAAATCAAAATCACTCAAATCGGACTTAAAACGAGCAATTGGTGCTCGGTTAAAGTGACAGGTTTAGTAATCTGACCTGAACTGATGTGTCGACTTTGATTAAGTGGTATCAAAAATCCACTCCATAAAAATTAATGAAATTTTACACATAAAAACTAGACAACCTCACCTTTCACATGTCTTTGAAATCACTCCAAAATTCATCAGGATGATGAAGTTATGAGTGTTCAAAGATGGAGTACAGGTGCTGTCCTGATTTAAACATTTTAGGTAAAATCAACCCAAAACAATTAACAAGTGTGTGTAATCTGTGCAATCTGAACTCAAAATCATTTGAAATGAATGTAAAATCCTCCAGAAAGATGTAGGACACGAATTTGGCTCAAAACTCTCATGGATTGGAGAGAAAATACAAAAATCCCCAAAATGGAGCAAAAATACCCCAAGCAGAGAGACTAGACCATGAGGTCTTCTCTACTCAAAGAGGAACTTGCTTGTAATCTTTGAAAATCATTAGAACATGTCCAAGAAAGATTTAAGGCAAGGAATCGATTCATTTATCTCATTGATTAAGAGAACGAATCGAATATGCCCATTTGAGACAAAAATCCCGATTTGAGAGATTAGGCTATGAAAAGCCTCCTCTCGAAAGGGATCACTTGAAATCCATTAAAGAATCATGAAAAGCTTGATCTAAGGCCATTTATCTCAGATCTATAATAATGAGCATGATAGATCCAAGATAGCCTATTTCATCAAAATAAGTGTATGTGTGCATGTGTAAAAACCATCTTTTTTCGGAGGGAATGAAGATCCAATGCTATAAAAAGCATGGATCTAGGTATTCTCTCCAGAAAATGAAATCAAATTCATAAAAAATAATCAACACACATGAATCACAACATATACATTCAAATATACATTAATCAAATGGGGTTCTATGACTAAAGTTCCATTCCCGTTCTCGTTTCCCCTAGTTCTCTCTTCACGTTTTACGGCTAGAGATAATCTTGAGCTACTTTGAGTAGGGAAAGGAGTTTCAAACAATAGTAGGCCATTATGAGGGTTCTATGACTAAGGTTCCATTCCCATTCTCGTTTCTCCTAGGTCTCTCTTCACGTTTTACGGCTAGAGAGAATCTCAAGGTACTTTGAGTGGGGAATGGGGTTCCAAACACAAATAGGTCATTACTCTACAGAAAGGAAGAAAGAAGAACTAACCCTAGAATTTAAAAACAGAAAATTAAAAGAAGGTTAGGGCTTACTTGGATTTCTGGAAGCAATGCGGCAGCGGTTCCCTTCTTCACTTCGAGCTCTTCAATCTCCAACTTATGGCCCTTTGCTTGAGGAGAGGCCTCCTATTTATAGGCAAAGGCTAGGGTAAGGGGTGCCCTAATGCTAGACACAAAATTATATCTAGAATCCACCAACTTAAACCCTAAGGCTATTTCCGGGAATTCCCACTCTTAGAACAGGGATAAGACAGTAAATAGTGCACACTTTCGGAATTCCTCAATTTCTGCAGCAAAACTATAGTATCCAGCAACTCAGGTCGGATACTAATAAACTCCTTTGTATCTGACATTATGTGCCGGATACAAATAAACCAATTTGTATCCGACAATTAATGTTGGATACTCAGGGAAAAGCCTTTATTCGACTTTTTACATCAGATACAAAAGAAAAAAGCTTTAATGATTTTGGCCAATTATTCATCTTTTCACAGTGCAATTTGGGGTGTCTACACATACAACACATAAACAACTCAAGCAGTGAAATAATCACAAGCCTAGAAAAGTCCCTTTATTCTCTTTTCTCCTTTCTTTCTTCTTTTCCACTTCTATTCTTCTTCTTCTTCTTCTTCTTCTTCTTCTTCTTCTTCTTCTCTCGTAGCTGGAGCTCTCATTTTAGCTAGGGTCAATTGAACAATAGCTGGGGAAATGAAACCCCCAGCTACCTACTTGGTGTTTAAATAAAATACTTCATGATTTGGTTGTAAGCACCTCATTTTTGCACCCCTCTTAAAAGGCCAGAAATGAAAACCCTAAAAGATAGGTCAAAACCTAAGGAACAGAATTTGACTTCTTGATCAAGCTTGAATGGACTGCCACACATATTCCAATGAATAGGAAATCTCGACATGATTTCAACGCAACTGAGTTTGCATGAATCGGAGTTCGGATGAAGAAAATGTGAGCAAAACAACAAAAAGACAGAAAATGCAAAAAGTCTAAACAAGTGGCAAAATTTTCCAGGTGACAAACTAAGGTACTGAAAGACAAAATGTCAAATTAAGTTAGAGCATGTCAAATCAAGGTTGTGAGATATGGAAAAATCACCGAGATGATTCCCTCCGTCATCACGCGGGCTCAACGAAAATGGGAGAGTCGTCACCATTTAATTTTAGGGTGTGAATGGACACCAAAATTCATCATAAAGAGCTAAAAGGCAAATACTAGAGTAAAAATAACTCTACTTGAAAATAAAATCCAGAGATGGGTAAGAAGATTAGATTATGAACGGGGGAAGGTGTTAGGCACCCCCACTCACCCACACAAGGTGGTTGTCAAGTGTTGTTCATGATAAAAGAATGAGAAAGCTTGCTAAAATAATCAAAAACCTTGAAAAATGATTAAACAAATGTATGATACTTCCACATGAGAAATCAAATGAATTCCAGATCCTCTTTTATGTCTGTATCACTTCTGGGATATCACCATTAAATGGAAATCAAAGCAAAACTTGAACAAAACCAAGTTGAGACAAATCCGGAAAATTTGGTAAAAGATAGAGCCATTTGTCTTGAAATCATTCAAATCAAATTTAAATTGAATCAAACCAAATCCATTTGAAAGATTATGATAAATAGAAGACTCATGAAGATTTTCAATTAAATCCGGTTAAAACCCTAAGAGTTATTCTCCTTTGAAATCTGCTGTTGGAAATCGGTAAAAGTAACAAGTGGGCAACTTTGCAAATTCATTTAGGAAAATTGGCTCCATGTAAATCCGTGAATTTTTGCATGAATGAAGTCTGTAGGGCCATCTTTCAAATGAAACTAGCCTCATACAAAAACTCATCCGGATGTGCCTTGGGTGACCTCCCGAACAGGCCCCGAAGATTACAGATTAACCTAGAAATGTGCTGTTGAGCAGTTCTGAGTAAATCAATTACCCACGACACAAATGGAATAAAAAAATTATGAAACCAACTGGAATTGAAATTATACTTCTGAAGGAAAACACAGAAACAAAAATCACTCAAATCAGACTTAAAACGAACACATGGTGCTCATTCGAAGTGACAGGTTCAGCAATCGGACCTGAACTGTCCTGTCAACTTCGACTAAATGGTATGAAAAATCCCCTCCATAAAAATTGATGAAATTTTACAGAAATAATCTAGATAGCCTCACCTTTCCCATGGCTTTGGAGTCACTCCAAAATTCATCCGGATGATGAAGTTATGAGTGTCCGAAGTTAGGGTACAGTTGCTGTCCAGTTTAGACCTTTTTTAAGTAAAATCAATCCAAAATGGTGATCAAGTGTGTGTGATCCGTGCAATATAAATCAAAATCACTTGAAAAAGTGTTGAAGAACCTCTAGGAAGAAATAGGGCATAAGTTTGGCTCACCATTCTTTCCGATTGGAGAGAATATGCCAAAAACCGTAAAATTGAGCAAAAATGCCCAAAACCGAGAGGTTAGACCTAGAGGTCTTCAATACTCAAAGAGAACTAGCTTGAAATCATTTTGAAAATCATTGAGATATATCCCATAACTGCTTAGGGCCATTTATTTCAGATCTATCACAATGAATGCAATAGATCCGAAATATAAGCCGATTCCGACAAAAACGGGTGCTATGTGTGTATGTGTAAAAATCATTTCTTCAATTACAACATAACAACATATATCATTCATATCAATTAAATGGGGTTCTAAAAAAACCTAGGGTTCTGTTCCATTCTCGTTTCCCTTAGTTCTCTCTCCCCGTTTTACGGTTCTTCGAGATAATCTTGGGGTACTTTGAGTATGAAACGATTTTCATAGAACAAAAGGCTTTTCAAAAGGGTTCTAACACTAAGGATCAATCCTCAGTCTCGTTTCCCCTAGATCCCTCTTCACGTTTTACGGCTAGAGAGAGTCTTGAGGTACTTTGAGTAGAGGAAGGGGTTGCATACACAAAGATTAGGTCATTATTCTACAGAAAGGTAGAAGAAAAGAGCTAACCCTAGAATGTAAAGACAAAAAAATAAAGAGGGTTTTAGGCTTACCTGGGTTTCTGGAAGCAGTGCGGCAGCGGTTCCCTTCTTCACTCGGAGCTCTTCAACCTACAATTTCTGGGCCAAAATTCTTGGCAAAAGTTCTTGGCCATTTTCTTGAGGAGAGACCTCCTATTTATAAGCAAAGGCTAGGGTTAGGGGTGCCTTAATGCTAGACACAAAATGATGTCTAGAATCCCCCACACTTAACCCTAAGGCTATTTCGGAGATTTCCACTCCTTAAACAAAGGATATGATGGTAAAAAGTGAAAACTTTCGGAAAACCCTAATTTTGAACAAAAACTTTGTATCCGACAACTCAGGTCGGATACAAGCAATTCTCTTTGTATCCGACATTATTTGTTGAATATAATAAAGATCTTTTGTATCCGACATTATCTGTCGAATAAAATAAAGATTTTTTGTATCCGACATTATCTGTCGGATACAAAAAAAAGAAGCTTTTATCCGAATTTTAACACAGGTAATACTTATTTACATGTAATATCATTTAAGTAAATGTCCTCGTATTTTTTAATCTCCATTTATTTAAGATATTGTGAGACATGGGAAAATCATCAAATCGAATGACTTCCTCAATCATCACACGGGATTGAATTAAACAAAGAGTCGCCACCATTCAATTTAGGTGTGAATGGACACCAAAATATTAAATAAGCACAAAAGGCAATTTTAGGGTAAAAATAACCCTCCTAAAAAAACAACCAGAGATGGGTAAGGGGATTAGGTTATGAACAGGGGAAGGTGTTAGGCACCCCTATTCATCCACACAAGGTGGTTGCCAGGTATTGTTCATGTTAAATTAAAGGAAAAAAGCTTGCTATAAAAATCATGAAAAATCACAAAAAGACAAAAATATATGGTTTTTTCATATGAATAGTCTGATTGATCCAGAACTTTCAAATATGATCATACCATTCCTAGGGTTTCATGATCAAAATAAAATCAAGATAAAATCAAAGAAAATCAATTTAAAGTGAAAAATCCAAAAATCTGGCTTCAAGCTAAATTCTAGAAATCTAGAAAAATATAATTTTTATAAAATATTTCAAAATTGAACTTGAATAGTCCAGGACATAGGTAGAGCCCAAATTTCACATTAAATCAAAAAATCAAAACCAAAAATACCCACGTTGATGAAGAACATCAAAAGGGGAGAATTTAGACCGTAGGGTCTTCTCTCAATAATGAAAAACGATTTAAAAATCACATCATGAAACCCTAGAATTTACTTTCAGGCTTCTGGATTCAGATCTACCATATTGATCATGATAAATCCAAGATCTTAGCCTAAAATCACGAAAACAGTGCTGTAGGTGCAAAAGTGTGAAAGTACAAATTTTAGCAAAAAGTGGGGATCTCATGCTATAAACATCATGGATTCATGTTATTCATTCAGATTCATCATAAAAACAATTAAAACATGATCAAGATATTTAAAATAGCCACATCTCACAGATTAGAGCACATGGGGGTCTATCCTACGGATCCACCTGTTCTCTTTTCCCCTAGCTCTCTCTTCACGTTTTACGGCTAGAGAGACTCTTGAGGTACTTGGAGGCAAGTTTAGGAATACTAGATACAAAAGATATGGCCTTATTCTACAGCAATAGAGATGATCCTATTATCTCTAGAATTGAAGACAGAAAATAAAAGGGAAAAGGGACTTACCTGGATTGAGCAAGCAGAGCAGCAGGGGTTCCTCTTCTTCTCTTGGAGCTTCTTAGACTTCAAATTTTCGTGGCCTTTTGCTTGAGGAAAGGCCCTCTATTTATAGGCAAACCCAGGGGTATGGTTGGTCCAAGGTTTGGCAAGATAGAGTTTCAGTTTGAGTTAAACACAAGATCATGCCAAGCCTTTATCCACAAAGATATTTCGCACGAATAAAATTTATAATTCTCTCATTTAAAGGGATATTGGACTAAAGATAAGGCTCTGAAATCGAGAGAAGGATAAAACTCGCACGAGTCTAATGTGCCCGTAAATGATTTATGGTCCAAAGGTGTCCGTATATCTATTACGGGCGCTACGTGCCCGTATATAAAATTCGGGCGCGCTTAGCCCGTAGATACAATACGGTCAAGGCTTAAATTATTGATTTTCATGCATTTTTGGCCTGTTTGAAATCCCAATTAATATTTTCAATTATTTTCTCATTTTAGTGCAATTTGGGGTGTCTACAGATATTACATGTAAATAAGCAAACACCCCCCATTTGAATCCATTAAAAATAGTTCCAGACCCAAATTCCAAGTGAATAAAAAGTCAACTTTCCAGTTCCAGGCTAAATTCCGGTTTTTCAAGTCTGGAAAAAAGATTCAACATATTAAAACCAAGGTATTCATCAAGATTTAAAATCTCAAAAAATTCTTTTATGCAATAACATGGCTAAAAACTTGATTACCGGGAAAAATTATCTTGAAATCTTGCTTTAAAAAATATTTCATTTTATGGGGTCAAAAGTCAACAAAATTCAACCGGAAAAGTTTGACTTTGCACAAAAGATTGAATTCGGGCCTTTTCCTTTGCGGTTTTGGATTCAAATGGGTTAAGGATCTCAAACCCAATGCTAAGAATTGAAAATTCCAATAAGATATTTCTCCCCTTTATGATTTATCAAAAATCGTGCAATTTTGGGGTGTCTACAAAGGTCAAATCAGGAATCAAATCAAAACTTAAAGATCTGATGCCCAAACCGTATATATTATAAGGTTGCAGATGATTCTCCGATGATTGCAAATCTATCAGGAATCTGTCAGGAGATATGGACAAACTGTATACCATATATGGTCATGCCTTGACCATATACGATGTACGGTCCAAAGATACGCAAATCTTGTCAGAAAATCAAATCTAATCAATTCGGATCAAATAAACCGTATTGGCAATACGGCTAGATAAAAAATGAGATAAAAATAATAGGACCATATTGCCAATACGGTCTTGAAAGATTTGAACAATATCTTATCCTCTGTGCGAATCTGCCACATGGACGAATCTGATCATTGTTGAAAGGACAGTTGAAACTATATATAATATATACATTATACGGTTTAGCCAAAACCATATATTATATATGGTTTTGACCTGTTTCTATAAATACAGACATGCACCACTGTGCAGGGGGTTGGATATTGGTTGGCTTCACTTTGATTGACCTCTCTTCTCTCTCACAAACCAAAGAATCTTTCCACCCCTTTTTCTCTTGTTTAAGCTTTCTAAACACCTCCTAATTACTCTTAAGAACACCTTCACCTCCATTGAAGCTCCAAGAACACCTTGGAGAGCTACTTAGAGAAGAAGAAGGAGGCTTAGCTACTGTCAAAGACTATACAAGGAGCTCTAAAGCACTTCCAAGGACTTTCTCTCATCAAGGTAAGTTCCTTGTCATAACTCATGTAACATATCTAAGTTTTAATTAAAGTTGAGCATCTCTTTTATAAAATCATATGCTATCCTCCTACCCTTCCTCCCTTGTCCTTGGAGTTTGGAGGTTACTAAAAAAGAGACTCATGGAAGAGTAAGTGATGATGGAGACGGTATGAGAGAGGACGTAAGAGCATAATAGCATCATTTAAAGTCTCATTTAGTTCATTTTTTGATATCTCTTTTGTAACGCCCCGAATCCGGGTCTATGCAAAACAAGCACCAAACCCGTATTCGAAGTGCTACTGGGCCCAAAGCAAACTAAATGCCAAACATTTAAACTCAAACAATTCCAACTAATATTAGAGTTCGGAAGATAAACATCAAATTCACCAATAAGCGTGGTTCAATGCAACATCAAACTATCTCATTAAAATAAAAATAAAAAGTCTGGTAAAATGGGTTTCTATCACTCTCTCTTTATCTCTCTCATAGACATCCAAATCATAAAGTGACAATAAAAAAAATAACATCTGTGTCAACCTCCAAACAAAAGTCTAATAATAATCCACAGCACGATAGTCAGCCAACTCTTCTTGTATGCCAACCCCGAAATCACTCTTACGTGGATTAGCTGAAAAATAAAACAAAACAAAACACAGATGAGATACGAATATCCCAGTATGTAACACTACGCACGAGTAAACAATTTCATATATATATATAAGTAAATTAACATGCTTTCATGCTCGATAAAATAAACGAGTAACCACGATACAAACCCAATAATAAATTAGTGCTCAAAAGAAAACAGTTCACCATGTAAATACTATCTCTGATCTGAGGATAATGCCGGCCATCAAAATCACAACTATCCCAATAATAGAGTACTTAGCAAACAAACCAAATATAATCATTGTGTGTGAAATGTCAATCATATATATATATATCTATATATATATATATATATATATATATACAGATATCTCTAATGTGTAAGCAGAACTCATAACTCAGACCATTACAGATTTTGTAGGACTCATGAAGGCAAGTAAGCCTTTGGAAAAATACTCTCTTTACTACTCCACCATGCAACTTATGAGCAAAGCTAGTAATCACAACCCTCATACCAGCAACTGGGATTTGAAATATAGGCCTAGACATCGACTTATTGCTCACGAAACTCACGTACCAGCAACTGGTATTTGAAGTACGGAATTTGGCATGTACCACCCAAGCATGTAACCACGTGTATCTAAACATGGGGATGATCACTAATCTACATATACATGGTACCTCACCAGCAACTAGTATCTGAAATGATATCCTATTGACATGAAGAGCTCCCAATGCAAACTAACTTGCAAAGGAAGCACGTACACACACTAGGAGTAACCAACCAAAGAAAGATCTCTTCACTCTCTAGCTTAACCCTATGGATCCATATACATCTATGCCCACTAGACACCAATAAGTATTACTCACTCAATATCAATGCATATAAGAAGTAGTGCCTAGTGGCATATAGGGTTTTCAAAGCTTGTTCCATATCCAACAAATAACTCAACATACCCAAATCTGGTACTAAGCCTTTCTAATATTTTCCAATGCTCAAAACACTTTAAAAAAAATTCTTATATAGGGTAAGATTCATCCCATTTAATTCAAATCAAGTTTGGAACCCAAAATCTCGTTTAAAACCAAAATAGGACATATTTTAGTAGAACGTACCCAAAATCTTTATTAAATTATTTTTAATCGAATGGTTAGTGAAAACAATTTGTAAACACCTAACTGTTGTTGGTACATAGGTTGAATTTTTTTAAAATCATTCTATAATATAGATTTGCTCAAAATTCAGAAATTCATAGTTCTGTATTGATCGCTTGACCCACGCGCTCAAGTGATGTGGTTGGGCGGTCTCTGTACTAAAGTTTTGATTAGAAAATAAACTAGCACTCAACATGGGCACTCAAGCGGTCATGTTGGGTGACCATCTTAACTAAAAAAATTTTAACGTGCGCTCAACCCCAATTGCTCAAGTGAGGTGTTGAGTGATCGTTCATGTGAAATTTATAGGTGAGGCGCTTAACAAGATCGCTCATGTGATCGTGTTGAGCGCTCATCTAACTATGGCTAAGTTTTGGAAATTCGTAACGTTTCTTCTCTATATTATACCCTATTTTGTCCATAAAAATCACTTCTAATACAACCGAAATCATCTATAAATCATCCAAAAACATGCTATATGATCTAAATACAATAAAACAAGCGATTAACGATAAATCGATGTGCTACCTACCTCTTGATCGCTCAAAGAGTATCATTTCTTCTTCTTCTTTAGTTTCCTTAACCTTGCGATCTGATCCCTCTTTTACAACAAACTAGTAATGAGCACGCGCGTTGCACGTGAATAATGAAGAGAGGGATGCAACAAAAAAAAAGAAAAGGAAAAAGTTTTAGCATAAAATACTCTGATATAAAGATCAAGTTTATATGTTGTTTCCAACATCAAATAAAAAAATTGCATAAATTAATAAAACTAATATCAAGTCTTAGTAAACAAAAGCAAATAAAATTTTACATGAATTTTATATAACCACATTGTTTAATATGAAATGACAGCCATATTATGACCATTAGAACTTAGATACAATTTATGTTTCTTCAAAGACTTATTATCAGTATTTTCATAAGCTGGTGCAATCAAGTTATGAAGTTGAGTTGAACAGTGATTGCAATGGAAATCTCCACAAGATGTTCACAAACAACCCAAGGCAAACCTGTACATGCACAAAGGTGTAAAACCCCGAATTTTCCTTAAATAATAAATTAAATTAATAAATGATATTAGTGAGAGTTATAATTGATAGAAATAATTTATTATTGTAGGGGATGATCTAATTAGTGGAGATCTAGAATTAGACGCAGATCTGACAGTCCGATCATGAGATATCGAGGTATGTATTCTGATTGGGTGTAAGTATGGAATTTGGTGTATGTGAGATACATGGGATCCGTGAGTATAAGTATTAGTTTAATAACCTAAAACATTACACGTTTGTCTTTCGCTTGTATTCAACAGCCGCAAGCGACAACCTTGAGCGAACGAGCGACCGAAGGAGAAGAAGAAGAAGAGGAAGAAGAAAAGCCTGGGTTTTTGGTGTTCTTCATCGTCCAGGGAGTACCTTGCGTCTGTGAGAACTTTTGTTTGGAGAAGAAGGAGAGAAACCACGCACGAAAGAGGTAGGTGACACCATTTACCTTCGTTTTTGTATTTACATGTGATTAATCGACAAAAACATGTTTTTATGATATGTAATGATGTATATATTTTTATAATCATGTTATAAATATGTTAGAATGAGTTTAGACGAGAAAATTCATGTTTTGGAACTGATTCTGTTCGATTTTGGACGACCGCCGACCTCGACTGTTCTCGGCGATCATCGGCGATCTTAGGTGCTTGTTATAAATCGTAGACCGCCGTAGACCGCTTGAAGACGTATTGTCGGCGTTCTGATTTGAACTACTGCCGACCACAGACCGCCGGGGCGATCCTGAGCGATCCTAGGCCCTCTGTTCAGATTTTGCAGATTTTCATAATTTCACACCCTGATTCAATTCCAAACTATTTTTAGACAATTTTAATGATTAAATAAGATGTTTTAAGACCAAAATAAATTATCTAATTCCCTGTTTTACAGAAAAATAAATTAGGAAGGTATTTAGGACATTAGTTGCCAAACTTTGAAAGAAATGGAGAAACCTAGTTTTTGGAAAACCTAACTTGTATTTAATTGCTAGAACATCTTCTAAATGACACTATAAACCAGAAAACTGTATATAGAGAATTCAGAACTCAGATGACCGAATAAATGCAAACAACAAAATAAAACATATTAAAACTAAAATGAGATATACATGCAATGGCTATCTTCAATAAAGTGTCCTGTTATTCTCCTCCTGTTCTTTCTGAGTTTGCTTCTCAAATTTATTGGACCTACTCTCTTGAGCATTTCAGCCAATACGGAAGCCCCCAAAATAACTCATTTCTAGAACAAAATCAAAACATAACCAAACAAGCTTAAAAAAGGGAAAATCATCACTAAATAGCTAGAGATATGTGGAGAGAAACTACAGAAATTCCGGTTTCTGTCTCCAGATCCTTCGTCAATCAAAGCTCAAATATTCAGATGTCCATCACCTCAACACTCGGAATTTTTCTTCTCCGTTCATATCTATTCACTATACATATGCACATTTCATCAGGCATACAAAATTTTCGCTAAAATAAACAGTGGCTGTCATATTGCACAAAACCATTCAGATCTACTCTAGATCTAAAGAACACCCACAAAATTCAACTAAAATTCAAAAAGTAATTCTTCAATTGTAAAAAAAAAATTACCTTGTTCACCGTTTCAGCTTCCTGAAAATAGTGCTTTTGTAAGAAATGAGAGATAAACAGTTGTAAAGAGAAAAAGAGAGGAATCCATGAGAGACCAATAATAAAATCCAATCATATCTTCTCCAAATCTGAAGACACCTACGATTCTTCAATATGTCGTAGAGAATGAGAGAGAGAGAGAGAGAGAGAGAGAGAGAGAGAGAGAGAGAGAGAGAGAGATGCAGAAAATAGGGGGAAGTGCGCGCCAGTAAATCCAACCTTTTTTGTTGTGCTCATTTGGAAACCATCAACAAGTCCATCCATGCACCGGCTCTCTTCTCCTTCTTCAGCAGCCAGAGACAAAACCAAGAGTATATGCGCGATCCAAGCGTATGCTACATTAAGAAAAAACCTATTATATTAACTATGATCCCATGCATCCCATCTCTACCATCTACTATAAATCTTTCCAATAAGACTTAAAATAACCAGTTAAACTATGCTTACCCTTTTATCTCAAGATCCAACGATCGAATCTGCTTCATAATCCGGATCTCCTTCATCTATGTGATCACCTATATAAATTCAATCACAAATTTAGTAACAATCATATTAAATATTCAGATATTTAATTAATTAAAAATTCTAGAAATTTCAAGGTCTTACACTTTAATCAAAAGAAGAGTTTGTTCTTCTTCCCCCCATCTGGATCAAATGTACCCCTTTTAAATCTCGTTACCCTTCTATAGGATTTGTTTTGTTCATTTTAATGCTCATTCTCATGTTTATTTTAGTGCTAAAATACATGTACAAATGCCTACACACACACCTTTGTTAACATCATGCTCTCATCTAGGAAATTCTAAGCATGTCTAGATTTAGATTTACTTTATGTTTACACACACCTCACAACAGTTTATTTTTCCTTGTCTTCATATTATGTTTCCACCTTATTATGCATCCATGCACAGTGTGGCCATAGACCGCAAGATAAGGCCTCTTGGCCCTCCTTGGTTAGTCTCTTCCCACAAGAGACTAGTTTACTTGCTTAAAGACAAAAGTGGGGAATCTCTTCCCTACTTAAAAGCCTTAAATTTGATCTTAAGCACGAGAGGGAGAGGCCCCAATCCTCCTCCCCTTTCTCTCACAAGTTTAAACACTTAGAAATTCGGATTTTCATGTCTAAAATCAACCAATGATCCCACTGTGGGTCAACAAAGTGACCCATAGGTCCTTTTCAGTCTCATATGGGAAGGGGGGACCCTAGAAATCCCTCTAAAAAACCAAAATCTATGATTTTGGTAAGCAACCGTATACACAGACTAGTTAAGCTCTAATCGTATAACATATATAGTTATAGTAGAACCATATGAGGTATACGGTCTCTTACAGAGACCTATGGATTTTGGGTTTTCTAGTTTAAATAAGATTAAAATCAATCTTAATTGATCCCCCTTAAACCAACAGGGTCTTTGGGTAACCAAAGACACCTTTGGGACTTGGGCCTTACCCTAGGCCTAATATTGGATCCATGTGGGCCTTCCAACGGGGCCCACACCCTCTTTGCATACCCAAAGTCCACCCCATGTGGATTTTAGTTCACTTGGACCATCTGTGGGCCATTACCAAACCCACAGATCCTTTAAAAACCTTAAGAGATTCAACCCTAACCCCTCTTTCATCCTTAAGCTAATCCATAACTGTAACGCCCCAAATCCGGTAGTTTTTCTTTTTTTTTTCAACGGATCAAGGCATTACTTGAATGATAATAAAGCAATTAATAACAGAAGCATAATAGGATAAAGGTAAATCAGAGTATGCCAAAAATTAAACAACTCCTTCATTAATTCACTATAAAAGTGCTAATAATTCTCAAATAAACTTTTTAACTTAATATATGAAATTTGAACTAAAAAGGGTAAACTAACTCATAAGAAACTACTAATTTAATTAATTTTCGTGCTAATTATTTCCCCTATTTTAAAATATTACTAAAACGCCCCAAAACTCCTTTTATCCTCAACTTTAAGACCCCTAATTAAGTATTATTACAATTAGGTCCTTTTTCTCATCTTTTAAACAATAAATTAAGCTACTTAAATCCAAATATAATTTAACTTAAATCTAATTGTTTATTTCAATTCTAATAATTATTATTTATTAATTTAATAACTGGGCATTGTGAAAAGACTAAAATACCCTTTTTCTTTATTATACCATTTTTAACCATTAAATTTATTCCAAATTTCCAGATTTAATCTTGACATTATTTCTCTTCATACTATGAGTGTGGATTATAATTTCAATCTCCCAAATACATAGATCAAATATTTATCCTCTAATATTTCAATTTTATTTATTTTATTTCTTCTAATATTTAGATTTTTCAATTATATTATTATTTCCTAAAATTTAGGATTTTACATTCTACCCACTTAACAAATAAATTTCGTCCTTGAAATTTACAACATCTTATCTCCAATAACCACCACACTTCCACTGCGCTAGTTGTAAAACCCCGAAATTTTAGAAATTAAATAATTAAATAAAATAAATACAAGAAAGAATATAATTAATAATGCTATATAGAAAATGGAGTATGGGTCAACCCGGAGAGCTACGAGTTGACCCGATGTTTGAGGAGAATTGAATCTAAGGTAAGTTAGATTATGTATTTAGTGATTACCTACTTTTATTTTTATGATATAAATAAATATTTAATAAGTAAACAAACTTGTTAAAAAATTAAAATAGAATGGCATGTTTTAGAAACCTTTCCCCATAGTGGTTGGATCGGCTAAGTGTTTGGGTTTGGGGGTTTAGCCTTTGGGTTAAGAGAGGAAACTATATAAGAGAAAGGCTTTTAGGGTTTTAGAATTTTTAGTTGGCTGAAATCTAAAGACAAATGCAAGAGAAGGCTTAGTTCATGTTTTGAAGAAGAAGAAGAAAAACAAGAAGGGGTGGACGTCCCTTCTGTCACATCTGTTCTTTCTCTTGAAAGTTTTCTCTTTTCTTTTTTTGATTGGAGCTGATCAGATCTAGACAAGAGGAGTCCCATACGTGTAAATCAGGTATGTAGAAGAGAAAATTTAGATCTAAGTTTATTTTGGGTTAGCCGTTAATCTTTGAAAGAGTAGAAAAATTCTGGTTATGATTTTTGTGCATATCTTTGATTTAGATTAAAGAGAAGAGGAGGTAACCCCATTCAAATGTACATGGGTTGCTGGAGAAAATTTCTGAAATCATGCCTTCCTCGATCTAGGCGTCAAACAATATTAGTTTTATGTTCATGTTTCATGTCTGGAGTTGGCCTTGCTCTTTGTTAGGTTTTAGGTAAGGAAAACATCAGATTTTAGGTGTTTGTTTAATTTAAATCTGGTAGCAAGTCTCTAAGAATGTGTGCTATTATTCTATGTGTAAAACTTGGAACCTGATGCAAAGACTTGTTGCTGTTCTTCGTTGGGATTGCAAGAGGGAGTTAACATTTGGAAAAATTGGGGAGAATTTAGCCTAAAATAGGAAGGTAAGTAGTCCTTTCAATCTGCATAAAAAAAATGGATTTCGGGTTAGTCGATTGGAACCAATGCATTTCATGTATTGCCGTAATTTTAAACTTAATATTATTCTTCGGTTTATTTTGTTGCACTTTGATGATTAGAATCCATGAGATATATAAATTCTGAATTATGTTTAGAAGTTAGCTTTAAGATGCTCTGAAGGAGGTTTTGATAAATTTTATCATAAATTTGTACTTGAATATGTTAGAACTATGAAAGGATTGGGAAATATTTAAAACTTAGGTTTCTGCAGAAAATTTTGGAAAGATGGAATTTTTAGGCTACTTTAGAGACATAATTAGGTTTTGGTTTCTCAATGAAAGTTGTTCCATTATATCTCTATCTTCATCAAAAAATATACTCTAGAAAAAAATCTATTATTTAGTAATATTAATCAAATTGTTACAGCTGTTGGTCTGTACAGGATTTTGAATTAAAGTAGACTTTGAAAACCTCAAATTAATTACCCAAGTGGAATTGTCACGCCCCAAAACCAGTTCTTCCCCTCCAAGGCACAACCCGTCCCAGACTGTGGCAAGTGGGCCATTTACTTGTTAAAGATACGAAGGATTTAAAAACTTTTTCTATACAAGTGTAAGTACAAACAGTTCATACTTGTGCATATCAAAAGTGTGTTCATATATGTATATTTGAAATGAAATTAGACATGAGAGTTTAGTTACAAAATATTGGGTGACTAGTCACTCCCCTCGAATGTAAAGACTACAAACCAAAACTATACATGAACAATAAAAGAAAAACCTAAGGCCTATAGAAATCCTCCTTTCTATACCCTATAACTATCTCCTTGCCTCTATCCCCAGCCCGGTCCTTCACATTGGATGACAATGGATCTAAAAAATAAGATAAGAAGCAACTGTGAGACGAATGTCTCAGTAAGCAACACATGCATGATTTGGTGAAAACACAGTTTATGCAAATATCTCTCAATAAAACCATGACATGCGGGTAGTCCTTAATAATACAAAATCCACGGCATCTTGGTGTCATACAATTTGTGCATGCATGTGCCTCAGTGTACAGATAATCCATTTAATAACAATCATGTATTCACTATTATCACTTGTTATCTAGGATGTTTATATATACTACACATGGCCCCATCTAGCTTCACCGATTTTACGTGGTGGCTAGGCATCTACGCCGATCCCCCTTGACATAGGCATCCATACGCTGATTCCCCTTGACGTACAGGCATCCATTGCCGATTCCCCATAGCAAATGGGCATCAGCCACCGATGTTGCTGGTGCCGGGATGATATCACAAGAGAAAACAATAACAGTAACAAGAACCACTGGCCATGGTACATATATACAAACATTCCCATTGAAGTCTATGGATCCATACCTTAAGGATTTATTATGCTGATGTGTTTGTTCTCAATTTCACAAAGTATAACAATGAAGAATAGAATAATAACATTCAAATACACAAGCTTGAGTGGAGGATGTTAGTTCTCTATCTCCAAGTTGGGAGGAACAATGGTCCACTACCCCAACTGTGATGAACCGCTCACAACCCACAAAAACTTATTCGTTAATTGCTCGTGTCAGTACCTCATGCACTCTTGCATGGAAAATGCTCAAGGGTAACCCATGGCCTTACCCGAGTCAATCTTGGGCCAAGCCCTCTGTTCAATAATACTCAATGTCATTGGGGCCATTGCCCTCTCATTCATAGTGTTGCTATCAATGGGCCACTGCCCTTTTCTTCTCATGGTGCAAGTAACGAGCCAAAGCCCCTTGATGTCATGCAGATGTGATACGGGCCATTGCCCTTCATACTACGTGTCAAATACTAGGCTGAAGCCCATAATGTCAGGTGTGGTGTACTTTCATTGATAATCATTGGTAAAGGTTTGGTTTCTAGAAATTTTCTAACTTTCTTGACTCATTTTGGGCAACCTATGCCTCAACTCTTTTGATACTTGTGTAACTTGATTTTGGCTTTTCTTTTCTACTTCTAATGGTCAATTGGAAGGTGCTTGAAGTGACAGAATCAATTTATCCTATTTCTATAGTAATCTGGGACAGAAACTTTCTCTAAGACCTACTTTGGGAAAACGTACCCAAAATCCTTATTATTTGGAATTTTGAGATATTTCCAGTTGGAACACCCTCTAGACACCTAACTCTCACTTATACATAAGTTGGATTTGACTAAAAACAAAGGGTAGCTCAATCTGGGCTAAAAACTTAAATTTTTTAAATTCTGTTAAGGACACTCGATCCTGCTTCGAGCGGCTAGAAATTGCTCTTGGGTTCTCTCTGTTTCGACATGTCACTAGAACAGTCACTTGAGTGTCGCTCGAGTGGCCATGCCTTAAGTCTCTTCCTAAAACTATCGCCTGATGCCGTGCTCGAGTGGCTGCTCAGGCGGCTGGGTTTCTTTGACAGTTTACGAAATCCGAACTTTTGGGATTTGGGGGTTTTCTCAAATCTCACTCAATCCTGATGTTTTTTGGGCTCTAAATTACTCCTAGCATGTGTAGTTATTTACTACAAACAAAATCTCTCAAAGAAATTCCTCCCATTTGCCCTAGGACTCGTTTTCACATCTCAACCCTAACATTCATCTAAACATGCGATTTTGGCCGAAATTTGAAAGTAAGGGGAGGGGTGGTGTTGCTTATTTCTTGCAAACTCTTAGGCAAGTTGTATAGCCTCCAATACAAGCCACGAATAGCACCTTGCTTGCTTCTTGGTTGATTTCTCACTAAACTCCAAGCAAACCCCAAACGAAAATGGCTTCTTGTGGTGTTCTTCTTTCTCTTTTTCTTGCCAACAACTCTTCCAAAGGGTTGGAAATGAATGGGGATGAAAATGGGGGAGGATGATGAAGAAATGGGAGAGGAAATGAGAAAGTGGGAGAAGAGGAGAGGAAGAAAGGGGTTTGGGCAAAGGGTTGGTTGTGAATGGCATTCTTTTGGGCTATTTTTCTCTTAAGTGGCTTCCACATGACTCCACATTTTACAAATTTGCCACTCTCCTCCTATATTGCACATAACCAAACAACACTTGGCTATTTCCTCATTTAGGGAATCTCATTTAACCAAATAGAAGTTGCTCACCTTCAGGGGTCACTGACAAGTCGGGGCCTAGCCACTTTGACTGGCTTTAGGCTTGAGCTTTTCTAGCTTCACCTACACATCAAGCTCACTGATTAGGGTTTGCTAGGGACATTGGATCGAGGTTTCATAGGAATTTTGTAAAACTGCTATAGATTATTCTAGTGCATTGACTTAGAAGTCTAACAAACCAGATTTCATGTTATTTGATTAAGAAATGAATGAGATATGTGGATTTCAACACCACTAGGTCAAAAATTACAGAATTGATAAAGTTATGGTTAAAATTCAATAGAAAATCAATAGACTATATTTTATGATGGATTTAGGCTTCTTTTGAATTCTAGAAACTAGTTTTGAGTGTATTTACATCTTAGGGAATTTAAGTTAATGATGGGGGGAAGTGACGAGGTTTTGAAGATGATCATTGTGCTCAAGAATTATTGTGAGCTCTAGGAAATCTATGATGTCTATCTACATAATATAGTGGAATTTCAGAAAAGCCTATTATAATAGATTTTCTTAAAGGGTTTAGTTTTAAAGGTGTTGTAGGAAATACTTAAGACTAGAAACGAGCATTTTATCGAAGAAAATGAGATTTTCCAGAGAAATATATTGATTAACAGAGTTTTAAATTTATGCGTTTCAAAATATTCAAACGTGATGTTTAAATGACTTGGATCTCTGTTTAAAAGCTAAATTTTGGTTATTTAATATCTTTTAGAAATCAAATTTGTTTTAATCATTATTAGAGTTTAACGGGTATTTGATTTGATGAGTATGTGTCTCCGCGTATGCGGGTGAGTTCTTGACACATATGTGTCTCCACATATACGGGTGTGTTTCTGACACGTATGTGTCTTCGCGTATATAGGTGTGTTTCTGACCCGTATCTGTCTCCGCGTATGCAGGTGTGTTTCTGACACGTATGTGGATATTTTATGACGTATGCATTTTACTTGGTATTGGTTGTAGCGCCCCAGATCCGGGTCTGCCCTATCATAGCACCAACCCGTACCCGAGACCTACTTATGGGCCCAATAGAACCGGATTAACACAATTAATCCTGGAAATTACAAAGTAATCATCAGAGTGCATGACTAAAGAAGCATGGAATAAAAATTTCCATCTAATCAAATGTCATCTGTACTATAATCTCCAAAACATGATATATATGTGAATAAAATACAACTAAGGCAACTAACCATTTACAATGATCTCTCCAAAATATATAGACATGTACAAAAGATATCTCCCAAGAATATAGGTCCAAAAATAATATTTACATCCCATATACAATCCCCAAGACAAAATACATCATATAAAAAAAAGAACCCTACTATGGTTGGTAGAAATCCTCTGGCCTGAACTAAAGCTCACCCTCAATGCCTGCCCCAATACGAGGCTCACCAAGCGGATTTGAAAACAAATCCGGTAAAACAAAACACACATGAGACTTAAAGCCCCAGAAAGCAGCAAACATGCATGCAGAGAAATAGTTTATACAATTTTGTAACATCATGATAATATTCACAAGTATAAGATACCAAATGTAAACCAAAACATCTCAAACAGATATAGAGTGTACTTCCATGTCAAATATCTCAATCGGGTAATTCGTGTAATCAAATCAACCATTCCAAGTCAAATGTCTCAATTGAGTAATTGATGAAGCCAAATCAACAATTCCAAGTCAAATGTCCAAATCAGATTAATAATCATTGTCCAAGATTAAGGCCAAGCGGAGTATTTCAACACTGCCGACGGATCAAGGCCCAGTGGAGTACTTCTACACTGCCGACGAAATCAAGGCCAAGTGGAGTACTTCTACACCGCCGACGCATCAAAGGCAAGTGGAATACTTCTACGCTGCCCAATGAATCAAGGCCAAGTGGAGTACTTCTACGCTGCCTGATGAATCAAGGCTAAGCGGAGTACTTCTACACTGCCCCGGTTCATGAAATCCAAAATCAATCAAAACGAGTACCATGGAATCCTCAAAATACATTTTGGATGAGTGGGATAGTCTTAGGATTCCTAAATAAGTCATCCTACCAAAAATCAATGGATTCCGAGACAAAAAGTTTTGGATCTCGAAAATATTCTAAGTTTGGATAAAAACGTTGACTTTTCGGTGTAGAATTTTTCTAGACAAATCTACAAGGAGTTTGGGGCTCAAATTCTGGTTGTAGTCTATTGGAGGGTATGCAAATCTTCTAGAATTTTCTGGGATTCTGAATCGCTCGTTTGGGTATCAAACTCAAAAAGTGGCCCTTTTTGAAAATCGGGAAAACTGGAAAATTAGGCACAAACTGGAAAGTTGACTTTTTAGCGGTTGGGAATTGGGCCTTGGGAGCATTTTTATTGGTTCCAAATGGGGGGTAAAACCTTATTTACATGTAAAGACTTAAGTAAATAGAGCAATAAATACACATGACATTTACTTATAAGGGTGCTATGCGAAAGGCCTGGGTTGTTTGAGAGAGGGTTGGAGAGAAAAGGCTGAACAAATCAAGAAACAGGGTCCACGATTAGGTCGTGGATTAATCGCCCATGGGCGATTAGCTTTAGTGTTCGGGCGTTGAGCTTTAAAGTTCGGGCGTTGAGGTTTAAAACAAAGGCAGCGCGCGCACGTTGAAGGCTGACGTTCGCGCGCTGAGGCAATACACAGGTTGCCGCGCGCGCGTTGAGCTTTGACGTTCGCGCGCTGAGGTTATGGATTAATCGCCCAAGCTAATCCTAATTCGTGATTAGGATAACAGAGACTTGTTTTTAGGGGTTTTGGCTCAGGATTAATCGCCAAATCTCAGGATTAATCGCTAGGTCGGGATTTTTAAATATTTTGACTATTTTCAACACCAAACTCATGGAAATCATTTCCAACACTTCCAACATCAAATAGGATGATCACAAAACATCCCAACATGCTTTAAAACACTTTCCAAACCAAAGATTCATCCCAAATCTCAAACCCTAATCTGAAATATAATCAATAGAGCTGGAAATCCATGGTAAATCAATAGAAGACTAAACAAGAGTATTATACAATCAAAACCCACGAATTTTAGAAGCAAATAGCAACATGCAAGATCATTTCTTCAAATAAATCAAACCCTGGAGAGAGAATACGAATTTTGTAATTCATTTTTGTTTTGAAGGGTTTGCTACTTACTTGCTAATGGAGAAGCTCAACTTCTCTTCAAGCTCTTCTCTCCTTCTTCTTCTTCCTCTTGAAGCTTCAAGCAAACTCCCACACTTTCCCTCTTGTTTTATACGACCAAGACAAGAGAAATGGGTTTGCAAACACTTAATTAGAAATTAGGGCATCCTTTTATATGCCCAAGTTTTGGGTCTTTCCAATCTGCCCCCAAACCAAGCTTTTATTCAAATAAAATCCTAGGGTGTACCTAAGGCATACCAGGGGTACCTTAGTGTTATTCGAGTGGGGTACCTTGGTATTAAGTGGGGTACCTTAGTGTTAAATGGGGTGTTTGCCTTAGCGACTTCAAAAGGCATGCTTTTGGAGTGCTTAGGAGGTGTACCTCAGTTATATTGAGGAGGGGTACTTAGCTACAGAAGAGGTGTACCTTAGTTATATGAGGAGGTACATTTAAGTCATACAAGGAGGGTGTACCTTAGGTAATATAAGGGATATACCTTAGGTATGTTGGAGGTACTTTAGTGATATAAATGGGGTACCTTAGCTGTATAAGGGGTTATACCTTAGGCAAAACAGTAGGGGGTTACCTTACTTATATAAGGGTTACTTTAGTTAGACAAAAGGGGGTACTTTGGCTATATAGGGGGGTGTACCCTAAGTAATGTAAGGGGTGTACCTTAAAAATGTAAGGGGATACTCTAGCTATACAAAGGGGGTACCCTAGCTATATAAGGGAATGTACCTTAGGTAAACAAGGGGTACTTCAAGTAAGATAGCAGGGTACCTTAGTTAAAACAAAAAGATACCTTAGGCAATACAAATGAGGTATCTTAGGTATAATTAGGGGGTACTTTAGGTATTCGAATGGGGTACCTTGGGAAAAATAGTGGGGTACCTTAGCCAATATGAGTGAGGTACTTTAGGTAATATAAGGGGTACTTTAGGTATACATGTGGGGATACCTTAGGAAATACTTGGGTGTACCTTGGGTATAGAAGTAGGGTACCTGGGATATACTTGAGAGGTTATATGGGTATTCTTGGGAGATACTTAAGGTACACTTGAGAGGTACCTTGGGCATTCTTAAGAGTTACTTTGAGTATTCTTAGGGGATAATTTGGGTACACTTGGGAGGTACCTTGGGTACTCTTAGGAGTTACTTTAAGTATTCTTGGGAGTATTTTGGGGTATACATGGGTATACACTAGTGTTATCCAGGAGGGTACCTGGGGTAAACTTTAGGGTACCATGGGTATACTTAGGAATTACTCTAGGTACACATAAGTCTAACCTTTCAGAATTTGATTTCCAATTCATTTAAGCTAATTGGAGAGTATCTTAGACAATTGGAATTGAGAAATAACATTGATTAAATTTTCCTTAATAACCTTCATACAGTTCAATTGATTTCTCTAAATCCTCAAGAATAATCCACATTTACCTCATCTTCATAACACAATTACTTAATTAGTCTAATAATCACACTTTAGATAATTAATCTTAATAATTAAGATATAATCCGGGTCGGGGTTTTACATTGGTGATTTCCCTGTCTAGTGGGCTTAGCTCTAAATGGATCCATAGAGTAGCTAGTAAGTGAAATTGTAATGTCCCTGACTCTAGACACCCCAAATTGCACCTCAATATAAGAGAACTCTCAAAAAGAATATTAAATGCCTTATTTGAGCATTGAAATTTGTCAAAAACTCAAAAACTCTCAAAAATGGTGCGAACCATATTGAATGAGTGGTTTTTGTTATTTTGGTCTCAACCACTCTGTATGTGCGGTTGTAACCGTATACACAGCATGGTTGATATTCATGCTTATCGCGCGGGTTGCCACGTGGCTTCCGGAAGCTTCGGCCATTGGGACACGTCGACAGCAATCATGACGAGCATAACTGAATTGAACCGCCCTGTATGTGCGGTTGGGTTGAATTTGCATAGAAACCGCACATATAGTGACGGTTCTGTGGAAACCGCACTGTGTATGCGGTTTTGGCTGTTTCGGGGATTTGTGAAATGGCTCGATTTCTAAGCCTTATTTACGCATATTACCTCTGTCTCAGGGACTTGAACTCCCTATTTCACCCTCCGAAACTTGCTGAATTACTCCAATTCAAGCCTTGGAGGAGAATTGGAATAATCTAGAAGAGCTTTTAGGCCTACCCTTGGGACCTTTCTACCCTTGGCTTGGCCTATAAATAGAAGGGCCCTCCTATTGCAAATGACTGAGAATTTGAAGCTTGGAAGCTCTGCAAGAAGAAGGAAAACCCTGCTGGATTGCTGCCTCAAGTGTTCAAGCTACCTAAGGTAAAGCTCCATTTCATTTCTAGCATCCTCTTTACATTCAAACTCTCATCTTCTACCTTTCTGTAGTGTAAGACCATCTTTTGCATTTTTTAAGCCCCAAACCTCTTCCAAAGTACCTGAGAATCCTCTCTAGCTGTAAAACATGAAGAGAGAGCCTTGGGAAAAAGAAGAAGGAATGGATCCTCTAGGCTTAGAACCTACAAGTGATGAAGAGCATGCTATGTGGTTATTTTGAACCTATGGATGATTTTTTCTTATGTTTTTGCACTTGTTTATGGAGAAATATGTGAATCCTTGCTCTCAATAGCAGTGGATTCCATCCTTCTCCTAAGGAATGGATTCCACATATTCACACACTTTTCACCATTTTTCATCAAATAGGCTAGATCTAGGATTTCCGTGTTTAATACGGGAAATCTGAGATTATTGGCTTTAAAATGAATTTTAGAACTTCATGAGGTGATCTTGATTGATTTCTAAGTGTTTTGGTCAAATTCACATGCACACATGCACCATTTTGGCTTTCTATTCAAAAATATTTCAAAACAAGGCAACATCTGTGGCCTGTCTTAGAATGCTTATAAATTCATCCTCCGGATAATTTTCAAGTGATTCCAAAGACATGTGATAGATGAGTATGTCTAGTTTATATCTGGAAAATTTCGTTTGCTTTTATGGAGCCAATTTTTGACACTATCTGTTCAAAGTCTGTAAGTCAGTTCAGCCCAGATTGCTGAACTTGCCGCTTTGATGGTGCACCATTTGCTCAATTTTAATCCGTTTTGAGTGATTCCAGTCTCTGAGTTTTCCTTAAGAGGTCTATTTTCATTTCCAACTGGTTTCAGTAGATTTCGATTTGATTTGAGGCTTGTGTGCTTGATGGACTCAGAGCTGCTCGCTGGCATAGTCCAGAGCTAATCTGTGGTCTTCTAGGCCTGTTCAAGAGAGCACACAAGCCACATCCGGATAGAGTTTGGTGTGAGGCTTATTTCTTTAGAAAGATGGCTCCACACACTTCCTCCATACCAATTTTCATGGATTTGTATTGAGCCAAACTCCACGAATAGGACTTTGAAAATGCCTACTCATCGCTTTTTCTGAGTTATAAACAGCAGATTTATAACTCTTTTAGTCTGAATTTTCCAGATTTATCTTAGCTTGTCTTTTCTTCATTTTTTACTTTGATTTCCATTCACTCATGAAGTTTTAGAAGTGATGTATCCACGAAGAGAGTTCCATGTCATGGGATTGCTCATGTGGTATGAGCACATACATTGGTGCTTATTGTAAGCATCTCTTTGTTTACTTTTCATTAGCAAACAATTCTTAGTATGAGCATGCATGTGGCAACCGTCCTAGACGGATGAGTGGGGGTGCCTAACACCTTCCCCCACTCATAAATAATTCCCCTTACCTGATCTCTGGATTTTTCCTTATCTTAGAGCTACTTTAGCTCTATTTGGCTTCTATGAACCCTTTGGTGTCCATTCACACCTTAAGATAGATGGTGGAGACTCTTAACTTTTATTGATCCCCGCGTTACGATTTCGGAAGTCATCATAGATGACATTTCCATGTCTCACACTGACCCATACCTAGCAAGATATTGTTCGCTTTGGACCCAATGGACCCTCACGGATTTGTTCTCAAGGGATAACACGAGAAAACTTCCCAGTGGTCACCCATCCTAGCACTGCTCCCACCCGAGCACGCTTAACTTCAGGGTTCCAAGGGGATTTAGTCCTGTGTTATACCTTAAAAGGCCTCTTACTTAGTAGGAGATCATAAGACTACTTATAGCATCCCCGAGCATTGTGGGATCTCAACCATATGCACATCCTCGCCTGGTAGCTCACCCAGTGAGATTACCCATTCACCCGCCCACTCAGACAGCCAGGATGTCATAGAAATGTTTTTCTAGAGTGGTTTGAATTTTATGTCATAGGCACTCCATCATGTTTACGATGGTACCGCTCCGGTATTGATCGGTTGCTACGTTATCCACTCCGATATTGGTTGGATAGTATATGCTAACTCACTTCGGTATCGATTGAGTACTTCCGCCTAGCATCGAATAGCCTGACCGGTATCGGCTGGCCCACTTATAAGTCTATTAGCTAGTTCAGACACCCCAAATTGCACTACAAGATGAGAAAACAAAGAAAAATATTTAATTGGGGTTTGAAATAAGTCAAAAAAGTGTAAAAATTGATCAAATCTATATTGCCCGCATTAAGAGTGCGGACTTGTGGTGACCGTATTTGATTTACGGTCATTACGTGACCGCATTGAAATTGCGGTCAAGGCATGACCGCAATTCAAATGCGGTTGCGCGTGTTTTGGGCGTCTTCGCAAATGCTCGATTTTTTAGCCATATTTACCACTCATATCTCTCTTTAAGAGTTTCGTCTGTCCTTTTTTACCCTTTGTTGGTTCTTATATTTACTCTAACTCATGCTTTGGAACTGAATTGGAACATTCTAGAACTTATTTTTGGTCTGCCCTTGGTACCACCCTTGCCCTTGTGTTTGCCTATAAATAGAGGGCCTCTCCTCAAGCAAATGGCTGAGAATTGTGGTTGAGAATTGTGGGCCAGAAGTTGGAGATTGAAGAGCTCCAAGTGAAGAAGGGAACCTCTATCTCTCTACTTTCTTCAATCCAGGTAAGCTTCCTTCCTTTTACTTTTCTATTTTTAATTTCTAGGATTATTCTGTCTTCTAATTTTTTTGTAGAATAAGGCATGTGTGTGATTGTAACCCCAAACCTAAATTCAAGTACCTGTGAGACATGGAAAAATTACCGGAATGATCATCCCTCCGTCAACACACGGGCTCAACGCAAAAATGGGAGAGTCGCCACCATTCAGAATTTTGGGGTGAGAATGGACACCAAAATCATCAAAAATTATCAAAAAGTGTAAAAAGGCAAATTCTAGGGTAAAAATAACCCTACTTGAAAATCCAATCCAGAGACGGGTAAGGGGATTAGATTATGAACGGGGGAAGGTGTTAGGCACCCCCATTCATCCACACGAAGTGGTAGCCAAGTGTATGTTCATGCAAAGATAAGAAAGCTTGCTAAAATCATAGAAAACCTTGAAAAAGGACCAATGCATGATATTTTCACATGAAGATCTAATTGGATTCTACATCCTCTCTTATGTCAATATCATTTCTAGAATATCACAAAAGATGGAAGTCAAAGTACAAGTTATTCAAAAACCAAGTTGAATCAAATCCGGAAAATTCGGTGAAAAGTCATGCCATTTGTCTTGAAATCATTCAAATACAATTTTAAATCAAATCAAACCAAATCCATTTGAAAGATTATAGTAAATAAGGGTCTCATGCAAAATTTTACTTCATTCCGATAAAAATCCTAGCAGTTATGCTCCTTTAAAGTTGCTGCTGGGATTTTTAAAAGTGATGAGTGGGCAACTTTGGGAAATTGCATAGAAAAATCCACTTCATAAGAATCCACGAAATTTGGCGTGATTGAAGTCTGTATGGTCGTGTTTCAAAAGAAACTAGCCTCATACAAAAATCCCTTCGGATGTGCCTTGGGTGGTCTCCCGAACAGGCCCCGAAGATCACAGATTTACCCAGAAAAGTACAAATGAACAGTTCTGAGTAAATCGGCTACCAATAATTCAAATGGAATCCAAAAATTATGAAACCAACTGAATTTGAAAATAGACTCATAAATGAGTACTCAGAAACAAAAATCACTCAAATCGGACTTAAAACGAACACATGGCGCTCCGTCGAAGTGACAAGTTCTGTATTTGAACCTGAACTGTCCACTCAACTTCGACAGAGAGGTGTCAAAAATCCGTTCGATGGAAATTTATGAAATTTGGTGGACATAAACTAGACCGCCTCACCTTTCCCATGGTTTTGAAATCGCTCCAAAATTCATCCGGACGATGAAGTTATGAGCGTCCGAAGTAAGGGTACAGGTGCTGTCCAGTTAGGCCCTTTTTGAGTAAAACCAACTCAAAACTGTGATAAAGTGTGTGAGATTCGTGTGAGAAGAATCCAAAACCTTAAAAAACCACTTGAAAACACTCCAGAATTGATTGAGGCCATTTATTTGAGATTTATCACAATGAATGTAATAAACCCCAAATATGAGCCTATCCCGTCAAAATGGTGCTACGTATGTGCAAATGTGAGAAACCATATAAGATCAATAGAACAACATAGCATGCATCAAAATAAGGTTCTAAACAGCCTAGGGTTCCGTTCCATTATCGTTTCCCTCTGTTCTCTCTCCCCGTTAAACACGGTTCTTCAAGATAATCAAGGGTACTTTGAATATGAAACGGTTTACAATCAATCAAAAGGCCTTATGCTACATAGGTTCTAGCACTATGGTCAATCCCCAGTCTCGTTTCTCCTAGATCCCGCCTCCACGTTTTACGGCTAGGGGGAGTCTTGAGATACTTTGAACCGGGGAAGGATTTTCACACACAAAGAAGGCTTTACACTACAGAAAGGTAGAAGAAGAGATCTAGATCTAGGAATGTAAATACAGAAATTAAAGAGAGGTTTGAGGTTTACCTAGATTCTGGAAGCACTCCCGCAGCGATTTCCTTCTTCTCTTGGAGTTCTTCTTTGTGAGAATTCAAAACAAGAGTTGGTTGCCATTTGCTTAAGGAGGAGCCTCCTATTTATAGGCAAAGGCTAGGGTTAGGGTTGGTGAGAATGGTAGACATAACATAATATCTATAGCCCACCAACTTTAACCCTAAGGCCATTTCTGAGATTTCCACTCATTTAATGAGGGATATGATGGTAAAAGTGAAAAGCTCTCGAAAAACCCTAATTTTGAGCAAAACTAGCGTATCCGGCATGTCAGGCCGGATACACAAGTACCTTAATATATCCGGTCTATGATGCCGGATACACTGAGGTCTACTTGTATCTGGCATTTTCCACCGGATACAAAGAAGGACACTTGTATCCGGCCTGAGTTGCCGGATACAAGGAAAAAAGCCTTTTTTTCGAATTTTAACACAGGCAATACTTATTTACATGTAATATCGTTTAAGTAAATGTCCTCGTATTTTTTAATCTCCATTTATTTAAGATATTACATGTAAATAAGCAAACACCCCCCATTTGAATCCATTAAAAATAGTTCCAGACCCAAATTCCAAGTGAATAAAAAGTCAACTTCCAGTTCTAGGCAAAATTCTGATTTTTCAGGTCTGGAAAAAAATGTTCAATGTGTTAAAACCATGGTATTCGTCAAGATTTAAAATCTCAAAAAATTCATTTATGCAGTAACATTGCTAAAAACCTGATTACCGGCAAAAATTATCTTGAAATCTTGCTTTAAAAAATATTTCATTTTCTGGGGTCAAAAGTCAACAAAATTCAATCGGAAAAAGTTTGACTTTGCACAAAAGATAGAATTTGGGTCTTTTCCTTTACGGCTTTGGATTCAAATGGGTTAAGTATCTCAAACCAAATGCAAAGAATTGAAAATTCCAATAAAATATTTCTCTCTTTCAAGATTTATCAAAAATCGTGCAATTTTGGGGTGTCTACAGTACCTCAAGTATCTTCTCTAGCTGTAAAACGTAAAGAGAGTTCTAGGGGAAAGGAGGATAGGAATGGATCCGTAGGGTAGGCCCCACATGTTGTAATCTTTGATTTGTTTATTTTTAAATACTTTGTTTAAGCTATGTGATTGTTTATTGTTGAAATATGGAGGAATACCATGGATCTATGCTATTCATAGCATTAGATCTTATTTTCCTCCTAGAGTTTTGTTTTTTTTTTTACATTATTTTCTCCTTTTTAATGTTTTTTTTATTATTAGGCTAAGATTTTGGATCTATCATGATCAATATGGTAGATCTGAAATCAGAAGCCTTAAAGTAACCTCTAGGGTTTCAAGAGGTGTTTTTTTTTATGTTATTTTAATTTTTGAGAGAAGACCTTATGGTCTAAACTTTCCTTTTTGATGTTTTTTGGGTGTATCTGGTTTAGGTTTCTCAACCAATGGAAAATCTAGACTAGATCTGTACCCTAGATGATTTGGATTTATTTTCCATTTTTATGAGATGATTTTGGTGTTATTTTAATTTTTGAGAGAAGACCCTATGCTCTAAACTCTCCCTTTTGATTTTTTTTGGTGTATCTGGTTTAGGTCTTTCAATCAATAGGAAATCTGGACTAGATCTGTGCCCTAGATGATTCAGATTTATTTTCCAATATTGTGAGATGATTTTTGTGTTATTTTAATTTTTGAGAGAAGACCCTATGGTCTAAACTCTCCTTTTTGATTTTTTTGGGTGTATCTGGTTTAGGTCTCTCAACCAATGGGAAATTTGGACTAGATCTGTACCCTAGATGATTCAGATTTATTTTCCAATATTATTAGATGATTTTTTGTGTTATTTTAATTTTTGAGAGAAGACCCTATAGTCTAAACTCTCCCTTTTGATGTTTTTCGAGTGAATCTGGTTTAGATCTCTTAACCAATGGGAAATCTGTATTAGATCTGTACCCTAGAACTGTTTGGATTGGTTCCTCAATATTAGGAGATTATTTTTGAGTTATTTTAATTTTTGAGAGAAGATCCTATGGTCTAAACTCTCCCTTTTGATGTTTTTTTCATCAACATGGGTGTATTCGGTTTAGATCTCTCAATTAATGAGAGATTTTGACTAGATCTGTACCCTAAATCGTTCAGGTTTAATTCCTCAATATTCTGATTTTAATTTTTATTTCAAGGATTTAACTTAAATCTAGCCTTTTTGGTGTTTTACTTTAGGTTTGCTTTCTTTGATTTTTATCTTGTTTTTTAGCTCAATCATGAAACCCTAAAAATGGTATATTCCTATGGAGGGCCTAGAATTAATTGGGCCATTCATATAAAAACGGCCATACATCTTTTTTGTTCTTTTTCATACTTTTAACTTGGTTTTTATTAACAAGCATTTTTTTAGCATGAACAAATATTTGGAAACCACCTTGTGTGGATGAATAGGGGTGCCTAACACCTTCCCCTATTCATAATCTAATCCCCTTACCCATCTCTGGTTATTATTTTAAAGTAGAGTTATTTTTAATTTAGCTTTACTTTTTGTATTTTATTTGATGATTTTGGTGTCCATTCACACCTAAAAATTGAATGGTGGCGACTCCTCCTTTGTCTTAATCCCGTGTGATGATAGGAAGTCATTAAATTGATTTTCCATATCTCACACCATCTTTAAAACATATGTGGAGTATCTCTTGGTTAGTGGGCCATTGATTTATGTTTTTGATGGTGGGGTATGATCATGCATTTTTTTTTCAGCTGTGTGTACAACAGGTGTTCCATGCTTTGCTTATATTCTTTTGGTTTTATTCAAACAAATTACAATAGATATCCATAGGTTCCAATTATGTTTAAACTGCAATGTATTTCTATGCCAAGGTAATAATTTCAGTTATGGTGGTTTTAATCTCAAGTAAGTTCTCGCCTGCAATACTTTCTAATTTTTTTCAATTTATCTACATGATTGGCATAAGGTTTTACTTTCCTTTTCCAAAGTTGCAATATGTCCTTAATGTGATCCTATACAACACTAAAGAATCGCTTGCAAAATCTGTGACTTTCCTTTACCATTGTGATACTCTAAATTTGATCAGATGCAAAATTGTAGGATTGTGTGAAGAGGCCATGATTGCGTTCAAGATTACTGCTAAAGGCCTCAAATAAGTACCATTATTGTTGCCTAAATTGGTTAAAATGAACACCACATTACACTAAGCTTAAGAGTAGCTACAAGTTTCATAGAAACAATTAGTAAAAGGTCTTAAAGAGGCAGTAGAAATTTCAAGGAAGAAAAAGTAACAACTTTTTTTAACATATTGAATCATAATTAGATAATGCTTTTAGTAAACTGAAGCTATATACATGTGATAAAGTGCTAGAAATGCATAACTAAGCACTTCTAATGAAGTGAAAAATAGGAAAAAAGTCTTTTAAAAATGCTTACTTATGCAACAGGATACACAAGAGAGCCAAAACATTAAATTGAAATTATCTTGGGATTAATAGGCTTAATTATGCATTGGTTTGTGCTTAATGTTTCATTAGCAATGCATCTGATTTCTCTGTTTAAAATGTCACAATTTACTTTCTTACCCCTCAACTATTAATTGGTTTTGTTTTGTTAACAGGGGTAAAATAGGGAGTTAAAACATTGAAGGAGCATTGTTTTGTTGCTCATGTGGCTAAAGGTTTTTGGAGGTTCGTTGAGAAGTAACCAATGGAGGAAAAGGAGCTGAACAAAACCAGCAAATGGAAATGGAGGAATCGAAACAAGAAAAAGAGGGAGGGGTCGTTCAATAAAAGAGAGATTTCGAATAGGTTTTAAGCTTAGTTTTTGAGTTTTCTTCTTCACTTTTATTTGCTGTATTTTCGTTTTTTCTGGAGCTAGGTTTGAACAAATACATCAGAACCTGCACCATGCGTGAGTAGTTTTGATTAGAACTTGCACCATGCGTGGGTAGTGTTCTTCTTCATTTTTATTTGCTGTATTTTCGTTTTTTCTGTATTTGATGTATTTTAGTTGCTGTATTTTTGTTTTTTTTGGAATGGGTTGTAGTTTCTATTTCCTTTGATCCTCACATGGTTTTAATGTGTATATCTTTTTGAATCTTCTATCAGTACTTACTATATTAAAACAGAGATTCTTGAAACTAATCTTTGATCCACTATTGACAAAAGGCACAACGGATGCTTAGCTTTTGAATTGGGTTTCTTAGTTCGGATCTACATTCCAAATTTGATCTGAAGTTCAATTGGTAGATTAGATGGATTAAAAATTCAGTTTATATTGTTAAATCATCTGATTATCAATCTCATGACTGAGTTAGTAATTTAAGGGGAGAAGATCTGAGAGGAAGATGGATACAACCCATGAAAGAACAATACCTGTAGCTAAGGTATTTGGTATTTTGATCCTTAGAACTTTTTACTTGTGGTTTGGGTTGCTCTTAAATTTAGCTCTTATTTTTTCTGAAATTTGTTAAGTGTATTTGGTCTTTCATGCTTAAGTAGATAATTTGATCTAGGTTACCTTACAAATTTTTCTATGTTATCACTTTCCTAGTGTATAAAATAAGAGTAGTTTATCTTACTTTTGTAGTGTAGCTAGAATTTGTTTAGTTAAATTGTTTAGATTCAGATTTATTCACTTCTTTTGTTTAATTTAGTTTTTTCAAAAATTTTAATTTCTATTTACTTCTAATCATCGTGTCCCTTTGGAAATCAACCTTAGGACTCACCCAAGTAATTCAACTTGACACTCCTACGCTTGGGAGCCGCACATTTGTGAACACATCAAGTTTTTGGCGCCGTTTCTGGGGACATCGGTGTAATTAGAAGTAGTTCCATTAGTTGAGAGGATATTGTTGGTGTTGTGAATCTCTCCACAACTTCAGTGAAATCTGAACCTATCTTTTTAGTTGCTGTTTTTTTTTTGGTGTTAGTTTCTTTCATTGTTTCTTCCTTATTAGTTTTTTTTCTTGCATGCCTGATTGGATTAGCGATCATAGTAATAGGTTGGATAGGTCTGATTCTATTTCTTCTTTTGAATTTGAATCCATACCCCTTGAGTCTACATCTGAAATTCAAAGCACCATGGCTGAGAATGATTAAAATGAGACATTGGCCCCAAATCCGATTAGAACCCTTAGAGAATGCCTTCAACCTGTTAGGACCAACTCTCCCTCTTGTATAATTAATTGTCTATAAATGCACACAATTTTAACTTCAAACCTGGGATGATTCCATTGCTGCCTCACTTCCACAGCATGGAGTCCAAAAATCCCTATTTGCAAACTTGCACTGAGGAAGTGATTAGGTTAAAACTATTCCCATTCTCATTGAAAGACAAGGCCAAGATGTGGTTAAACTCTTTAAGGCCTAGGTCCATTGGCACTTGGCAAGAAATGCAAACTGGATTCTTAAAAAAATTCTTTCCAATGCAAAGGACCAATGCCTTAAAGAGGCAAATCATGAACTTTGCCCGAAAAGACCAAGAGACTTTCTATCAATGTTGGGAAAGGTTTAAGGACCTTTTAAATGAATGCCCACATCATGAGTATGAGAATTGGAGGATTATAAGTTTCTTTTATGAGGGTTTGTAACCCAAAATGAGGCAATTTGTTGAAACCATGTACAATGGTGAATTCTTCAACAAAGAGCCCGATGAAGCTTTTGATTATTTTGACTGCTTGGCTGAAAATGCACAGTCATGGGATGTTTTAGATTCCCATGTAAGAATGGAGCCAAGCCAAATCACTTTTGGGGGAGGTAAACATCATCTAAGGGAAGTAGATGACTTGCAATCAAGGTTGGCTCTAATTTCTAAGAAATTAGAGTACTTGGAGTTAGAAACAATTAATGAGATCCAAGGCATACCACAAAGGCTTGAAGAGTGTGGTATTTGTGAAGAAAGTGGGCATGCAATTGATTCTTGTCCCATAGTACCAGCTTTTAAAGTGGTTTTATTTGAGCAAAACTCAAGATATTAATAAGATTTCTAAACCTAATGTGGGTCCCTACTCAAACACCTACAATCCCAATTGAAGGAACCTCCCAAATTTGAGTTGGAGGCAAGATCAAGTCATTCAAGTGCCAAACACATCTAGTTCTTCCTCCTACCCCTCCAATGTATCTCCAACAATTCCAGGGCAGCAACATTACCCTCAACAAGTCTCAAATATGCCAAGAAGAAATCTGGAAGACACAGTGCAGCAGTTGGTAGCAAGCTTCCAACAGTTCATGCAAGCCTAATCCAACATCAACAACCAAAATTCTCAAGCCATTGAAGAAATAAGGGGATCAATCTCAAGGTTGACCACAACCTTAAGTATTCAAGAGAAGGGAACTTTCCAGCTCAGCCGCAACCTAACCCACAAGGTCAAAGTAATCAAAGAGGTGTCCTAACCATTGAGGAACCAACTATAGAAGCATGCAAAGCTGTCTCAACTTTAAAGTTGGGGGGAGGGCTGGATATACCTCCCAATGGTTTAGGTAAGGCAAGTAAGGCCTCTAACATGTTTCAAATAGATGTTGAGTAGAATTCTGAACATGAAAATAAATATCTTAGGCCAATACCACCTTATCACCATCCTTTTGCAAAACCTCCCCCCTTACCAGACCAATGTTGAGAAAAATCGTAGCTAGTCTTTTTCTTTTGCTTATTTGCTTTTGTTATTTCTTGTTTGTAGCTAAATTCCCATTTAGTTCGTTTTCTTAGTTTTTAGATTACTTTCTTTGCCAAGTTTAGCTCATTTTAGATAAATCTTTAGTTGGTGTTTTTAATTTGTGCTTAAAGTAGTGCTTTAATTTTGTTTGAATCTATTTTTCATTGAATTTTACCAATGTTCCAAGGTGTGTTTGATTTGTTTTCTTTCATGATCAACCTTAGTAGCATAGGTGCTACCAAAGAATGGAGAGGAACGGGACTTGCTGATCCCAAGTGGTGGAAAGGAAGACTTGGGGTGATTCTCAAACAAAGAAGAAAAAAATGAGGTTTTTGAAAATTCTGAAGTGGATTTTGGAAGCGAATTTGTTGAAGGGAATAGTTAGGATGAGCTAAAGGACTTTGGTTCTTAAGTAGGACCTGATTGGAAAAGAATTGGCAGCTACGTCATTGAAAGCAAGTTCAGGTTGCAGTGAAAAGCTCCAGACTAATTGATTGGCAACTTGAGTTTAAAATTATTTTTTTTTCAATCAACAGGGCAGCGTGGAGCTGAATTTGTATCAATTGTGGCAATTTTTTTGTGTTTGTTGATTTAAAAAAAAATTTTGAAACTCAGATTGCCTTGTTGATTTAAAAAAAAGTTATAGCCAAAACATCACTGGATGTGCATGAATCAGAATCTGAACAAAAAAGTTATAGCCAAAAAATCACTGGTTGTGCATGAATTAGAGTCTGAAAAAAAAAGTTATAGCCAAAACGTATTAAAAGCATTTTTCTAAATTGCAATTGCCATGTGGCATGAGTCGTGTGCATACCACGTGACAAAAAAAAGAGTTGTTGGAAAAAGACAAAAATAATAATAATAATAATAAATATTAGAATAATAAAAGTCAAAAAAATAAAAAATAAATGGGTCATTCTCAATGCCATGAAAGCTCATTGAAAGCACACGAAGGAGAGTTAAAAAATATGGGGAGAGAGAGGTAGAAGCTATAAGCCTTCCTAGTTTAGCTCCTAGTCTTTGTGTAAACTGCTGTGCCATTTACAGGAGTTCCAAGCTAAACGTTCGATTAGCAAATATGGATTGAAATGAAATATCTCTGAGAACTCATTTTCTTTCATTTAAAAGGGAAAGGAGATAAACAGGTTCCGTCGATCATGGGCAAACCTGTGTTTTGACTTGCTTTGAATTTAATTGTGCTTTTTTTATTGTTTCCACTCATCTTTAAAGGGTTACAAATATATAACCATGAAGCAAAAGCACCTACATACGTAAGTGTGTGCGTCCACAAAACTCCTGGTCATCCCCAAGAGGTTGTAAGAAAAAGCACCTACATACATTAGTAGGTTTTAAAGCAAAGGAAGTGGGGAGCAAGGCTTGGGGCCTTACTCCTCCACCTGGGGATGAAATCCCTACACTTGAAAGAGACCAAAAGTGCCTCTTTTGTGGTAGAAATGGCTGCCCCTTGTCCTCACATCAAGAGGAGTATGAATGACCGAGAAGGTCATGCCAAGGACTCCGGCCACACCATGTATGTGACATGCACCAATTCAATTCCAGTATCTTATGGATTAAACCACAGAATTACTGGAATTGGTATGTCGGGCGACAAGTAAATCTAGGTCTTAATTAAAATTTAAGACAATAAACCCGAATGCACTCATCTATGAACACTACCAATCATCTGATACCAATAGATAACCCATGCTCATCAAATATATTAGAGTGCAGTAAAACAAATGATGATAAAGCGGAAGACTTAATAAATTATCTAACTCGAAATCATAATCTCAGAATGTAAAATCACTAAAATGAAATACAGATAAATACAATAAATGAGGACAACCGATATACCTCTAATTCTGGATTTACCCGAAATCAACTGCTAACACTCTGGAACCTGCACAGTCTATATATAATAAACTAAATGAGATTGGAGATCCCAGTAAGTCATCATATGATAAATTAAATACACATGCGGATATACCTCAAATCATAATACATCACAAGTAATCAAGTGCAAGTGAGACAACCCCGTATCCCACTAAATAATATGAATTCACAACAAGGTTCAGAAGAATTACAATAATCATCAACTGGAATATATAAATCAATTTATAACTTAGAACTAGACCAATTCGATTAATCCGATAAACCATATCATATTATTCACAAGACTAATTAAAGTAATGTCTAGCCGGAACTATAGACATCGGCCAGGACTATAACTATAGTATTCAGACTGGGATGCACAATCCTTGGATCACAAGATCACCACACACAACACATTTCGGGTAAATCCCCTTCTACCGGGAAGTATCAATCACATCGCTCACACTGCCAGGAGGAATCAAACATCTCGACTGGCTCTGTCAGGAGGAATCACATCTCGACTGACTCACATCACAAAATAAACAAAAACATGCTGGGAGGAATCCTCAACTCAACCAGCTTCGTCACTCCAATCAGTATGACTCCCTCTACTCCCATACTGATGAGCCCTCACACACTCAAGTTTTAATTATCTTTTTAAGCATCCACACAAACTACTCAATATCTAAAACATAATAAGGATCTCTCTTGAGATCAAATAGGGAAATTCATTTTTCTACCTTACATACCGGTAAAGTGCTAACTTGCTATTGATAAGTTAAACTTATCGCAGGGTAAAACAAATTTAATTAGGGTGCAATATACACAAATCAAAACTATGGATACTCATGTGTGTGTCATCCTATTCAAATATGCATATTTTTCTCAAAATAATAATATTATAATATAAATGCAATTTAGGAACCATGCTAGTGGAATTCACATGAAATATTTAATAACAAGGATAAACATCATTGTTTGAAACTTGCTATACATATATAATCGATGAAATCCAATTTAGGGCCCTCTAATGCAAATAAATAAATAAAACAGAAATTGACCAAAATTCTCTTTCATGCAATATGTTAAATTTCACTTAAATTACAATTTTTCTCTTTACTTTTATTAAATTGACCTTATCTTATTATTAAATAAATTTATAAATCCTAAAAATCACTTTTAAACACTTTTTCTTTGAATTCTGATTTTCTCTCAAAATGTGACTAAAATGTAATTATGTATTGGGGTTTGAACTTATTTGTTGAATTTAACTAAAATCTGAACTAAAACTTAATTCTCTAAGTTCTGCACACTACTTTATCAATAACTTTCTCATTTATAACTGTTTTCAGATTACTAAATAAATATTGTACTGAAACTTAAGCACTTTTCAAATTCGACGGCAGGCACTGTTGCTTCATTTTTTTTTTTTCTTCTTTCTGTGATCAAATGTGCTACTTTGAGGATTTTTGTAGGTCAACCCAGGAAGCCTCTGAACCTAAAATCAGTTCCTAAGCGTTCTATACCTGGCAAAGTAATTTTTAGAGCTATTAATCTGAGATTTATAATATTTATGCATAGATTTGAAGACATCAAAATACCTCCCAAAAACCATCTGCAACTGCACTGTTATTCATTTTCTATGATTAAATGGCTGACTTTGAGGATTTTTCTACATCAATGGCTGACTTTGAAGAATTTGGGATGTTACAATGTACATGCTCACTTAATCAACACAATACATGAAATATGAAAAACAAGGTTAAAGGCTTTAAAAGCATGCTTAAAGTGGATGCGTGTGTGCACACATGATGTGTGTAGAAATAATAAGAAAACTAAAATTAAAAGAGGTCTAACATGCTCTCTAACCATGGTTGTCATACATGTGCATCATGTTTTCAAGGTATACAAGTAGATCTCAAGATGAAATTCAAATAAAAGAGAGCAAGGGCATACGGCTACTGATATGGTGTGTGTGGTATGTGATTAATGTCCATGAAAACATACATGCATGCTATCAACTCCACATAACGAAAAGTATCAAACAAAGAGTGCTAAGAACTTCTAAGGAATCAAGTGAAGAAAGGAATATGGGGGATTAAAAAGGGTACATTGGATGAAGAAGGGAAGAACAAGCTCTTCCTTTGTCAAATAAAAAAGGAACATAGAAAAAGTATTAAAGTGAGGCCCTAAGTAAAACTACCTTGGTCTCTCCTCCTCTCCCTCTTGGTTCAACCACCTCCCCTTACCATGGGAGGTCTTTTGATGACATTAAACATGAAGAAAAGAGAAGAAAGTGGAAGAGAAAAGTAATGAAACACTAACAATGAGCTTTCAACTCAAAACATGTTCATTCTTGCATGGATTTCATGTATGTGTTGTAAACATTGGAGAGGTGGCTCACCTTGTGGATAAGAGCCTTCTTGGGGGTGTATTGATGCTTCCTTGAAGTATGGACAGCCGTTGAGCTCCTCCCCTTCAAACTCCAAATGCTCTCTAGGTTCTCCTCTTGATTAAGATGGAAAAACAAGATGCTTGGTGGAGATTGAGAGGGGTTTGGAAGATGTTAAGAGGCTTAGGGAATGTGGTGGGGAGTGGGGGCTTGGAAAGTGTCTTGAGAGAGTTTGGGGGAGAGGGGACTTAGAGAAGGGGGCCTATGTGTCTGGGAGGTGGAAAGGAAGGGACCTATTTATAAGTGAGGTTAGGGGAGCTCTCATTAATGAGAGAAATCTCATTTATGACCTCTCATTAATGAGAGAAATTTCATCAATGATCTCTCATTAATGAAAGAAATCTCATTGATATTTGTATTTTGTCCTTTAATTTGCTACTTGGCAAACGTTGTTTGCATATTAGCTACGTGGCCAATTTTCTACATTTAATTATAGTTTTGCCCTTGAGAGTGTTTAGACCATAAATTCTTTATTTGGACTCCGATTTATACAAACTCAGTTGCATTGGAACCATATTAGGATTCCCTACCCATTGGCATAGAGTATGGTGATCAATTCAAGCTCAGACAAAAAAGACATTTCTTGCTCCTTAGGGTTCAGACCTATTTTGGGGTTTTTCTGTTTTTAGCACATTATGGTTTGATTAAAATTTGGGTGTTTACAATAAGCTCAGAATAGATGGTCGAGCATGTTAGATTAAAACTAGGAACAAACAGATCATTGGCTTTTCCACTTTTCTGTATTTCTGTAAGACCCCAGTTTTGAGTAGAAAAAAAAATAATAATAAAAATAAAATAATAAACAATATAAAATAGTAGGTAAAATAAAATATATGCAAAAGTATGAACACATGGATTTATGGTCAGGCTTAATCAAAATTTATTTATTGCTGGAGATTGTGGTCACTAGTTGTCAAAGAGAATAACCTAAGTGGCCGGAACATGTAGGGTCTCCAGTGGGCGAGCGCGCATAGGATCAAGGAGTTAAAGAGTGATCGGGCGGCGTATGTATCGCAAGGGAAATATACCAAAAAGGGAAAGTAGGGTTTGGGTTTAAACGAATGCTCGTATCATACTTATGGAAAGACTTTCGCTAGTCTCGTTATCTGGAGAACTGGGCGACTTGGCGATTGCGGCTGGTAATGGCGATTAGGGTTATACCTGTGAAGAACAAGGATCGCAAGGACTACTAGGAGGCTATTGGAGTCGGAGTTCTGCGGGTTATTTCTCTCGCGAGCAGAGGATCCGTTCGACTGCAGTTTCATCCTCGCGCACAGCCGGAAGTCGTGCTCGGCCGGTTGTCGAATAAGCTTTTGTTTTGGGGATTAAGCGCATACTGGTGAGTAGCACTGTTTTATCACTGGGTTTGTGTTTTGGGTTTTTCTCAAGCTTATTCGGATGCATGTTTTGAATATTTAGTGAGAGTGTGAGGTTTTCTGTTTTCTGGGTTTTCGGAAAGTTGCATGAACAGAGTATCCGGATTGAAGTTTTAATTGAAAATGAAAGTGTTTAGATTAATTTCAAATATGGTTGGGAAGTGTTCTGGGAGTATTAGGAGTGTATTGGAGCAATTACAGACCTAAACCAACCGGCCAGACTTGTAGATCTTGGAATAACAGAGAAACAAAAATCACAGGGGGTATCCGCCTATCTCGCGCTCACCGGCGTTCACCTCGGAGGTAGGCGCCCTGTTAAAAATGACCTACCGCCGATCTCGCGCCCACCTCGCGCTCATCTCGCGCGAAGTAGAAAACAAGGCGCGAATCTCGCGCCCACCTCACGCCCACCTCACGCCCATCTCGCGCTCACCTAGTGTCGGGTGAGCGGCAGGTCGAATTTGCCCGTTTTCTTCACCGCCGACCGGCGCCCACCTCGCGCCCACCTCGATAGGTGAGCGGTAGACCTATTTTGCTTAATGAAATGGAATTTCTGACTTGACCAAGAGTAATTGCACTTCTTAGGGGTTAAACCACTTCACTATTCACTTGGTTAGGAACCTGGAAAACCATTTTGCCTATGAAATTAATAGAGGAAAATTTGGTGAACATCTTATGAGTTTCAAGTTAGGTTTAGGTTACTTATGAGTATTGTGCCGGACACCGAACTAGTAAGAGTTACCAGTTACTTTTCCTTGTTCTATACACTGTTTTGATTGAGAAGTTCTTGTATTTCTGGTTTCACTTGTTGGAAACTTTATACGTATTGAATGATTTTCTTTGGTATGAATGGATTGAGTTTTACTTTCATATGACTTGTGTTATGGAAATGAGAAAGTACTGAATGTACTTGGGGTACTGCGTGGTCCAGAGGGACAGGTGATGAATTGTGATGAGAAATTTACATGATGTGGAAATGAATGTTTTGTTTGATATTGAAATCGAGATTATACGATGTTTACTGTTTTGGTCTAGCTTGTCCTGGATCCAGAGTCTAAGCTTAGTAATGTGATGTTATTGTTGGTTGTTGAAATTGCATGGCCTTGTGTGTTGCCACGACCGGTGTAGAGCAGCCAGAAACCCTGAGTAGGCCTGGTTGTCAATGCAGAAACCCGGGGAGTAGGCCTGCATTGGATGACGAAACCCTGAGTAGGCCGTCATTTCAGAGTTTCCGAAACCCTGAGTAGGCCGGAACTGTGTACATGGAGGTGTGGAGTGTCTACTTGGCATGTTTAATTTATCAACTAAACGATAGTCATGACATTGACCAATGTTGGTATTTGATTTTGTTTGACATGATATGTTTTATTCGCTGGTTTGTTGGTATTTATGGTTCATGGAATATTGTTTACCGATTATTGGGTATTGTACCTCCCGCCGGTGTAGAGCAGCCAGGAACCCTGAGTAGGTCTGGTTGTCAATGCAGAAACCCGGGGAGTAGGCCTGCATTGGATGACGTAGTCATTTCAATATCCGAAACCCTGAGTAGGCCGGATATACATTTGGAGGCGTGGGCATGGTTATGAGAAGACTTTGTGTTATATGACATTGGTGTATCTGGAATTACATCTTGAGATACGAAATTATGGTTATTCGCTATGTTGTTGTTAGTTACTCTTTATTTTATCGCATTCTTCGGGATTGGAAACGGATTGTTATTGTTTGACTTACCTGATGGTTTTCCCGCACTGATATGAATTGGATTATTGAAGTTTAGTCGGCTTATTCGGAATATGCGTATTATCGTCATTGTACATGGTTATAATCGTGGCATGTTTTAGAACTGAAATAAATGTATTTGTGCATGCATGTGCTGCTCACTGGGATATTCGTATCTCATTCCGTATTGTTTTGTTTTGTTTTCAGCTGCTCCTGGAGAGGACGATACTTGCGGGTAGTTACTTGGTCATGTGAGTTTTATTTTAGTTTGGGGAATATTTTAGCGCACTCTGTTATATAGCTATTGTTGTATTCATGTTTTTCCTTCACTCTGATATTGCGATCCTGTGTTTTATAATAACCTCTGGAGACGAGTTACGGGTTTTTCATGTGACTCGGATCCGGGGCGTTACAATTTCATTTGATGCTATGATCATTTAAGCTTCATTGAAGCCTAAAAATCTTTTTAAAATAGACTTAAAGAGGAAGGGATGGTTGCTAGTTCGACTGTTAACATAGCCAAACACAGAAGCGAAAAAAACTTGACCGTACACATTCTTCTCCTTGATTTCTTAAACAATTTCTCCCAATTTGGTAGTGATTATGGGTTGGATCAGAACTTGTATTAAAGGAAAAAATCTCTGTTGATGATTAGTTGAAATCTCAAAGTTTCATGGCATGACCGTGTGCAACTTTGAAAGCTTTCAAGAGAAATATTTTCAAAACAGGCAAGAAAGTCTTGTTGTGTACATGGAAAGGTGAACAAAACCTCATTAGGATGAGTTCCCACAATTTTTTAGAATGTTTTATGCCCAAATCAAGAACCTACCGACACATGGTTAAAAAGGACGGTTCGTTGAAATCTGGGACAAAATTTTGAAAATTAGAAAAGTCTTATGATGTCTTAGATATTTTCAAACGTTTAGTGTACAATAGAGTTTCAGTTTCTTTTCTTTTTAAAATTTCATTTCAAAACCACCGCATTTCTATTTTTCATCCTAATTCTTCATTTTAACTACTTTTTGAGCACAATTTTTTTTATTGTTCCTTATGTTGAGTGCTCTACAACTGATTCAGTAATTTTCTGGGAAACAACATCTAAAAATGACCATTTTGCCCTGTTGAAAACTTGGGCCTTCTGATGCTCCCAGATTAAATTAAATCTCAATGGAGCTTTCTAATAAGCCCAATGATCAAGTAAGCACCTGTCTAGCCTACTGAGGGGCCTGGTTCAGACTTGATTAAAAAACGGGTCCTAACAAGTCTAGAACTTTTGATTTGCAAAAGCCCAAACCATTTTAATAGACCTTTACACAAAACATCACATAAAGTGAACAAAAAAAGTCCAACCAAATTCGTAGATGGGAACCAACAATGCAGGGTGACTCGGGCATTCGCGAACTTTCCCGAGTCACTTAGCCAGACTCTGGTTTATACCAAACAAGCTTGAGTGACTACTTACATCCTTAAGCCAATAAGCAGTGGCGACTTCAAAGTCGAACTGAACCGACTAAGGACTTTAGACCAAAAATAAAAAATTACAAAAAAGCGAGTTGACCCAGGCAAAAGACACATTCATGCAACCCGTGACCCGGAGGTTGTAAGCTTTAGCAGTTTGTTAGTTGGTTTCTTGTTAGCTATTTTTATTAGTTAGGAATCTGTTACAGTCAGTTATGAGAATCATTTGTAAGCTTTAGCAGTTTGTTAGTCTGTTAGATTTGTTTTGGAAGTTTGTTGTTAGCCTTGGGAAGTCTGTTAGTTGTTAGAATTTGGAGAGTTATTTTTTTACCATTTTCAATGTAATACGAAGTAATGAACATAATGAAAATACATAGAGCAGGGTGCTGAATGTAAGCTTTCTGAACATTTTCTTATTCTTTGAATTTCTTCTCAAACTTGCATGGTATCAAAGCCAAGCAAGCCTAGGATATCCATGGACAATGTTTCTTCCAACACCAAAACCTCACCTTCATCAACCAACACTGGATCTTGTGCATGTTTCTTGAACTTCACTGACCCTACAAATCCTTACAGATTGGATAATGGGGATAATCCCTCTGTTTCTCTTGTTACATATCTTCTTACCACAGAAAATTACACAACCTGGTCTTGATCGACGCGTAGAGCTCTCAAAGCTAAAAACAAGTTGGGTTTCACCAATGGTGAACTCATCACACCCGTGAGAATGTTTGAAATCATCCGATATGTAATGGAAATACAAATCAATGGCTGTACCATTAAAAGGGAAACAATATACAATCAGATCTCCTATAATTATGTTGGTTAATTTTGGCATGTATGTGATTGAGGAGTGTTCTCCTCAACACCCCCCCCCCCCTCGGAAGCTAAGCGTCGAATTGGATTGGACGTGGAGCTTGGATCGAAAGAACTCAAATAGAGGGCAAGGAACATGTGCGCACCTCGGGCGCGCGGAAAAAGCGCGTTACAATCTGTTATAGAGTCGCCACTACCTGAAATGGTGCAGGTAGACACCTTGTTGATTTTTGGTCTACACCAGTGATTCCGGTTAAGTGACCCGATTACAACCTAGGGAAGTCCTTGAACACCCTGGGTTGTCCCATCGAAATGGATTCCCTTAAATTAGTTGGATATTTAATGAGCTCTCTTATTTATTATTTTTATTTTTTTCTTTTTCTAATTTTTTTTTCATTTTAAGCGTACAACAAATATTAATCTATATGTACATGGCCTCCATAAAATTACATTGAAAGTAAAACCATATGAACAAAACAAAACCATGCTAAAACAATTTTCAACCACAAGAAAGAATCATCGCTTCAATGCTTGTTTCATTTGCTTTTTCCCTTTCTTATTATTTATTATTTTTTGTTTTGTTTTGTTTTCTATTGTTTTTATCATGCAAGATTAACTAATTACTAATTTACAAAGTAAGAAAATGAGACCACCTGAACTACTTTTAACCATGGCCTAATTACTAATTTACAAAGGAAACAAACAAAATGAAACAACCTGAATTACTGCGCTATCCACATTCAAAGATTCATATCTCCCTCAATTCTTAACCAAATTGTGCAAAATTTGATTCCTTAGAATCATGACTTTAAACACTAAAATAACCTATAGCAGTTTTCGAAAATTCATTTTCATTTAAGAGATATGAAACTCCAAAAGTTACTGTTATACATTTCCAATTGAAAATCTGAACCAAAGAAAATTAAAAATAAAATACCTACTCATAGTGTAAGGTCTCGAGCGTATTTTTAGATTAAACTAAAATAAAAATACCACAAATCTCATGAAGGACTCCAGAATTGAATCAAACTAGAACAAGGTGAAAAAAATTAGTTTATCTGGAAAACAGGTGCAAACCTAATGCAGGAAAAAAATTCAGAACTTTACATCTTTGTCTTTTTTTTTTTTTTTTTACATGATAAAATTACCCAAAGCCATCAAACATATATACATGTCTCTCATCAATCATGTAATCTTATCTCAAAAATTGTAATGAAAGAGAGGTCTCATACAATGTATTAAACAAATGACTCACCTGTTATGGATTGACACTTCAAATCAAGTCTTGGAGCCTTGGTGTGTCGTGAACAGCAGTTTTCCTTTCTCCCTCCTTGCTAGTAGACGTCCCTCTTCTTTTCTCCACTTCTTCCTCCTTGCCCTTTTTGCTCTCAACTTCAAGCCCTTTTATAGAGAATTCTCACCCATTCAACTTCTTAACTTCTCCTTTTAAACACCTAAGCTCCTAACTCCTTTCTTAAACACCTAAACTCCTAACTCCTCTCTTAAACACCTAAACTCCTAACTCCTCCTCTTCCTCTCTTAAACCTCTCATTTTCTTAACTTCTCCTCTTAAACACTTAAACTCCTAACTCCTAACTCCTAACTCCTATTCCTCTCTTAAACCCTTCATTCATTTAGGTTTGGTCAAAGTCTATATTGTCCCCCATTTTTATTAGGCTTATATTTTTTAGGTTTAGTTTCAATATCTCAAGAGAATATGAGTTGGACCAATTCGTCCAACTCATTTCTCTTTGTTTATTTTTATTATTATTATTTTTTTAATCTTAATCTTTTATTAACTTTGTTATTTATTTGCATAAGAAACCCCATTAGGAAACTTAATTATTTACTAAAACAACCCCACAAAATTTTAATTTGTCATTGGTTACATGGCAGTCACCATGGTGTACACGTGGCTGCCATGTGGCATCCAATTTCGGTTTTGTAAAAATCCCCAAACTACCCTTTATTTATTTTATTCATAACTTAGCCGTTTGACATCCGATTTGAGCACGGTTCGGTGCATCGGAATCGGTTAAGAATTCTCTTTGTTATGGGCTTGTTATTTCAAAAAGATGGGTCCACTATAAAAACCTCGATTTACGTGCCCACATATATGCCAGTTTAAGATATGCTTCTTGGGCAATTTTATAGTGCAAAAATGGGGTGCTGACAGCTGCCCCTCTTTGTCAGAATCACCAAGGTGATGAATGACAAAGAATAAAAAGAACCCTATTTTTGCATTTTGCATTTCTGTCGACATAACCGACGAGTCAAGTCCTTTAATGTTTTCAAAGATGTGGAAGCGCCGGTGCAAGCTCTGCTTTACTTTAGCTCACTTCTAAGTTCTGGGGAATTTCCTTGCCATTGGGCGTTTGGAATTGTTCCCCTTTTTTAGTTTAAGTTGAAAATGATGGATTGGACTTAGACTCACCGACTTGTTTCGGCGTTGATGCAAAAGTGCTTCAACAATGCTCTTTTCTTCTTGTTTATTCCATTGACTTTTGACTTCTTCTTTTATCTTTTCAGATTTATTCACTTTTTTTTATTATTTATTTTTTTATTATTATTTTTTATTATTTTGTTTTATTATTATTATTACTTTTTTTTTTTTTTTTAAGTTTGAAATTCTTTATCCCCCATGTAGGTGCACTACCCCTAACTCTATTTGGCTAAGAGTCACTGCTGCCCAGCACACCGAGGAAATCCGAATCCTGGTTCAAATCCTATGATACAAAAGTGGGAAAATGAAAATTACATGAGGGCCTTCTCTGCCCTTTAAATCTTCAAAACATGTCTTCTCCTCTTGGTCTTGAGCTTGCCTGAGCTTTATTGTTCTTGATGATTCTCCATTGGGATTTGTAAAACTCCCTTTTAAAGGAAAATTCTTCTGAGAATTTTATGAGAACCTTCTCATCTGTCATCCTGTTTCATCCAGTGTGTCTCTATGTAGAATGGTGCTGTTATTTCGCCTATCTGAGGTTCTCATGTTCTGACAATGTCTCTCCCTTCAATTGGTACTCTTCTTCTGTTGGGTAATCACCTCTTCTCGACGAGGAAACTCCACTGGGCATTTGTAGAGGAAGGTGTCACCTCTCTTGCTTTTTTTTTCGGCATTCTCTGGTGGGGTCTTGGATGAGAAGCTTGTGTGTCCTTTTGAGTGTACTCATCTTCTTTGTGGCGGATTCCCCTTGTTTGCTTCTCTTTCCCTTTGCCTATTTGCTCCTGAGAAAAAGAAGATCAATTAATCATTGTTTATTAGGAAGTAAAAAATATATATTTTTATTATTATTTTTTTTATTATTATTATTAATTTTTTTTAGTTTTTTTTTTTAGCATGGTCCACTGCAGAAGTGGGCGGCCTTCATTGGGGTTATGAACCTGTCAACTGAGGCTAATAGCACAATAAGTTCAAAAAAAGTATAAGCTGAAGTAAACAAAGCATTGCAAACGTGTCTGTGTGTGCACGTGCTTTCAGTCTTAAAAGATCGGTCCCAAGGGCCAAACGGGACTTGGTATACTTGGCATTTTCAGTATCATTGTCATCACGGGCCAGTGAAGCTTTGACTCAGACACATTCCGCTAGTCCGAACCCTTTAGCTTCTATTCAATCCATTTTGGCTTTGTCAAACTCATTTACTGCTCTGCTTTGTTCTCATTGTGCTGTTCTTTCAGTAGAATTCTATTCCTTTTTGCTCTTTTCGACCCTTTTTTTTTTTTTTTTTTTTTTGCCATGTCTAGTTTCTTTGAGTGCCATGGGTTCCGTCATCACCAACAAGTGTAGACCCGAAGTTTGCTGAGATCATTCTTTTTGGGATCTGAGAGGTCTTGAGAATAGGACGAAACATAGGCAGGGTTTCAAGTTATGAAAAGAAAGTAGATGGCTCAAAAGGCTTGATTAATTGGGTTCTCAACAGTAATCTACCCTTTTATTACTTTTGGGGGCTTACATCCTTTTTTTTTTTTTATTGGGCAATGTTTGCCCCAGTTTTGCTTTTGCTAGGCAAACTTTGCCTCGGTCTAACTTTTTTTTTTTTTTGAAATGCCCCAGTTTACTGAGTAGATCACATGTGCAGGGTTGAAAGAAACTTTATTTAAGGCTCAAAAGGGGTTCACTAGGGTGAAAGAATTTTAGGGTTTTATTGGAGGGATTTACTATTTAAAGGAAAAGTCAAAGATGGCCTCTCTTCATTTCTCAATTAGAATGATCTCAAGCATAGTACAACTTGACTGCATCTGCATTTATTGGCTCAGGAAAAATGGCTCCGTCCATCTCTTGTAAGATCAATGCTCCCCTGGACAAAACCTTATGAACTACGAATGGTCCTTCGTAATTTGGCTTGAATTTTCCTCTATTGTCCTCTTGGTGGGGAAAGATCCTTTTGAGTACTAGATCTCCCACCTTGAAATGACGTGGCTTGACTTTCTTATTATAGGCTCGTGCCACTCTCTGCTGATAGAGTTGGCTATGGCATAATGCCTTTATCCTTTTCTCATCCAACAGCTGAAGTTGGTCAAATCTGGATTGTTCCCATTCAATATCGTTTATCTCGGCTTCCTTCAGAATTCTTAGTGAAGGAATCTGTACTTCAATAGGGAGAACAGCTTCCATTCCATACACAAGGGAGAAGGGAGTTGCCCCAGTTGAAGTCCTGATTGATGTTCGATACGCGTGCAGCGCATAAGGCAACTTCTCATGCCAATCTCTGTAGGTAACCGCCATTTTCTCCAGTATCTTCTTCAGATTCTTGTTAGCGGCCTCTACTGCTCCATTCATCTTAGGCCGGTAAGCTGTAGAATTCAAATGTCTGATCCTTAGATCTTCACACATCTTGTCCATGTCTTTATTGTTCAAATTCTTTGCATTATCAGTGATGATAGCCTCTGGCACGCCATAACGGCAAACGATGTTGTTTCTGATGAACTTCAACACATGAGACTTCTTCACATCCACAAAAGACATGGCTTCTACCCACTTCGTAAAATAATCAATGGCAACCAAGATGAATCTGTGTCCATTAGAAGCTTTCGGATGAATCTGTCCTATCATATCAATTCCCCATATTGCAAATGGCCAAGGTGACGCCATGGAGTACAGTGTGTTTGGCGGTGCATAGATGTTGTCTGCATAAATCTGGCACAAGTGGCATCTCCTGACATGGGTGTAGCAATCTGTTTCCATCGTCATCCAATAGTAACCCATCCTTAGGATCTTTCTTGCAAGCATGTGGCCATTCATGTGTGCACCGCACAAACCTCCGTGCACTTCATTGATCAAGTTTCGTGCTTCTTCTTCTTTCACACACAGTAGCAGTGAGTCATTGAATGACTTCTTATATACTCTGCCTCCGCTGAGAAAATACTGTCCTGCGAGCCTCTGTATTGTTCGCTTCTCTGCAGCCGTGGCACTTTCTGGCAAAGTTCTGTCCTTTAGATACCTCTCAATGTCTGCATACCACGGCTCATCCTCTGGTTTACTCCTCTCGATGCTAAAACAGTAAACTGGTAGATGGCGAACTTCAATCTCTAGAGGTTGCACAAATGCATTGTCTGTGATAGTTGCCATGGAGGCGAGAGTTGCCAAGGCATCAGCGAACTGATTATTGTCTCGTGGCATATAATTGAATGTCACTTTCTCAATCTGCTCCTCTAATTCTTTGATCAATTCTTGGTACGGCACTAGTTTTACATCCCTGGTCCTCCAATCTCCCATTACTTGATAAATGATAAGACTTGAGTCTCCGAATACCTCCAACTTTTGTATGTGCATTTCGATTGCTGCTCGCAAACCCAACGCACACGCTTCGTATTCCGCCATATTGTTGGTGCAGTCAAATAGAAGTTTTACTGCTACTGGGTGATGAACACCATCTGGGGAGACTAACACTGCCCCAATTCCCTTTCCATTAACATTTACCGCTCCATCAAAAAACATTCTCCACTTAGTTTCATCCATTTCTTCCGTCGACTCCGTACACATCACATCTTCATCTGGGAAGTGAGTCAGAAGTGGCTGGTAATCTGGGAGAGGATGTGCTGCCAAATGATCTGCTACTGCTTGTCCTTTTATCGCTTTCCTTGTCGTATAGACAATATCATACTCAGATAAAAGGACTTGCCACCTTGCTACCCTTCCAGTTGAGATTGGCTTCTCAAAAATATATCTTAACGGATCCAAATTTGATATTAGCAGAACTGTATGACTGAGCAAATAATGCCGAAGCTTTTGAGCTGCCCAGACTAAGGCACAACACGTTTTTTCAAGCACTGAATATTTCGACTCATAATTAGTGAATTTCTTACTCAAGTAGTAGATTGCTTGTTCTTTTCTTCCTGTTTCATCGTGTTGTCCTAGAACACATCCTATAGCTGTTTCTGAGACTGTCAAGTACATGATCAAAGGTCGCCCAGGCACCGGTGGTATCAGTGTCGGCGGATTCATGAGATATATCTTGATTTTGTCAAAAGCTTCTTGGCAATCTTCATTCCAGACCACTGGGTTATCTTTTCTCAGCAATTTAAATATTGGCTCACATATGGGAGTCATCTGTGCAATGAACCGACTGATGTATTGCAACCTGCCAAGAAACCCTCTTACTTCCTTCTCTGTTGATGGTGGAGGCATTTCTAGAATTGCCTTTGCTTTGATAGGGTCAACTTCAATTCCCCGCTTTCCAACAATAAAACCGAGTAGTTTTCCAGATGTAACTCCGAACACACATTTGCTTGGATTGATTCTGAGCTTGAACTTTCTGAGCCTATCAAAGACTTTTCCAAGGTTTATTAGATGATTTTCTGATTCTTTTGACTTTGCTATCATGTCATCCACATACACCTCCATTTCTTTGTGTATCATGTCATGAAATAACAGAGTCATTGCCCTTTGATAGGTTGCACCTGCATTCTTTAGTCCGAATGGCATCACTTGGTAGCAGTACGTGCCCCAGTGTGTGATAAAGGATGTCTTTTCCATATCTTCTGATGCCATCCTTATCTGGTTGTAACCAGAAAATCCATCCATAAATGAAAACATTGAATGCGTTGCAGTGTTATCCACTAGAACATCAATATGGGGTAATGGGAAGTCATCCTTTGGGCTTGCCTTGTTCAAATCTCTATAGTCAATACACATTCTGACCTTTCCATCCTTCTTTGGTACTGGCACAATGTTAGCTAACCATTCAGGATATTCCGTTACTTGCAAGAACCCTGCATTCAACTGTTTGGTAACCTCTTCTTTGATCTTCAGAGCCCATTCTGGCTTCATGCGTCTGAGTTTTTGTTTCACTGGAGTGGCCTCAGACTTTGTGGGTAACCGATGTACAACCAAGTCCGTATCTAACCCGGGCATATCCTCGTACGACCAAGCAAACACGTCAGAATATGATTTTAAAAATTCAGTTATTTGCAACTTCAATGTTTGAGACAGCTTTTTACCAATTTGAACTATCTTGGGTTGTGTTGGTTCACCTATATCAATGGGTTCAGTTTCCTCAATGTTGGCCTGGAGACCCCTTTCATGTCTTTCCAAAGCAGATTGGATTTCAGGTGGGGTCTCCAATGGTTCATAGTCGTCCTCATATTCTAAAGACCTATCTTGGTCTATATCAGAGATGACGTCTAAATCATTATTCTGCAGTGAGCTTATGCTCCAATCTGACCTATTAAGATCTTTTTCATGCTCGACATCTAATATTTGATCATGTTTTTCTGTTATTAAGTTTGCCTGCTCAGTTGGTTTTTCAAAGCCAAGGCTTGTTATTTCTTCTTCTTTTTGTTCAATTACTTTTGTCTCATTATCTATCTCGAGTTCCGGCTTGCCCGGGTTTGCATCGAGATTGATACTAAGATTACTGGATTCAGATTTATTATTACTATCAGACACATGCAAGTAGTAGAACTCAGTCAGGTACTCATTGAATAATTTAGAATCAGTTACAACAGAAATGTCAGAAGAAGTATCAAAAACTCCCTTAAAAAGGTCAGCCCGGCTGACTGCAAAAGGCATGGAGCTCCAATTCTTGATTGGTGCTGAAGCTTCTTCCTCAACTGTTGCATCATTCTTTTTCTCTTGATTCTTCTCAACCATGAAAATGTGCATTTCAGGATCCCTCTCATTAGTGAACAGAGTGTCTAGACCTATGGCAGGAAAAGTGGGTGGTTCTTCAGCTTCAAATGGCATAGCAAGCGGTTGAAAAGCATCAGCAGATGTTTCTTTTGGGCCTAGCTCTGGCAGCTTGATCAAGTCTGAAGAGGACCAGTCAACAAATGGGTCCTGCAAGTTCACGGTGGGGGATTCAGCAATTGGCTTATTCATGATAGTTGATTCATTCCAAAACATCTGTGCTATTCCTTCCAGATTATCTTCATCTTTCTTTGGGGAAGGTGGAAAGTCATCACCCCGTCCTTGGGCAACTACATTCTCAAGGGACCAGAGTGCCTTCAAACGGTCATTAGTAAATGTTCTGTACAACTCTTCATAGAAGTAAATAGGCCATTCTGGTTCTCTGCCTTCTGCCTTTGCCCTCCTCAACTCTGACTGACGCCTAAAAAGTTTTGCACAGTCATGTGGTCCTGGGGTGTAACCAACTCCAAATCCAGTGATTTTTTCTGCCACTTCAATGGCCTTCTTCATTCCTTGCTTGTAACGGCCCAGACCTTCTCCTGCACGAAGTCCCCAGTCGGCACATTCAACAGTTCCGAACATGCATTCTCTCTTCCTTCTCTTGAATTTTCTTCCCCTTTCATATGCTGGGATATTAATCACATTAACTAGTTCTGTAGCATGGAATGCCAAGGATGTTGGCAACTCATAATCAACATAGGGAACACCTAGTCTTTCAAATTCCCTGTGGTCCTCAGCATGTACCGTGATTAACTCATTGCCAGAAATGAATCGGATCATTCTATGAAGAGTGGAGGGTACTGCCCCAGCATGATGAAGCCAAGGTCGGCCAATCAACAAGTTGAAAGAGGAATTCAGATCCATCAGTTCAAAGGCTAGGGTAAACGGCTTCTCTGCTATGATGATCGTCATAACAATCTCTCCAACAGAATCTCTTTTGGCATTATCAAAACCTCTGACATTATGTGTACTAGGCTTGATCAAGGAAGAGTCAAGCTGCAATCCATAAAAAGTCCTCATTGGGCAAATGTTCAAAGCGGAGCCATTGTCAATCATTGCCCTTTTTACTACCTTGTCATTGCATTTGACCATGATGTAAAGAGGTTCGATATGATCAGGGCCATCAGGAGGTAAATCATCATCTGAGAAGGAGATAGCCTTTGGTGCCATTATCTGAGAGACTATAGCTTCCAACTGTTCAGGTGCAGTTGTTTCCGGCACATGGGCATCAGATAAAACTTTCATTAAAACATCCTTGTGCTTTGGGGAGTCCATGAGTAGTCGCATGATAGAGATCTGTGCAGGGACCTTGTTCAACTGTTGAACAATGTCATAGTCAGGCACGTGTATGCTGTTATACAATTCCGTGATCTCATCATCAGATGCTCGTCCCTTTCTCTTTTGGGTAAATGACTGCTCGACTGCCACTTCCTTCCCTTTCTCCTTCTTTCTTTTATCTTCTTCTGTCTCTTCCTCGGGTGCAGGTGTAGGGTCTGTGTTCACATATCGACCCGATCGGGTGATCCGGTTGACTTCAGTTTCAGTAAAAAGGCGGGGAAGTTCATAAAAAGCGGGATCAATGGTATAGGCAAGTGGAGCGGTGTGGTATGATGGGGGATCTAAGGTGAGTTGGGAAAGATTCAGGCTTTCTGGCTCAACTGGGATGATGGTAGGGTTAGGTATTACTGGGTTCCTGAGAGAGAAGAGGTTGATCAGTGGTGCTCTGGTAGGGATATAAGCTGGTGGAGTGATATAGCTAGATGGTGTGGGATCATCAATGGGTGATGGGAGAAGATACTCAGATTCTGAATTGGGGTGTAGATGCACTCGAGGGAATTGTGGAGGGAATTCTGTTCTATCTTCTCCTCCGATGACATTTACTTCTTGCCATTCAATTTCTGCTTGGAGGTTAACCCTCACTGTCTGTCCGAGATGTCCAATCAAAATTGATGGATCAAATTGCATTGTGTTGCAACTGGTGCTTATATGATTGACAGTCTTACTAGTAGATGCTTGAGAATGACTAGGCAAAGGGTTGGTTGCAACACCAGTGGCTGGAGTTACTGGAGGCGGTGCCGGAGGATCGACTGTAAGGCGTTTCTGATCAATCAAGTCTTGGATATCATGCCTCAGATCCCAACATCGGTTGGTGTCATGTCCTGGTGCCCCTGAGTGGTACTCACATCTCTCATTAGGATTGTAATTCTTGCCAATGAATGTTCTAGGATTTGGTGACTTGATTCGCAAATACCCTCCTTTCAGTAGTGTGGGTAATAACTCAGCTGGTGTGTAGGGAAGTGGAGTGAATACTCTTTTAAACCTTGCCTCCATTTCTTCTCTTGTCCGTCTCGGTGGACCCTGATATGGTACGGCCACTTGCCCTTGATTCTGTGGAGCTGTTCGCGAAATGTGATAAGGTTGAGTAGGCTATACATAATTCACTGCCTGCCCCTCAGTTCTCCTTGGTTGCTCTTGTCCCTGGCTTCTATTACCCTGATTTGCCATTGGTCTCCTCTGAGTAGCATTCTGTCCACTGCTATCTATCTTCCCTGACCTTACTGCATCTTCAATTCTGTCAGCTGTTAGAATCAAGTCATTAAAACTTGTAGAACTCTGCCCCAGTAACAGAGTGAAGAAAGGTTGACCAAGTGATGCTATAAACAAAGATGTCATCTCTTGCTCTAACAGTGGTGGCTGGACTAGTGTTGCCAGCTCTTTCCATCTTTTAGCATAGTCCCGAACTGACTCATGACTCTTCTTTGCTAGCCTTTGCAGCTCTGCCCTTGTTTGAACCATCTGGCTGTTCAAACGATATTGCTGAATGAACACCGCAGCGAGGTCATTCCAAGTCTTTATCTTGGCTTTGTCTAAGCTCAAAAACCAAGAATAAGCAGCCCCAGTTAAAGACCGCTGAAAGAACTGTACCATGATTTTCTCATTTTTTGCGTATTGGCACATGTCGCCTGAATACGACCTTAAGTGGTTTAGCGGACAACCAGTTCCATTAAACTGGTGCAACTCAGGACATTTGAACTTGGTAGGGAGTTGTATATCTGAGAAAAAACAAAGGTTTTCCAGAGTAGCCTCACTTTGAACAGTGTTTGGCTGTAGCTGCTTTAAAAGATCTTCCTTCATGGCCGCCAGACGGGTCTCGAATTGAGCTTCTTGCGTTCTATACCAGTCTTCTTCATCCTGCCCCAGTTGGACAGGCGCGAATTGTTCTTGCTGCTGTATCGGGTGGACAAGATCTACCACAGGAGGTGGGAATGGAACAGCTTGCGGTGGCGGATGTGGCGGTGCCATAGGTAGAGGTTGTGCTGGTTGTGGTGGAAGCAGTACTGCTGGCACTTCTGCCCGTGGTGGGAGTGGTGGTTGGTGCTGTTGAGTGATCGGAACAGTTGATTGAACTTGTTTCAGATCCCTGATCTCTGCCATGAGGGACTGAATAACCATAGCCATGTTTTCGACCTTTTGGGTTAGGTCATTAACCACTTGGGTTTCACTAGATTCCGCTTGGTACTGAGCTGGCGGAGTCTGATTTCCTTGTGCATCCATATCCAGTCTTTTGCGAGATCGAAGATTGTATGGGCTTCTTGGAGCAATTTTGGATACCTGTTGATCATTTTGCATAAGTTAGTGCATTTCTTTGGCAATTAATCATATATACATATTTTTATGTTTTTTTTTTTTTTTTTTTTTTGCCATGGTCAATCGAGATCAAAATTTGTGATTTGATTTAGCTGTGGAAACAACTTAGGGGGAATCTATAAAAATGTATCATTTTTAGTTGCACAAAGGCAATTGGGAGAGAAAACCTAAAGAAATGATCTATTTTAGCTGCGCAAAGACAACTGGGAGAGAAAACCCTATGTCTACTGGTCTGTCTTAGTCGTCTATGGACAACTAGGAAAGAGAACCCAAGGTAGTGATCTATTTTAGTTGCACAAAGGCAACTGGGAGAGAGAACCCAATGTCTAGTGGTCTGTTTTAGTCGTCTGGTGGACGACTGGGAAAGAGAACCCAAGGTAGTGATCTATTTTAGTTGCACAAAGGCAATTGGGAGAGAGAACCCAATGTCTAGTGGTCTGTTTTAGTCGTCTGGTGGACGACTAGGAAAGAGAACCCAAGGGATTGATCTGTTTTAGCTGCGTCAAGTCAGCAAGGAAAGAGAACCTAAAGAATTTGATCTATTTTAGTCGCTTACGACAAGGAAAGAGAACCTCTTGGCTCATGCCCTAATGAACCGGAGCTTGCTTATAATGAATTGAACTCAAATATCACGGGATTGGACTTATGTCTCCGCAGGGGGTGAGCTAAAAACAACACCCGGGCTCACCCAGCTGGTCTCCGATTTAAGAATCGGTCGCCAAGTGCCACAATTTTTGGACTTATGTCTCCATAGGGGGTAAGCTAGAAAGCAAATACCCGGGTTCACCCAGTTGGTCTCCGATTTAAGAATCGGTCACCAGGCACCACCATTTTTGGACTTATGTCTCCATAGGGGAAGGGCTAAAAAATAGCCGCCTCCGGGCTCATTTGAAGGGTTGGTCTTGATGGGGCCACCTTCAAACGCCACCAATTTGGATCGTTGGATCCAGGGCAAAAACCGAGTGATCTTGTAAATAAGATGCATTCGGGTGTGATCTGAGTTCAATCCATGAGCGCTTTAAGAAACGCCTATAAGTATTAATATTAGGATAATTAAGGAGTAGGATTTGAAGGAAGGGATCTAATATGACCAGAAATCATGATTTTGTATAACTGGAAAGAGAGAGAGTCACTTAGGACCAAAAGGCAATATTAACTTTACAACAAGCATCTGCAAACTAATTTCTGTTTCTTCATTTCCATTCAAAATTAAAATTAAAGCATTAAACTGAAATAAAAACATATGCATAAATTATATCACAAAAAAAAACAAACATGGCTCAAAATACATCAAAGTTAGGTCCAAAAACGAAAGCATCCTAGCCAATGTCTAACTAGGTGGGTCATCATAAGAGGAGGACACATCCTGCCTCCTAAGGGCGCACAGAAGTTTATTCCGCAAACGCCTGTCCTCATCTGCGTGCTTGCGCACGCCACTCAATTGATGCTGGAGGGCCTCATTGGCCTGCCTACTCTCCCGCTCCGATTCAATGTAGGTTAAATGGATACGGGAGTGTGCCTCCTGCAGTTCGGCCACCCTATCTCCATAGATATCAGGGGCGGAACCGGAATGTCCTTGGGTATGCCAGTCTGGAGAGGTGGGATGCCGTCATGGCCAAAATCCCTAGCCATTTTTTGCTTATATTCTCGAATATTATGTTTCGAGAATATATCATGCTCGTGCTTGCGCACAGTCTTCCACTCTATCAGTAACTATTTCCTCAACTCCTTCGAAAGCGGGCCTGTCAGATTAGTCGCATCATCCTCAAGGGGGATTCCCTGCGGTTTCCCAAACTGTCTCAAAACTCTTATTGGATAGTACGGTACAGCATGTGTGAGGCCAATTAAGGCCAGGCATCTCCTATCTCTGAAGGCTAAAATGGGGGTATAAGTGAAATGGAAGGTTCCCCACCACCTGATATCAACATCCTCATCTAGGTGTAGAAAGTAGTTCAGCCACTCCTCTCTAGTAGGTAAGTCTGGATGTATTTCTCTTCGGGCCATGTATGTGACGTTGTCACGGACTAGCCCATATCTATCACTAATGGGTTCTGCCACCATCAGATGGTCTTGCAGCCATATATGAAGAAGGGGAGCGCACCCTTGAAACCTTCTGGTTCCATTCTTGGACAAGGTTAAGGCATGATAGAGTTGAGCAAGTATCAGTGGCATGATCCGGTATCCAACCGAGAGTTGATCCACAATTTCCATGAGGGCCAAATTAATGGTGTCTCCCCCAGTTGGAAAAAAAATTTGTGACAGAACCACAAGGGTGAAGGTGTCCAACCAAACACGGGGTCTTTCCTGCTTTTTGTTCCTTATCTTTTCTGCGAGGAATTTCTTGGAGACCCTCGTGAATGATTTGTCACCTCCTAAAGTCTGGAATTCTTCCCTCGAGAGGCCAAAGAAAGTACAAGCTTCATTCTTGTAACTGTCTTTGAGGTTTGGCCTGGCGGGTTCTCCACGATCACGAAACCTGAGGAGTAATTCTAACTCCTCAATTGTGGGTGTCAACTCTATAGTCCCAAATCGGAAAACTGAAAATTGAGGATCCCAGAATAACAAGGATGACTGAATCATGTTCCAATTGATTGGCACATTCAATAGGGATAAGGTTTGCCTCATGTGGTATTGTGCCTCCCACTTAATTTGCTCATCCCCCTGGAGCTGCCGTGTCCAAGATCGGATCCAAGGAGTATCCCAGGCACACTTCTCTATCCTAGGGAACTTGGTTTTCTCAGAAGACGAAGACGATGCCATGTACTGTACTATCCAATTAGTGTTCCAAGTCATTTTGGATTTCAACGTGAAAGTTCTCTATTAGTGTAATGAACAGTAAAATCAAAGCAAGTAAAAAAAAGAACGGGACATCACCATATTTCATGTCTCTAAACAAGAAAAGAAACCATGCACACAAAGTGTGTGATCCTAAGGGTTGGTGCCTGTCAAGGCATGACTCCTAGACATACTTGTGTAAGGAAGCACACCTAAGTCCTGACCAGCCTTATCCTTTCATCTGCTCTTTCATCCGCTAATGTTAAACTTACAACTTGCCAGCTAGGGCGAAAATTACATGATGTTCAAAAAGCTAAAAAAATAATGCAATCTTAGGGTTGTTGAGAACTCTAAGAAAGGATACATTTGATTCAAAAAGGGTAGGTTAAAAAAAAAAAGCCTAAATCTAGGGTTCAAATTTCTTTGTTTTGATCTGGCCTGCTTTCATCTGCTTAAAGACTGATCCGGACTCAAGATACTTCCCACGGACTCAATGGGTCGAGGCCCACGGCTCTCCGGACTCAATGCATGGATCTGGGGTGGTTCCCCTGATCAAAGTTTAGGTAAGCTCCCTAATTTAGGGCTGAGGTAGCCCAGAATCTAGGGTCTACTCAATTTGATACAAAAGGAGGCAAGGGTTGTTGCCCCTGATGGACTCATGGGTTTTAGACTTCATTCATCATTCACATTCACATTCACATTCACATAGTAGGGTGTATCAGAGCATTAGGTGGGAAAAGGGTACCCAGCCCGAGACAAATGCCTACAAGGGTCTGAGCCAAGTATTAGACCCTCGCATACCACGGCAAGAAACCAGTGGCGCTATAGGAATCCAGATACCTGGGGGGATGTTTTACCTCGCTTTCCCTGGCAAGCCAAGGGCGCATGAGGCTAATACCATCCCAAAATTTGTTTATACGATAAAGAAGGGTGGCTGCTAGAGAGATCTAGGTTTAGGTAATCATTCAATCGGATCACCCACACGGGCTCCCTCGCGCGTGTCACCCCACACAATTTATATCAAAGCATGTAAAGAAACCACAGTGTGCGTGAGTGCACATGTGTGCATGGGAAGGAATTTTCCCTGTCTCATATAGTAAAGTGATGAATTGGTACACAAAACAATGTTCCGGGAGAGTTCCCAGGTAATTGGAGGGGTCACAGTGGTCCCACTTAAAAACCAATTTCCTTAGGCAATTATCTCGTCCTTTATGACAGAACTCCCTAGAATATGTTATTGTGTATATTCAACACTTACTAAATAAGGAGGCAAATCTTCCTTGACCCATTTGTGCAAGTGTGTGCATATGTACAAAAAGAGTTTGCGTGTATGTGCAAGTGTGTGCACATGTGCAAAGAATAAACCCATTATAATCCAACTAATCAAACCGGGTTAGGTCGGTCCCCAGCAGAGTCGCCAAGCTGTGCGCACCTCGGGGGCGCGGAAAAAGCGCGTTACAATCTGTTATAGAGTCGCCACTACCTGAAATGGTGCAGGTAGACACCTTGTTGATTTTTGGTCTGCACCAGTGATTCCGGTTAAGTGACCCGATTACAACCTAGGGAAGTCCTTGAACACCCTGGGTTGTCCCATCGAAATGGATTCCCTTAAATTAGTTGGATATTTAATGAGCTCTCTTATTTATTATTTTTATTTTTTTCTTTTTCTAATTTTTTTTTCATTTTAAGCGTACAACAAATATTAATCTATATGTACATGGCCTCCATAAAATTACATTGAAAGTAAAACCATATGAACAAAACAAAACCATGCTAAAACAATTTTCAACCACAAGAAAGAATCATCGCTTCAATGCTTGTTTCATTTGCTTTTTCCCTTTCTTATTATTTATTATTTTTTGTTTTGTTTTGTTTTCTATTGTTTTTATCATGCAAGATTAACTAATTACTAATTTACAAAGTAAGAAAATGAGACCACCTGAACTACTTTTAACCATGGCCTAATTACTAATTTACAAAGGAAACAAACAAAATGAAACAACCTGAATTACTGCGCTATCCACATTCAAAGATTCATATCTCCCTCAATTCTTAACCAAATTGTGCAAAATTTGATTCCTTAGAATCATGACTTTAAACACTAAAATAACCTATAGCAGTTTTCGAAAATTCATTTTCATTTAAGAGATATGAAACTCCAAAAGTTACTGTTATACATTTCCAATTGAAAATCTGAACCAAAGAAAATTAAAAATAAAATACCTACTCATAGTGTAAGGTCTCGAGCGTATTTTTAGATTAAACTAAAATAAAAATACCACAAATCTCATGAAGGACTCCAGAATTGAATCAAACTAGAACAAGGTGAAAAAAATTAGTTTATCTGGAAAACAGGTGCAAACCTAATGCAGGAAAAAAATTCAGAACTTTACATCTTTGTCTTTTTTTTTTTTTTTTTACATGATAAAATTACCCAAAGCCATCAAACATATATACATGTCTCTCATCAATCATGTAATCTTATCTCAAAAATTGTAATGAAAGAGAGGTCTCATACAATGTATTAAACAAATGACTCACCTGTTATGGATTGACACTTCAAATCAAGTCTTGGAGCCTTGGTGTGTCGTGAACAGCAGTTTTCCTTTCTCCCTCCTTGCTAGTAGACGTCCCTCTTCTTTTCTCCACTTCTTCCTCCTTGCCCTTTTTGCTCTCAACTTCAAGCCCTTTTATAGAGAATTCTCACCCATTCAACTTCTTAACTTCTCCTTTTAAACACCTAAGCTCCTAACTCCTTTCTTAAACACCTAAACTCCTAACTCCTCTCTTAAACACCTAAACTCCTAACTCCTCCTCTTCCTCTCTTAAACCTCTCATTTTCTTAACTTCTCCTCTTAAACACTTAAACTCCTAACTCCTAACTCCTAACTCCTATTCCTCTCTTAAACCCTTCATTCATTTAGGTTTGGTCAAAGTCTATATTGTCCCCCATTTTTATTAGGCTTATATTTTTTAGGTTTAGTTTCAATATCTCAAGAGAATATGAGTTGGACCAATTCGTCCAACTCATTTCTCTTTGTTTATTTTTATTATTATTATTTTTTTAATCTTAATCTTTTATTAACTTTGTTATTTATTTGCATAAGAAACCCCATTAGGAAACTTAATTATTTACTAAAACAACCCCACAAAATTTTAATTTGTCATTGGTTACATGGCAGCCACCATGGTGTACACGTGGCTGCCATGTGGCATCCAATTTCGGTTTTGTAAAAATCCCCAAACTACCCTTTATTTATTTTATTCATAACTTAGCCGTTTGACATCCGATTTGAGCACGGTTCGGTGCATCGGAATCGGTTAAGAATTCTCTTTGTTATGGGCTTGTTATTTCAAAAAGATGGGTCCACTATAAAAACCTCGATTTACGTGCCCACATATATGCCAGTTTAAGATATGCTTCTTGGGCAATTTTATAGTGCAAAAATGGGGTGCTGACAGCTGCCCCTCTTGGTAAAAATATTAGAAACCTGTAAATGCGAGGGAACATGTTGTATGCAAAGTTTGCCTGCGACAAGAAGTTCACGGAGAAAGTGGTAGTCCAATTCAACATGCTTAGCCCGCTTGTGTGAAATGGGATTGGAGCTCAAAAAATGGCACTTTTGTTGTCACATAAAAGAAGAGGCTGCTGAGGCATGGATACCTGGAGGTCATGTAGGAGATGTGTGAGCCAAATGAGTTCGGTGGCAGTGAAGGCAAGAGCACAATATTCAGATTCACAGCTGGAACGAGAGACCGTCGACTGTTTCTTAGCACTCCAAGAAACCAAGTTATCGCCAAGATAGATAGAATAACCAGAAGTGAATGGCGAGTATCAAGACAGCCGGCCCAATCAGCATCAGAGTAAGCAACGAGAGCACTAGGAGAAAAGGAGGGGCGAAAAGTTAAGCCAAAGTGAATGGTGCCTTTAACATAGCGGAGAATGCGCTTAACAGCAAAAAAATGATCTTCAGTGGGGGCATGCAAGAATTGACTGACAGAGTTGACGGCATGAGCAATGTCGGGCCGTGTGATAGTCAAGTACTGTAGTGCACCGAGGAGAGATCTATAGAGAGTGGGATCGGAAAACAGAGAGCCATCCACAGACAGATGCTGAGAAACAACCATGGGAGTGTGAACAGGTTTACTGTCAAGTAACTGGGCTCGAGAAAGAATGTCCCGTGCATATTTGAGTTGACTAATGAAGAGACCATCAGAAGTTTGAGTAGCTTCCAGACCAAGAAAATAGCTGAGAGAGCCCAAGTCCTTAGTGGCAAACTTAGAATTGAGTTTAAAAGTGAAGCTGTGAAGAAGAGAAGAATTGTTGCCTGTAATGATGATGTCATCGACATAAAGGAGCAAATAGATAATATTCAACTTCTGATGGAAGATAAAAAGAGATGGGTCGGCATGGCTACAAGAGAAGCCGAGGTGAATGAGAAAAGAGCTAAAGCGCTGAAACTAGGCACGGGGGGCTTGCTTGAGACCATAGAGAGCTTTCTTTAACTTGCAAACATGGTTTGGGAAACGAGGATCAATGTACCCTGGAGGCTGCTCCATATAAACTTGATCAGTGAGAGTACTATTGAGGAATGCATTCTTGACATCAAGTTGACGAAGAGGCCATTGATGTGTCACAGTGAGAGAGAGCACAACTCGAATAGTAGTGGCCTTGATTACAGGACTGAAGGTATTAGTGTAGTCAAGACCAGGTACCTGTGTATAATAACCCTTGGCAACAAGACGAGCTTTGAGGTGTTCAATAGATCCATCGGGCAAGTATTTGGTCCGGAAGACCCATTTGGAGCCTACAATGTTGGTGTTGGTAGGGCGAGAGACCAAATCCCAGGTACAATTATTCTTCAGTGCGTGAATTTCTTCGTCCATGGCAGTAAGCCAAACATGATTCTTTGCAACAGATTTGAAACCTTTACGCTCAGTTGATGCAAGGAGAGCAGGAGGAAGGCCAGAAGAGCCCAACAAACTGAGATTGGCTGGATGACGAGTCTTGAAAATGCCCGCTTTAGCTCTTGTAAGCATAGGGTGAGTGACCAATGGAACTACTGTAGTAGGTGTGGGATCTGGACTGGTCTCAGGAGGAGATGGACCAGGAGCCAAGTGCTGCAAAGAGGGACCTGCAAGAGAATTAGGAACCTGCAAGGACTCATTCACTGGATCAGTACACATAATACACGGATTAGAGCCGGATTGAGTAATAATGTTGGGAACAAGTGTCAGAGGGAGAGGGCAGCAGATCTGTATGGATGAGACTGGGTTCAAGGAAATTGGAAAAATGAAGTGAGGATATAGGTTGGGCTTGAGCTGTAGTGACAGAAGGAAAATGGGTTCCATCAAATTGAGCATGGCGAGTAATATAGAGCCTAGAAGTGGTGGGATCGAGGCAGCGAAAACCTTTGTGAGCGGAACTGTAGCCCAGAAAAATACACGGGATGCTGCGAGGAGAAAGTTTGTTAGACATATAATCACGCAAACAAGGATAAACACAGCAAAGAAAAGGATGAAAGTTTTCATAATTCGGAGAGTTACCATAAAAAATCTCAAAAGGTGATTTACCTCCAAGAAGTGGTGTGGGCAAATGGTTGATGATGTAGGCTGCAGTGCTGAAGGCGTCAACCCAAAAATGAGGATAAATGTGAGAATGAAAAAGAAGTGCTAATCCTGTCTCAGTTACATGGTGGTGTTTCCTTTCAGCACGACCATTTTGAGCAGGAGTGTAAGGACATGAGAACTGATGGTGAATGCCAGAAGAACGAAGATGATCTTGAAAGGAATTTTCGGTAAATTCACCACCTCCGTCACTTTGGAAAATTTTGATGCGAGCAGAATATTGATTTTCTACAAATTTTTGAAATTGAATAAAAACATTATAAAAATCAGATTTCAATTTCAAAGGATAGAGCCACATGAAACGAGAGTAGTCATCAAGAAAAAGAACATAGTAGGCAAATCCTAAATTAGATTTGACGGGGGAGGGACCCCATAGGTTGCAATGGATAAGATCAAGCACTTTAGATGACCGACGTTCATTGGGAGAATAAGGCAAGTGATGATTTTTTGCAAGTTGACATTGGCTACATAAAGCAGGAGAAGGCAACAAAGAGGTAAGATGAAGTTGTCCTTTTTTATTTAATAGAGAAATAATAGAATGATTGACATGTCCAAGTCATGCATGCCATAAATCATATGACGCAAGAAGCGATTTATTTTTGAGGACAGAAATGAAGGCAGAATTACCTCGCTCGAGCACATATAAGCCTCCATCACGCTTGTCGGTTGCCACACTCTTCCTGTTTGTCGATTCTGTACAGTGAACAAATTTTTTGTAAATGTAACAGATAGTGGAAAATCAGATGTTAATTTACTAATGGAAAGAAAATTTTTTGTGAGGCGAGGCACAACTAGGACATCAAGGAGATGAAGATTTGGGGTAGGAGAAATTTTACCAGTGTGGGTAATGGGTAGGGACGCACCATTCCCAACAACTACATAATCCTTACCCGTGTAATTTGTGGACTAGTCTAGTTGAGAGCGATCCACGGTCATATGAGCCGAAGCCCCTATATCCACGAACCAGTCAGAACCCATATCTTCATTGATAGAGCAGAGGGCTCATTCCGATCATAGCGTTGGCGGCAATGATCAGCATAGTGACCGTCCATCTGACAAATTTGGCATCTTGGAGGACAACACCCTTGGCCTGAGTTGGAGCGTCCTTGTCCTCGGCTGGAGGAACTGCTGCCATGCCCACTGGTGCGGCCTCGATGGTTGCGGGAAAAACCACCACGATGGGAGGAGGATTTGGTAGCTGTAAAAGCCGCAGCAGAGGATGAAGATGAGTCTAGAGATTTTTGGAAAATCTCATAGCTATCTGCTTTTGAGATTAAATCCACAAATGAAGGGAGAGGGGTTTGAGACATCTGTGCTATAGAGAAACTTGAGAAGTCGCTGCCGAGCCCATGGAGAAACCAGTGCACCTTGTCAGTGCTGTCAACGGGACGACCAATAGCATGGAGTTGGTCACAGAGTGCTTTGAAAGCATGAGCATACTTGGCAAATGATCTGGTGCCACGTTTCATCAACTGTAAGTCATCTTTGAGGCGTAACTCTCAGGCCTTCAAGCAATGGCTGAACGTGTTCTCTAGCACGAGCCATACGTCGCGTGCGGTGTGTCAGCACCCCATTTTTTGCAGCATAAAATTGCCCAAGAAGCATATCTTAAACCGGCATATATGTGGGCACGTAAATTGAGGTTTTTATAGTTGACCTGTCTTTTTGAAATAACAAACCCATAATAAAGAGAATTCTGAACCGATTCCAATGCACCAAACCGTGCTTAAATCGGATCTCAAACGGCTAAGTTATGAATAAAATAAATAAAGGGTAGTTTGGGGATTTTTACAAAAACGAAATTGGATGCCACATGGCAGCCACGTGTACGCCATGGTGGCTGCCATGTAACCAATGATAAATTAAAATTTTGTGGGGTTGTTTTAGTAAATAAGTTTCCTAATGGGGTTTCTTATGCAAATAAATAACAAAGTTAATAAAAGTTTAAGATTAAAAAAATAATAATAATAAAAATAAACAAAGAGAAATGAGTTGGACGAATTGGTCCAACTCATATTCTCTTGAGATATTGAGACAAAGCTTAAAAATATATATAAGCCTAATAAAAATGTGGGACAAAATAGACTTTGACCAAACCTAATTGAATGAGGGTGTTTAATAGAGGAAGAGGAAGAGTTAAGGGTTTAAAGAGAGGAAGAGGAAGGGTTAGTTGTTTAAGAGAGGAAGAGGAACGATTAGTTGTTTAAGAGAGGAAGAAGAGAAGTTAAGGAAATGAGAGGTTTAGGACAGGAAGAGGAAAGGTTAGGGGTTAAGAAGTTGAAAGGGTGGGAGAATCCTCTATAAAAGGGCTTGAAGTTGGAAGCAAAAGAGGGAGGAGAAAAAGTAAGAGAGTTCTTTGAAAAAAAAATGAGAAAAAGTAAGAAAGTTCTTTGAAAAAAAAAAAGAGAGCAAGTAGGAGAGTTCTTTGAAAGAAAAAGCAGCAAGTAGGAAGAAGTGGAGAAAAGAAAAGGGACGTCTACTAGCAAGGAGGGAGAAAGGAAAACAGCTGTCCACGACACACCAAGGTTCCAAGACCTGATTTGAAGCGTCAATCCATAACAGGTGAGTCATTTGTTTAATACATTGTATGAGACCTCTTTCATTACAATTTTTGAGATAAGATTACATGATTGATGAGAAACATGTATATATGTTTGATGGCTTTGGGTAATTTTATCATATAAAAAAAAAAAAGACAAAGATGTAAAGTTTTGAATTTTTTTTTTCCTGTATTAGGTTTGCACCTGTTTTCCAGATAAACCAATTTTTTTACCTAGTTCTAGTTTGATTCAAGTCTGGAGTCCTTCATGAGATTTGTGGTATTTTTATTTTAGTTTAATCTAAAAATATGCTCGAAACCTTACACTATGATTAGGTATTTTATTTTTAATTTTCTTTGGTTCAGATTTTCAATTAGAAATGTATAACAGTAATTTTGGAGCTTCATATCTCTTAAATGAAAATGAATTTTTGAAAACTGCTATAGGTTATTTTAGTGTTTAAAGTCATGATTCTAAGGAATCAAATTTCGCACAATTTGGTTAAGAATTGAGGAAGATATGAATCTTTGAATGTGGATAGCGCAATAATTCAGGTTGTTTCATTTATTTTGTTTCCTTTGTAAATTAGTAATTAGGCCATGGTTAAAACTAGTTCAGGTGGTCTCATTTTCTTACCTTGTAAATTATTAATTAGTTAATCTTGCGTGATAAAAACAATAGAAAACAAAACAAAACAAAAATAATAAATAATAAGAAAGGGAAAAAGCAATTGAAACAAGCATTGAAGCGATGATTCTTTCTTGTGGTTAAAAATTGTTTTAGCATGGTTTCATTTTGTTCATATTGTTTTAATTTCAATGTAATTTTGTGGAGGCCTTGTACATATAGATTAATATTTGTTGTACACTTAAAATGATAAAAATTTAGAAAAGAAAAAATAATAATAATAATAAATAAGAGAGCCCATTAAATATCCAACTAATTTAAGGGAGCCCATTTTGGTGGGGCAACCCAGGGTGTTCAAGGACTTCCCTGGGTTGTAATCGGGTCACTTATCCGGAATCATTGGTGCAGACCGAAAATCAATAAGGTGTCTACCTGCACCATTTCAGGTAGTGGCGACTCCATAACAGATTTTAACACGCTCTTTTCAGCGCACCCGAAGTGCGTACAACTTGGCAACTCCACTGGGTACGACCCAACCCAGTTTGATTAGTTGGATTATAATGGGCTTATTCTTTGCACATGTGCACATACTTGCACATGCACGCACACTCTTTTTGTACATATGCACACACTTGCACAAATTGGACAAGGAAAATTTGCCGTCTTACTTAGCAAGTGTTGAATATACGCAAAAACATATTCTGGGGAGTTCTGTCATAAAGGATGAGATAATTGCCTAAGGAAATTGGGTCTTAAGTGGGACCACTGTGACCCCTCCAATTACCTGGGAACTCTCCCGGAACATTGTTTTGTGCATCAATTCATCACTTTACTATATGAGGCAATGAAAATTCCTTCCCATGCACACATGTAGTTTCTTACATGCTTTGATATAAATTGTGTGGGGTGACAAGCGCGAGGGAGCCCGCGTGGGTGATTCGATTGAATGATTACCAAAACTTAGATCTCTCTAGCAACCACCCTTCTTTATCATAGAAACAAATTTTGGGATGGTATTAGCCTCACGCACCCTTGGCTTGCCAGGGAAAGTGAGGTAAAACATCCCCCAGGTATCTGGATTCCTATAGCGCCACTGGTTTCTTGCCGTGGTATGCGAGGGTCTAGTACTTGGCTCAGACCCTTGTAGGCATTTGTCTCGGGCTGGGTGTCCTTTTCTCACCTAATTTTCTGATATACCCTACTATGTGAATGTGAATGTGAATGTGAATGTGAATGATGAATGAAGAGGAGTTGACATAAGTATAAAACCCAAGAGTCCATCAGGGGCAGCAATCCCCGCCTCCTTTTGTATCAAATGGAGTGGACCCTAGATTTTGGGCTACCTCAGCCCTAAATTAGGAGGCTTACCTAAAATTAGATCAGGGGAACCACCCCAGATCCATGCATTGAGTCCTGAGAGGCGTGGGCCTCGACCCATTGAGTCCACAGGAAGTATCTTGAGTCCAGATCAGTCTTTAAGCAAATGAAAGCAGGCCAGATCAAAACGAAGAAAGTTGAACCCTAGAATTAGGCCTTTCAACCTACCCTTTTTAAATCAAATGTATCATTTCTTAGAGTTCTTAACAACCCTAAGATTGCATTCTCTTTCAGCTTTTTGAGCATCATGTAATTTTCGCCTTAGCTGGCAAGTTGTAAGTTTTAAATTAGCAGATGAAAGAGCAGATGAAAGGATAAGGCTGGTCAAGACTTGAGTGCGCTTCCTTACACAAGTATGTCTAGGAGTCGTGCCTTGATAGGCACCAACCTTTCCTAGGACTGTTTTCACACTTTTGGGGATGTGTTTTGATATCTGTCTGTTGACACAGACTTTCAGGATGGTGCAATGAAGAACAAGCCAGCCTCTTGATGTAATCTTCGGACATTTCACACCAAGACCACCATTCAAAACACTGTACTCGCAGTAAGAAAGGATTGCGATGAATTCTTCTGAGGTACCAACTCCGTCATCCCCACAGCAAGGGGTTGAAGAACAACCGGTCATAATGGATCTAAGCCAACAGATGGCCATGATGCGAGCTATGAGAATTCAAATGCCAAAAATCGAGCAGGAGCAACCCCCTCAGCCAACACTAATGGCAGCACATCCGCCATCGCAGGATACTCTGTTCCCATGTTCAGTGGCAGATCCCATCCATCCTCCACAGCAGGAACCATTTGTGCCTATCCAACTGGGGCAGAAAGAGCAAGACCGGAATAGGGCACGGGAGGCCCAGCTTGAAGAAATATTGGCAGCAATGAAGGAAGACAATAAGACTCGAATGGCCGCAATGAAAGAAGATCTCTTGAAGCAACTCCAGCCCAACCCAATGCAGGATGAAACCACTCTAGAGAGCCTGTGCTTCTTCCCAGACATCCAACTTCCAACAAAATTCCGATGTCTTGAACTGCATAGTTTCGATGGCACTGGCTGTCCTTTGATACACCTGCGATCGTATGTTGGCGACATGTGCCAATATACGAAGGATGAAAAGATAATGGTTCAATTCTTCTAGAGATCTCTAACTGAGGCAGCATATTCTTGGTTCCTAAGTCTGGATAAGCAGAATATTAAGACATGGAATGACCTCACCGCCATGTTCGTCCAGCAATACTGCTTAAATAGCCAAATGGTTCAAACCCGGGCAGAATTGCAGAGATTGTCAAAGAGGAATAGCAAGTCTGTGAGAGACTACGCTAAAAGATGGATGGAATTAGCCAACGTGGTACAACCCCCTCTTCTTGAACAAGAGCGGACTTCCTTGTTCATATCCTCTCTGGGGCAACCATACTTCACAATGCTGTTGGGACAATGCATTGCAAGTTTCATTGACCTAATCATGGCAGCAGATAGAATTGAGGATGCGGTTAAAATGGAGAAGCTCGGGGCTCCATGACAAACTTGCTGCATGGAACAATCTCAAGAGACAAGAAGCAGGAGAATGACGACGACACAAGTATAGTTAACCATGTACAACCTTCTGCGCCATTTCACATCCATTCCTCAAGAAGCGTGAGCCTTCCCTCCGCTAACGATACCGTGTCTCGCCTCAGGAGGCATCTTACCAAGAAGGAAAGAAAGAACCGGGAATTCACTCCGCTTCCATATACGATGGCCGAATTATTACCGACGCTCTTGAGAGAGGGACACCTGCAACTGGCAATGCCAAATCCTAAGGCGTCAAAAATGAAGGGCTATGATCCAAACAAGAGCTGTGAATATCACATGGGTGCACAAGGCCATGATACTGATGGATGTTGGGGCCTTCGTCATGCAGTTCAAGATCTTCTTGAAGCTGGGGAACTCAAAATTGATCCTCCGTTGGATTAAAAAAAAAGAGAGAAAAAAAAAAAAGAAGAAAAGAAAAAAAAACAACAAACAAAACAAAAAAAAAAACAACAAAAAAAAGAGAAAAAAGAATAAATAACAAAAAAAAAAAGAAGAAAGAAAAGAAAAAAAACTATCATCATCATCATGCATCTTGGTATTTCATATCATATACTCTGCTTTCTAATGTTTGTTTCTCTTGACAGGAACCTCATTAGCGATCAACATGGACCGTATCCCAAAAACAAGTCTTGATGCAGCCCAGAAAATAATCAGCATAGTGGCTTCTCTACAAAGCCTATTGTGGACGATAACAATCAGGGAAGAAACATGGAACAAATGCTTGGAAGCATTAGGGGAAGAGAATTTTGAGTTACGATCTCGAGTAGGTGTTCTTGAAGAAGAGATCAAGAGCTTGAAGGGAGAGATACCATGGAGCAACCAGGAAGTAAGCTTTCCACCCACCTTAGCAGATGGTCAAGAGCAAAGAGGGAAAGGAAGAGCTGTAGCAGCAGATGGTCCCCAAATCGCGAACAAGCTGAATGCCCACTATGGCAAAGGGAAGCATGACAAATTGATGAATCATTCGAAAGATCTCCCAAAGAGGACTCCAGAAAAAATGCAGGCTAGGTTTAAGAGTCAGTTCACCCTCTGAACGTCCAACCAGTCCAGATATTACCTGACTTGCTAAAGGGAGGCCTTTTACAGCTTAAGCGGCCTAGCCCACGAGCAGCGGCTAGCCGCAGTTATAAACTAGGTCAATTTTGTGCTTACCACATGGGTTTTCCGGGGCATAGCACAGAGGGATCTACGGCATGACATTCAAGACCTGATTGATCAAGGACTCTTGAAGGAGCTTATCGAGAAAACAAGATCTGCTAAAGGGCAAGACATTTTCGACAAGCTAGCATAGATCCAGATATCTAAATCAGCCACTCCTTGCATAGTTTGCTGCTCTTTTTTTTTTTTTTGTCTATCTTTTCTTTTCATTTTAATTCCGAACTTGACAGCATGTTTCTTTTTGCCAACTTATGAAATCTTCTGGGAAATCACTAGACTATTGGACCACACCAAGGCATGACCGTGATCTCGGGATAAACCTGGTCAATCAAATTTGACAGATGGAATGTGTCAAATAGCACGAACTGTGCGGGTCTCGACCTAGCCAAGGGATCCCCCACACATTTGAAACCTACCTTGCCAAACACTGGGGCAAGTTGTGATTGGAGACAGAAAAAGGAAAATGGCAAGGTACCCATACCAGTCGGGGGTCACTGACATGATCCAGGATCAATGACCCCGATGAAATGATGAGAGGCCATTTTTGGCTAAGATACTTCAAATAAATTCCGCTAGTTAAATATGTTGAGCTTGATCGTCTCATTTCTAACCGACATTATGTCTAGCCACCCCAAATTGGGGCAAAGTCAAAAAGCAAAGAAGAAAAGACAAAATGAATAAAGATGAGAATGGTTCTTAAGCCAGTTAATCGTGCAAAGACAAGTAAGTAATACATTCTTTGTAAAAGGATGAAAGGCCATCCTTGATTTTCTCCAAAAATCATCTGATACAAGATGAAACCCTAGCGAAAAATTTTGGGCTAACAATTCCTGCATTAACTCTACCATGTTCTATCTTCAAAATTGGGGCATGAAGCTTCTGAAATTGGAGACACAAGAATGACCAAGGTGAAGATAGGGCAAAACGAAAAGCACCCTAAAAACGAAGGGGCAAAAAGGAGGAACGGGGTAAACCCCAGAAAACAAGAATGCGAAGAAAGAATTGGGGCAATCCCTTGAAAAAAGAAAAAGAAGGAGAAAGAAAAAACAAAAGCTGGGGCAAACCCCGAAAGCAAGAGTCAAAGATTGTGGTAAAGAACTCAAGAAAGAAAAAAGGAAGAGAACAAAGATGGAAAAAGAAGAAAAGAAATACGAAGCAAAGATGGAACTAAGGCCAAAGGAACAAAAGATGAAGCTAGTCCTAACAAGAAAAATGGACAGAACATGACCTTCACCCCACTCATCATTTTTGAGCCTCTATACCATTTCTTCTGGACCCTTGAACCCAGCCTACGTTTCATCCTATTATGAAGTCCTTTCTGATTACAGAGAATATAACACTGAATCTCAGACGAACTGGCAATGACAGAACCAAAAGGGCAAAAGAACTTTGGCTAGATATAATGGTTACCCATAAAATGAAGCTATATAGGGTTTGAGCCCATTTATCCTTCATTTCTGAACACTGGAACCAAAGCCTACATTTTGTCCTACTGATAAGTCCTCTCTGATCGTTGGATCATGATCCGTGGAAATTGACAGGTGTAGACACCCCAAATTGCACTACAAAATGAGAAAATAATGAAAACATTAATTGGAATTTAAAACAGGCAAAAAATGCATAAAAATCAATAATTTAAGCATTGCCCGTATTGTATCTACGGGCTAAGCGCGCCCGAATTTTATATACGGGCACGCAGCGCTCGTAATACATATACGAACACTATTGGATCGTAAATCATTTACGGGCGCATTAGACTCGTGCGAGTTTTATTCTTCTCTCGATTTCTGAGCCTTATCTTTAGTCCAATATCCCTTTAAATGAGCGAATTATATATTTTATTCGTGCGAAATATCTTTGTGGATAAAGGATTGGCATGATCTTGTGTTTAACTCAAACTGAAACTCTATCTTACCAAACCTTGGACCAACCATGCCCCTGGGTTTGCCTATAAATAGAAGGCTTCTCCTCAAGCAAAAGGCCACGAAAATTTGAAGTCCAAGGAGCTCCAAGAGAAGAGAGGAACCCCTGCTGCCTTGCTTGCTCAATCCAGGTAAGTCCCTTCTCCCCTTTTATTTTCTGTCTTCAATTCTAGAAGTAATAGGATTTTCTCTATTGCTGTAGAATAAGGCCATCTTTTGTACTTGTATTCCTAAACTTGTCTCTAAGTACCCCAAGAGTCTCTCTAGCCGTAAAACGTGAAGAGAGAGCTAGGGGAAAAGAGAACAGGTGGAACCCTAGAATAGAACCCCATATCTATTTTTCTCCTTTTTTTCATAGAATAAAGCCTTTGATTGTGTTTGTATCACCAAACCTATCTTCAAGTACCTCAAGAATTCTCTCTAGCCGTAAAACGTGAAGAGAGAGCTAGGGGAAAAGAGAACAGGTGGATCTGTAGGGTAGACCCCCATGTGCTCTAATCTGTGAGATGTGACTGCTTTGAATATCATGATCATGTTTTAATGGTTTTTATGATGAATCTGAATGAATCCATGATGTCTATGATGTTTATAGCATGAGATCCCCACTTTTTTATAAAATTTTGATTTTCCACATATTTCCACCTACAGCACTGTTTTCGCGATTTTTGTGATTTTAGGCTAAGATCTTGGATTTATCATGATCAATATGATAGATCTGGATTCAGAAGCCTGAAAATAAGTTCTAGGGTTTCATGATGTGATTTTTGAGTTGTTTTTCATATTTAAGAGAAGACCCTACGGTCTAAGTTCTCCCCTTTTGATGTTCTTCGTCAACGTGGGTATTTTTGGTTATGATTTTCAGATTTAATGTGAAATTTGGGCTATACCTATGTCCTGGACCATTCAAGTTCAATTTTGAAATGTTTTATAAAAAATCATATTTTTCTAGATTTCTAGAATTTAACTTGAAGCCAGATTTTTGAAGTTTTCACTTTAAATTGATTTTATTTCATTTTATCTTAATTTTGTTTTGGTCATGAAACCCTAGGAATGGTATGATCATATTTGAAAGTTCTGGATCAATCAGACTATTCGTATAAAAAAAAAACCATACATTTTTGTCTTTTTTATGATTTTTTGTGATTTTTATAGCAAGCCTTTTTTTCTTTGTAAAACATGAACAATGCCTGGTGTGCGCACCTGAAAAATGGTCGCACTGGTAGAAAACGGGAAATCGGAGTCGCCACCGCCTGATGGGGTGCAGGCGGACACCTGGGTGCCTAAGTTAGTCTAATTGGTTGGTCTGCGGCGTGAGATTCTAAGTAAGGTCTCATTTGTGGTTCAGGGAAGTCTGTAGACACCCCGATCCACCCTGTCGGTTGACAGGTCCCAAAGAGCTTCCTAGGTTTGAGTCAGCTGTCTATTTTGGTTCTCACCCGGTTCCTAATCCAGCATGTCATTTTAGTTAGGTATCGGCGGGACCACCTGAGTGGTGTGGGTCCCTTTAGTTGATTTTATCTCGCTTAAATTAGGTGATCTGTGCCTGATGGTGTGGGCCCCGTTGGAAGGTCCACGGTGTCCTTGGTGGGCTGGGGTAAGCCCAGGTACCTATGTGGGCCTTTGTCTAAGCCTAGGAGGCCCTGTAGGCTTTGGTAAAGTGAATTGATTTTACCTTAAAGTTTAATTTGAGCATTTATGCAATTTCCCTGTAACAAATGGGTCTGCATTGATTTGCGGGCCCCTAGGTGGGCCCCCATGATGGTTGCCAAAACGTTTTCAAATTATCTTATTTAAATTCACCAAAGGGTTGTGGACATTGGGGCTTGGGGCCCGTAGTCCAATCTTAGGCTCGCAAGCCCATGTTCCTGAAGTTTAGGGTTTTAAACCCTCACTTGGTTGGTTGGTGGGCTTTGACGGGCCCGATAGGCCCTTGCCCTTGGTCTCAGCCAAACCACGCAATTTAAACGGCATTCCACACATCAAGGTTCGGGTGGGCCGCATTGGGTTTGGCCCGCCCGGTTCAATTAGTTCGTTTTACTTAACTTCCTTATTTGCATGCTTTTGGGTTTATCGGGCTTGATGGGCCCCATTGGAAGGCCCATTAATGTTTCCAAGTTGGACCGTGGTCTAGGTCCCATGTTGGGTTTCCGAGCGACCCGGAAACCCTATTGGTTTGCTTGGTTTGGTAAAACCCAAAAGCATTCTTTGGGGTTTTGCCAGTTGGGATGCATCTGTGGGCTTCTTGGGGTCTTTCTAGGGCTGTGTGGGCCCTTGCAAAGGCCCACCAGGGTGCTGGAGTTGTGGAGTCTCCAGCTCTTGGTCTCTTTTGGGTGGTTTCTACAGCAAGTAAAGGAGGGGGGAGGCATGGGAAGTTGCCTCCTCCATTTTGGATCATATATGTCAATAAACAGGGACCAAGGTGTCCATGTTTGGTCTCTTAGATTCCACCAACAGCAAGCATAATTGATGATGCAACCCAAACTCAAGAGATACCTAAAGCATGCTCCATGACATGAAATGTGCATGCATGTTTCCATGTGCATCTTGCACGGGGCAGCAAACATTTGGGCTCAAGTTTATGCAAAGTGGAGAGGGTAGCATGTGTTGAAAATAATCTAACATGCATACTACAATGGGGGTTCATGCATGCACTCAAAGTAGTTAACCAAAGAGGCATGTTACACAAGCACAAACAAAAAAGTAAATAAAAAAACCTGCTGGAATAGGGGGACAGCAACTGTCATGGGGTTTTAAGCATGCTAAAATCAGCAAGTAAAAAGGGGGGAGAGGGCATGCTAGTGTACGAAATCCAAAGCATTGAGGTTGGTAAAACAGCAACACTAGTAAAAGTGGTGGGAGAGCATGGCAGCAAACACAAAACAATGAGCACACTAAAGAGGGAGGGGATCTCATGCAAAGCCATCTACAAATGAAGTAACAAAACAAGAACTCAGCATTCTCCTTACCTAGACGTGGGTGCAGGTGTTTGTTGGGTTAAAGAACTTGAAAACAGATTTTTAATGCATACAAAACCCAACTAGATGATGTAGTGCACAAAGCATTTTGATGTATCCCTTATAAATGCAAACATGTGCAAGCATGTGGAGCATGTTCACAATCAAGTGGGCTGATCTCCTACAGCCAAAACAGTGACTGAAATGGGGTAAAGATCATTATCGATCATACAAAAAAAAATCAGCAAGAATGAAGATGCCTACATGGTCTAGAGATGAAAGCATACATGCCTTGAATATTGATGCACGATGGGAGAACTTTATGTTGATTTTCAGCATGCTTACCTTAATCTAACCCATTCATTTAACTTGAGAGAAGACACTTAAAGAAAGGGAGAGGAAGGGGGATTACGCAAGGATACATGAGATTACCACTTGAGAGGGAACACATTCCCTCAAAACACCCAAAACAGTAACTTAAATGGCCTAAAAGTGGAATGCCACCATCTCTCCACTTCCCATGAAAACCCTACGAATACCATCTTACCTTGGAGGCTTTCATATGGTGGAAACAAGAGGATAATGCATACCCCATTAGCATGGAAATAGATCTTATGACGTGGAAGAAACCAAGCATGGTAAAATCTTTAGAAAACCTTCATTTTAATATATGTGCCATAAAATATGGTAAGGAACCTTACCTAGGGATCTTGAGACCTTCTTGAGGTGTGTAGGCTTCTTCTTGAAGCTTGGACAAGAGTTGGAGCACCACTTTACAGCTCCACCAGCAGCAACTCCTCCTTTAACTTGGATGAGGATGAGGAAGAAGAAGAAGAGAAGGGAGAGCTTGGCCTAGAATGGGGTGTGGGGTGCTAAGAGATGAAGGAGAGGAGAGGCTTTTTTTTTCTTTGGGAGGGGACGAATTGGAGAGAGGTGGGAGAGATGGGAGAGATGGAGGGAGAGGTGGGGAGTAGTTCGAATGGGAGAGAGATGGGAGAGATGGAGTGGCTTAAGTGTGAGAGATGGAGGGATGACATGTGTCATGGATAGAGGGGTTGGGAGATGAGGTTGTGTTGGAAGATGGAGGGTTGGGTTAATGGAGATGGTTAGTGGGGTGTTGGGAGATGGAGCGTTGGGTTAATGGAGATGGTTAGTGGGGTGTTGGGAGATGGAGGGTTGACATGTGTGATGCAGAGAGGGGTTGGGAGATGAGGGGTTGTGTTGGGAGATGGAAGGTTGTCTTGGAAGATGGAAGGTTGGGTTAATGGAGATGGTTAGTGGGGTGTTGGGAGATGGAGGGTTGGGTTAATGGAGATGGTTAGTGGGGTGTTGGGAGATGGAGGGTTGACATGTGTGATGGAGAGAGGGGTTGGGAGATGAGGGGTTGTGTTGGGAGATGGAAGGTTGTCTTGGAAGATGGAAGGTTGGGTTAATGGAGATGGTTAGTGGGGTGTTGGGAGATGGAGGGTTGAGTTAATGGAAATGGTTAGTGGGGTGTTGGGAGATGAAGAGGTGTGTTGGGAGATGGAGAGAGGGACATGTGGCAATTGGTTAGAGGGGTGTTGGGAGATGAAGAGGTGTGTTGGGAGATGGAGAGAGGGACATGTGGCATCCAATGTGGAGCTCCCCTTGTGCACACGTGGCATCCAATGTGGAGCTCCTCTTGTGCACACGTGGCATCCAATGTGGAGCACCCCTTATGCACACGTGGCATCCCACGTGGCTTTGCTAAAATTCCAGTAATACCCTTAGCTTTGACTGTTCATATCTTCTTCATCCGGACTCCGATTTGAGCAAACTCAATTGCGTTGGAATCGTATCGAAGTCCTATATCCATTGGGATTGGGCTAAACACCTGGCTCGGGGTTTGAGGAAAAGTCAACTCTCGGCTCTTCCTCAAGTTTGACCGCCCGCAGAATCCTCATCCGGCCTCTGATTCCTGCAAAATCAGTTGCGTTGGAACCGTGTCGAGATTCTATATCCAATGGTATAGAGCAAGGTACTTGGCACGGAAATCGAGGAAAAGTCAACTCTTGGCTCTTCCTCAAGTTTGACCGCCCGCAGAATCCTCATCCGGCCTCCGATTCCTGCAAAATTAGTTGCGTTGGAACCGTGTCGAGATTCTCTATCCAATGGTATAGAGCAAGGTACTTGGCACGGAAATCGAGGAAAAGTCAACTCTTGGCTCTTCCTCAAGTTTGACCGCCCGCAGAATCCTCATCCGGCCTCCGATTCCTGCAAAATTAGTTGCGTTGGAACCGTGTCGAGATTCTCTATCCATTGAGATACAGCAAGGCAGCCAGATTTCATTTGATCGAAAGGTAACTTTCGACCCTTCAAGGTTTGACTTTTTAGCAGGGTTCTGCATTTTTGGCTTTTTGGGAGCGCAAAAATGAGGTGCTTACACCTGGCAACCACCTTGTGTGGATGAATAGGGGTGCCTAACACCTTCCCCTGTTCATAACTTAATCCCCTTACCCATTTCTGGTTGTTTTTTTAAAAGAGGGTTATTTTTACCCTAAATTTGCCTTTTTGAGCTTATTTGAGATTTTGGTGTCCATTCACACCTAAACTGAATGGTAGCGACTCTGTGTTTTATTTAACCAATCTCGCGTGATGATTGAGGAAGTCAAGGAATTTGATTTTTTCCCATGTCTCACAACAGGACCCTCAGACTGGGGCAAGACACCGAACCTGAGAGAAAGAACCAATTGAGAGAAAAACCATTTCATAACCCTCAGACAAGGGTGGGGAAAGAAAAAACAAGAGAGGAAGGGAAAAGAACTGGGGAAAGGGTAGTGCCAAAGAAATCCCCTGAACCAAAACAATTCCCCTCATTTCAACCCGGGGCATGCTATTGAAGGCGAAAAATGTTGAGACCCTCGCAGGGAGTGCCAAGAGGCACCACTTCATAAGTCTAAATGAGATTGTTGGGTGACTTACCCAAAGATTACTGGTCTTGTCGTGGACCCACTTCAAAGAGGAAACTCCAAACTCTTAATGAATTCCCAAGAGATTTTAATCAAAAAGAAATTGCTTAAATTTACATGTAATTTTGATAATAAACAGATGAAGTCCAATTGACTGAACTCCACATGAACTTTTGCAGGTACTGACAAAACTTGAAACAGACAGACAAAGCCACCACAAAGCATCTCACATGTTGGGTGCGAGACAGAATCATCGCAATGTAGTCACACATTGGACACAGAAGAAATCCATCACAGTATACTCACACATCGAATGCAAGACAAAGATATCCCCAGCACATCTCACATGTCGGATAGAGATTGAAGGATCAAGGTGTCTCCCAACCCTAAGGAGCAAGATGTGTCCCAAAATTGAAGAATTAAGGAGCAAGGCTTCTCCCACCCACAAAGAGCAAGGCGTCTCTCAAGACTGAAAGGGCAAGGCGTCCCTGGAGTAAGGCAACTCCGAAATTAAGGAGCAAGGCGACTCCCAACCACAGAGAGCAAGGCGTCTCTCAAGACTAAAAGGGCAAGGTGTCCTTGGAGCAAGGCGACTCCAAAATTAAGGAGCAAGGCGTCTCCCAACCACAGAGAGCAAGGCGTCTCTCAAGACTGAAAGGGCAAGGCGTCCCTGGAACAAGGCGACTCCGAAATTAAGGAGCAAGGCGTCTCTCAAGACTGAAAGGGCAAGGCATCACTTGAGTAAGGCAACTCCGAAATTAAGGAGCAATGCGTCTCCCAACCACAGAAAGCAAGGTGTCTCTCAAGACTGAAAGGGCAAGACGTCCCTGGAGCAAGGCGACTCCTAAACTAATGGAGCAAGATGTCTCCCAAGATTGAAGACCTTCGAAGCAAGGCCTCTCCCACATCTGAATAGACACGAAAATGTGTCTCTAAGGAGCAAGGCGTTTCCAACATTTGAATGACACGGAAATGTGTCTCTAAGGAGCAAGGCGTCTCCCACATCTGAATGACACGGAAATATGTCCCTAAGGAGCAAGGCATCTCCCACATCTGAAGTACATGGAAATGTGTCCCTAAGGAGCAAGGCGTCTCCCACATCTGAATGACACGAAAATGTGTCCTTAATGAGCAAGGCGTCTCCCAAGACTGAAGGACATGGCGTCCTTGGAGCAAAGAATCTCCAAACTGCAAAAAAGTTGAGGCCAAAGCCTCTCGATTGAAGAACAATGAGCAAAGACCTGGAAATGAGCAGACCGTCTCCCAAGACTGAAGGACAAGGTGTCCCTAAGGAGCAAGGTGCCTCCGCAAATTTGAACAAGATGTTCCCATTCCTGAAAATGATAGAGAATCAAGGCATGAAGAAGAAGACAAAATGAAGAATTGCTGGGCAAATGGCCCCTTTTGTAATTTTCATTTTCCTACTTTTGTATCATAGGATTTGAACCAGGATTCGGAGCTCTTTGGTGTGCTGGACAACAGTGACTCTTAAACCCTTTAGAAGCCAAATAGAGTTAAAGGGTAGTGTACCTACATGGGGGATAAAGAACTTCAAACTTAAAAAACAAAAAAAAACAAAAAAACAAAAAAAACAAAAAAAACAAAAAAACAAAAAAAACAAAAACAAAAAAAACAAAAAAACAAGAAAAGATAAAGTGAAAAGATAAAAGAAGAAGTCGAAAGTTAATGGAAAATAATGGAAAAAACAAGTGGAAAAAAAACACTACTGAAGCACTTTTGCATCAACCCCTGAAACAAGTCGGTGAGTCTAAGTCCAACCCATCATTTGCAACTTAAACTAAAAAAGGGAACAATTCCAAACGCCCAATGGCAAGGAAATTCCCCAGAACTTGGAAGTGAGCTAAAGCAACGCAGAGCTTGCATTGGCGCTTCCGTATCTTTGAAAACAGTAAAGGACTTGACTCATCGGTTATGTCGAAAGAAATGCAAAGTGCAAAAATAAGGTTCTTTTTATTCTTTGTCATTCATCACCATGGTGACTCTGACAAAGAGGGGCAACTGTCAACACCCCATTTTTGCAGCATAAAATTTCCCAAGAAGCATATCTTAAACCGGTATATATGTGGGCACGTAAATCGAGGTTTTTATAGTGGACCCGTCTTTTTGAAATAACAAACCCACAATAAAGAGAATTCTGAGCCGATTCCGATGCACCAAATCGTGCTTAAATCAGATCTCAAACGGCTAAGTTATGAATAAAAGAAATAAAGGGTAGTTTGGGGATTTTTACAAAAATGAAATTGGATGCCACATGGCAGCCACGTGTACACCATGGTGGCTGCCATGTAACCAATGATAAATTAAAATTTTGTGGGGTTGTTTTAGTAAATAAGTTTCCTAATGGGGTTTCTTATGCAAATAAATAACAAAGTTAATAAAAGTTTAAGATTAAAAAAATAATAATAATAAAAATAAACAAAGAGAAATAAGTTGGACAAATTGGTCCAAATCATATTCTCTTGAGATATTGAGACAAAGCTTAAAAAAATATATATAAGCCTAATAAAAATGTGGGACAAAATAGACTTTGATCAAACCTAATTGAATGAGGGTGTTTAAGAGAGAAAGAGGAAGAGTTAAGGGTTTAAAGAGAGGAAGAGGAAGGGTTAGTTGCTTAAGAGAGGAAGAGGAAAGGTTAGTTGTTTAAGAGAGGAAGAAGAGAAGTTAAGGAAATAAGAGGTTTAGGAGAGGAAGAGGAAAGGTTAGGGGTTAAGAAGTTGAAGAGGTGGGAATCCTCTATAAAAGGGCTTGAAGTTGGAAGCAAAAGAGGGAGGAGAAAAAGTAAAAGGGTTCCTTGAAAAAAAAAGGAGAAAAAGTAAGAGAGTTCTCTGAAAAAAAAGAAGAGCAAGTAAGAGAGTTCTTTGAAAGAAAAAGCAGCAAGTAGGAAGAAGTGGAGAAAAGAAGAGGGACGTCTACTAGAAAAGAGGGAGAAAGGAAAACAGCAGTTCACGACACACCAAGGTTCCAAGACCTGATTTCATGCGTCAATCCATAACAGGTGAGTCATTTGTTTAATACATTGTATGAGACCTCTCTTTCATTACAATTTTTGAGATAAGATTACATGATTGATGAGAAACATGTATATATGTTTGATGGCTTTGGGTAATTTTATCATGTAAAAAAAATAAAAAAAAAGACAAAGATGTAAAGTTCTGAATTTTTTTTTCCTGTATTAGGTTTGCACCTGTTTTCCAGATAAACCAATTTTTTTACCTAGTTCTAGTTTGATTCAAGTCTGGAGTCCTCATGATATTTGTGGTATTTTTATTTTAGTTTAATCTAAAAATATGCTCGAAACCTTACACTATGATTAGGTATTTTATTTTTAATTTTCTTTGGTTCAGATTTTCAATTAGAAATGTATAACAGTAATTTTGGAGCTTCATATCTCTTAAATGAAAATGAATTTTTGAAAACTGCTATAGGTTATTTTAGTGTTTAAAGTCATGATTCTAAGGAATCAAATTTCGCACAATTTGGTTAAGAATTGAGGAAGATATGAATCTTTGAATGTGGATAGCGCAATAATTCAGGTTGTTTCATTTATTTTGTTTCCTTTGTAAATTAGTAATTAGGCCATGGTTAAAACTAGTTCAGGTGGTCTCATTTTCTTACCTTGTAAATTATTAATTAGTTAATCTTGCGTGATAAAAACAATAGAAAACAAAACAAAACAAAAATAATAAATAATAAGAAAGGGAAAAAGCAATTGAAACAAGCATTGAAGCGATGATTCTTTCTTGTGGTTAAAAATTGTTTTAGCATGGTTTCATTTTGTTCATATTGTTTTAATTTCAATGTAATTTTGTGGAGGCCTTGTACATATAGATTAATATTTGTTGTACACTTAAAATGATAAAAATTTAGAAAAGAAAAAATAATAATAATAATAAATAAGAGAGCCCATTAAATATCCAACTAATTTAAGGGAGCCCATTTTGGTGGGGCAACCCAGGGTGTTCAAGGACTTCCCTGGGTTGTAATCGGGTCACTTATCCGGAATCATTGGTGCAGACCGAAAATCAATAAGGTGTCTACCTGCACCATTTCAGGTAGTGGCGACTCCATAACAGATTTTAATAGATTGTAACACGCTCTTTCCAACCACCTCGGCCATGGGTTCCTCGGTGAGGGAGGAAAGCAAGAGACTGTGGAGGCGTTGATCAGTAGCCTTCCACGCCATATGTTTGTTGCTTGGTGTGAGAGAGTTGGTAGTTTCAAAAATTGGGGGCGGCACAAGAGTGCCATCAACATAGCCCAATAATTCTTGACTCTCAAGAAGAGTGAGGAGTTGGCATTTCCAAAGGAGATAATTTGAGGAAGAAAGTTTGATAGTGATCATGTGGATTAAGGTGTTGAAGGGAAGAAGGGTGGGAGAGGTTTCAGAAGCCATGAGAAGAAGAAGAAGAGGATCGGTGGTTTGCTAAACCTAATGCTCTTATACCATAAGAATGTTTGAAATCCTCCTTGCCTTTGGAGGTGAATTGTATTGCTTTATATAACACTTTACAAGATATGTAACGGAAATACAAATCAATGGCTATACCATTAAAAGGGAAACAATATACAATCAAATCTCCTATAATTACGTTGGTTAATTTTGGCAGGTATGTGATTGAGGAGTGTTATCCTCAACAACTCGCAAATCCTAATGATCCACTCCTAGAAGCTTGGGAGCGTTGTAACGACATGGTGGTTTCCTGGTTGCAAAATTCAATCAGTATCACTTTTAAATCCAATGTTGCTCCTGTAGATGACGCATCAGAGATCTGGATAGAACTAAAGGATCGATTCACCCAAACAAATGGTCCACAGATATTTCAACCGAAAAAACGCTTGTAGGACTTCTGCAAGAACAAGATCCTGTAAGTATCTATTACGGAAAGCTTAAAACTCTATGGGATGAGCTCTCTGTTTTTGATCCATTACCTGAATATAGCTGTGGAAAACTAAAAATTCTATTGGATAAACATCAAAGAGATTTTGTGATAAAATTTTTGATGGGACTAAATGAATCCTATAGTAATGTGACGGATCAAATTATGCTGTTGGATCCCTTACCTACTGTCAACAAAGTATTTTCATTGATTCAATAACAAGAGAAATAGCATCAAATGATTTCTAATGTTCCTTCATCTGATACAATGGCAATGATTGCCAAGAAAACTCATTTGAACCTCAAACCGGGTAGTAAGACAACAAATACTCAAAGGAAGGACAGGGTCTGTTGCATATACTGTCGAATCCAAGGTCATTTGCTAGAAAACTTCTTTAAGGCAGGAAATGCAAAAACTCTAATATGTACCCATTGCAATATGACAGGGCACATAGCTAAAAAATGTTATAAACTCCATGGATATCCACCTAGCCATAAGCTATCTAACAAGCTAAAGAATCTCGGAGGATTTGTCAATTCTGGTACTACAGAATAGGAAGAAGAAGTTGATGAGAAAATTGCATTGACCAAAGGACGGTACCAGCAACTGCTGAACTTAATCAAACCAAAGGAATTTCCTATTGTGATGCCTGCTGCAAACCAAATCCAGTCTATCTTCAAGCCTACTACAACAAGTGACATCAGTGCTACAAAAATGTCTGGTATCTCCATCTGCCTTTCTTATTGCATGCACAAGTCATCAAAGGCAATTAACATTCCTTGGATAATTGATACAGGTGCAACAGCTCATATGATCTGTAGCACTTCCTATTTTACATCCATCACTGCTGAGATCTAATACTCAATCAAACTACTAAATGAAGATGAAATCCCTGTCACCCACATAGGCACTGGCAAAATAATAGAAATAGTGATTTTAAGAGATGTCCTTTGTGTCCCGTCATTAACTTTCAACCCACTTTCTGCCAAAAAGGTTGCTAGTTCACTTATTTGTTGCCTTGTTTTCCTCTCAAATTGCTGTTTTCTTCAGGACCTTTTGTCTTGGACAACGATTGGGATTGATGAAGTGAGAAATGGCTTGTACCACCTGGGGAAGTATGAAGTCTCTCCCTCAGCTCTAGTTGATATTTTCTCAAAGCTCTTGAACAAAAACCTTTTTACTTCTGCCTCAGTTTCTACCAATACTCCAGTCATCGATCTTTGGCATTGTAGAATTGGGCATATTTTCTTGTCTCGGTTAAATTTGATTGAAGATCCTATTGTAAAAGACCATATATCTTCTGTTAATGAAATTCCTTGTTTTATCTTCCCTATGGCAAGGCAACACAGACTTCCATTTTCTACTAGCAGTCACAAATCTTCTCATATTTTTGAATTGATACACTTGATATCTGGGGTCCCTGTTCTGTTGAAGCTTATGATGGATCAAAGTATTTTCTTACTATCATTGATGAGTACTCTAGAAGCACCTGGGTCTACTTGCTTAAAACGAAATCTGAAACCAGATCCCACCTACTATTATTTTACAATCTTGTTGAGACCCAATTCAATGTTAGAATCAAGATTTTAAGAAGTGACAATGATGCTGAGTTCCTAATGAGAGATTTCTTTAACAACAAAGGGATTAAACTCCAAAGAACTTGTGTTGAGATTCCACAACAGAATGGCATTGTAGAGAGAAAACACCAGCACTTGTTGAACATTTCCAGAGCCTTAAGATTCCAATCAGGAATTCCTTTTCAACATTGGAGTGAATGTATTTTGAGTCCAGCCTACCTAATGAATTGAACACCTACTCCATTATTGCCAAACAAAACACCCTATGAGCTCCTTTTCAATGCGAAACCTGTATATAAACGCATGAGAGTCTTTGGGTACTTCTGTTTTGCAACAACAATTTCTAATGGGAGGAAGAACTTTGATCCAAGGAGTAGAAGGTGTGTCTTCTTTATCTATCCTTTTGGAGTTAAATGTTACAATCTCTTTGACCTTGATGCCAAAACTGTACTCATGTCAAAAGACGTTTGTTTCATGAATTTGTTTTTCCCTTTCATGACATCTTTTCCAAATTTCCAATTTACCTTCAAACTCAGGAAACATAGATTCAATCCTTTCTCCATCTGATACGAATGTCTTTGACACTCATTACATTCCTATGAAATCACCTAACATTCCTCCATCATCATTGAACTTCCCTTTTCCACCTTCAAAAAATACGTTGCTTCCTAGTGATGATAACACCTCATTCTCTAGTCAAAACTTTGTTGATTCACCTTCGTCTGCTACTCTTTCATCCTCCATTGAATTCGATCACCTTGATCAGTCTTCTCATGTTCCACTTTGAAGGTCTAAAAAATTGAGAAGACCGCCCCAATACTTACAAGACTTCCATTGTCAGCAGGTTAAACTCACTGCACCATCTGAGTCGATCTTTGGACAAATAGTCTCATACTTAGGTAAACCTTTTCCCTTGACCAAATCTTTATCTTATCAACAACTATCACCTGCTTCCCAGGCATTTTCTTCATCTATCTCCACTCAGATTGAACCACAAACCTGTAATCAAGCTGTTAAAGATCTTAATTGGTGTAAAGTCATGGAAGCTGAACTGACTGCTTTGGAATTTAATAATACATGGATAGTTATTGATTTGCCACCTTGTCACGGGCAAGCAACTTGCATGATGCTTGGCCCATGAGAGTTCCATGGTTGGCACATAGCTTGGTGAGGCAGGGCTAACTTTGGTCAGCCGTGACCAACAAGGAGAGAGTTTTTGGGGATCAACTTTGGGGTACTTCTACATGGCACAGGGGTGCGTAAATGGTAGTGTGGTGTTCATGCGGTGACAGTGCTCAGAGGGTCTATTTCTAGCATGTGGGCCCCACAAGGGTTCAGAGCTATGGAGAAGAATTGGTGAAGAGTTGGATGTCTAGGTTGACTCTAGAGCGAAGAGGACGATGTCACGAAGCTACTGGTTCAAACGGATTGCGAAAACTCCTCCTGGAATTCCGCAAAACCCCAGTATGATTATACCGGCAATGTTGATGTTTCCTTCTAGTAGAGGGCTAAATACTTAACATCCTCCTTGTTAGGTTTAACATTTTAGTTTGGCTTTATTCAGTGTCAAAGAGAAAGTGTTTTTAGTGTGTTTAGAATGTTTAGTTTGAGTCCAAGAAGACATGGTTCAAAAGGCGTCATCATCGGGGTCAAATTGAAGAAGTTATGCCCAACGTTTGATCAACGTTCGCTGGCCATTCGAACGATCATGCTACAAAGAGAAAATAGAGAATAGCGTTCGACCAACGTTCTCTGAACGTTCGACCGTTGGTGACACACAGAGAAACCAGAGAGCAGCGTTCGCTGAACGTTTGCTGACCGTTCGACCGTTGGTGTCACTCAGAGAAACCAGAGAGCAGCGTTCGCTGAACGTTTGCTGACCGTTCGACCGTTGGTGTCACTCAGAGAAACCAGAGAGCAGCGTTCGCTGAACGTTTGCTGACCGTTCGACCGATGGAGTTCTACAGAGAAACCCAAGAGCAGCGTTCGCCTCACGTTCTCTGACCGTTCGAACGAGAAGAGGAAAAGTGAGTTTTTGTCTTGAACGTTCTACCCGCGTTCGCTGAACGTTCGAACGTTCGTAAACAAACTTCTGTTTTAGAATTCCAATCTTTTCTGATTTGTTTCCTATTCGGATTCTACCTTCTCCTAATCTATATAAGGAGTGTCTAGACTATTGTTAGGGCAATTCAAGAGGTTTTAGAAACCCTAAATTCGTTTGTGAGAGCAAGAGTTCTTTCTCCTCTTCCTTCTCCTTTGTTGAGCCATCAAAGCCTTTCTTCATCTTTCTTTTCTACCTTGGAGTTCCGGGTTGGAGAGTTTGCACGTGGGAGTTCCTACGGATACCAGGCGAGTTCGTTTGGGTGATCGTGTGAGAAGATCTTCAGAGTTCTGAAGTGTTGCTGTGGAGCAAATCTGAGGAGTTCCTCAGATACTTTCCAGTCTGGGAGTTGCAGAGTCTAGAATAGGGATGTTGAGTCGTCTGAACTACAGGTTGTAAGTCTTCTTTTCATATTGGATCTTTTAGGTGGCTCCTGCATAGCCCGAAGGGTTTTTCTCTAGTGAGAGTTCTCATAGAGTTTTCCCTTCGTCACCAAAATTGCTTGTGTTGTCTCTTTACTTTATTTGCAATTTTGTGTGATTGGTTATAGACTTGTGCATGCCTATTAATTAAGAACTTGTTTTTAATTAGTAGAATTTTTATTCCGCTGTGCTTCACCTATTCAACCCCCTCTAGGTGTATTTAGAGTCAAAACCCTGTTTTTCACTCTTTAAGGAAGAGTGCTGTGCTTGGCTCTTCCCTGTGCCACAACAAGGCACTAGACAAGCACTCCCCATGGGGATTGGGGGCGGGGCTTGGCATCATGAAGGTGATGTATAAGATCTCTCGGGACATGAGTGGTGCGTCCTGGGACGCCACTAGGGCAGGCTGCTCAACAGTAGTGCATATCCATGGGGGAAAGGAGGTTGGCATGCTCGTTAGCCCTTGTGTGCACTATCATGCATGGGCCGGGCATGGCTGACTAATAGGCTATCGCTAGGCACTGTGTGCTTGGCGTGGGCTTCCATGGTGGAATGTCTTGGGTTTAGGCATGTGCCATAAGTATCGCATAGCGTGAAAGGCAGGGTTGCGGGCTGACGCCTTGCCAAAGGAGTTTGTTTTGCTAATGCAAGGCATGGAGTGTTATGTTAGCATATTGTTGGTGCTATGAGATCAGTTTGCTTCTTGTGGTGTCACGGACGGTGCCAAGATTTTACGAGGTGTGATATGGGCCAGATAGCCTTGGCATACGATGGTAGGAGCTGATGGAGATCCAATGCTATTCGAGATGGTATCATGACACTCTACATGTGTGGCCTTGTATGAGAGTGCATTGGATGCTCGGCTTGGTCAAGGACCTTGATAGCACTTCGGGGGTGCAGGATAGGCCATGATGACAATGGAACATTGCAAGTGGGGCGAGTGCTAGTTAAGTGCTGTGAAGCGACTTGTGGGCTGACCAAGGTAGACTTGGTGTGCAGGGCTCAAAAGTGAATCGTATCCTATTGGGGTATTGTGTGGAAGTTGTTATATGGTGGAAAAGTACTAAGATGGTAAAGGCTGGCTATAGCTAGGTGATAGTTATAGCGTTACACGGTCGTTTTGATGCAAGTGAAAAGTTTGACCGTGACAACCGGGTAAGGAATCAATAGAGTGCAAGTATGTATACAAGATAAAGTATAATTCAGATGGAACTGTGAAAAAGGTTCAAGGATCGGTTAGTGGCTAAAGGTTACACACAACAAAAAAGGATTGATTACCATGAAACATACTCTCTAGTTGCAAAATTGGTAATAGTAAGATAACTTTTGGCAGTTGTAGCAGTAAAAGGGTGGCACTTGCATCAGTTTGATGTTAATAATGCCTTTCTTCATGGTGACTTACAAGAAGAAATTTATATGAGCAAAGCTCCAGGTTACAACAAAGGAGGGCCACATCAACTTTGCGAACTTCTCAAGAGTTTGTATGCTCTTAAGCAAATCTCTAGGCAATGGTACTCAAATTTTCCAATTCCCTTCTTGAGTATGGTTTTCAATAGTCCAAAGCTTATTATAGCCTAATGCCTATTCACTAACGAGGAAGGTAACTCTTTCATAGCTCTTTTGGTGTATGTAAATGACATAATTGTTGCTAGCAATTGTAAAAACTTTGTAGCACATCTCAAACATTTCTTGAACCACAAATTCAAGATAAAAGATCTTGGTTCATTAAGATACTTCCTTGGAATTGAGGTTGCTAGATCCTCAAAAGGGATTAATATTTGCCAAAGAAAGTATGCCCATGACATAATTGCTTATTCTAGCACTCTTGGTTCTAAGCCTGTGAAGATTTCTATGGATCAAAATCTTAAGATAAGTAAAGACATGGGCTAATTTTTGACTGATCCAAGCATCTATATAAAAGACTCATCAGTAGACTGTTGTATTTAACCATCACAAGACCTGACATTTCATACAGATTTAAAAAAGTCAGTCAGTCTATGGATAAGGCGACTATTCTTCAATTAGCGGCAGCACACAAGGTATTAAGGTATCTAAAGGCAGCACCTGGCCAAGGTATTCTATTTCCTTCCACTTCATAACTACAATTGCAAGTTTATTGTGACTCAGATTGGGCATCTTACCTTGACACTTGAAGATCAGTGATTGGGTACTGCATTTTCTTAGGCACTCCACTCATTTCTTGGAAATCTAGAAAGCAAACTGAGGTCTCTCGTTCTTCTGCTGAAACAGAATATAGAGCAATGGCTACTACTTGTTTAGAATTGACATGGCTCTACTATATTCTAGCGGCATTTCAAGTTTCTCATCCACAAGCAGCCACTCTCTATTGTGACAATCAGGCTGCACTTAACATTGCACTGAATCAGGTCTTTCATGGAAGCACAAAACACATTGAGTTAGATTGTCACTTGATTCGGGATTAAAGTCAGGAGGGCAGCATCAAAACCAACCATGTCCCCACACACTCTCAATTTGTGGATGTTTTCACTAAAGCCTTACCCTCTTACATTTTTAATTCTCATTTGTCCAAGATGTGAATAGTTAATCTCTATTCTCCATCTTCCAGGGGGAGGCGGTATTGCAGCATATAACAATAGCTACAGAAGATCATACCTGAAGCAGAGTTGGTGGATTTGTAGCTGATGTTAGTTTGTTGTTAGTTGAAGTTGGTTTGTTGTCAGTTGTTAATTAGGAATCTGTTACAGTCAAATACGAGAATCAGTTGTAAGCTTTAGCAATTTGTTAGTCTATTAGATTTGTTTTGGAAGTTTGGTGTTAGCCTCGGGAAGTTTGTTAGTGTGTTAGAATTGGAGAGTTATTTTTAAGCATTTTCAATGTAATACAAAATACTGAACATAATGCAAATACACAGAGCAGGGTGCTAAATGTAAGCTCTCTGATTTCTTCTTCGTCTCTGAATTTCTTCTCAAACTTACAAGTTTAGGGTAATCAGGAAAAATCACTGTCAACACCCCATTTTTGCACTATAGAATGGCCTAGGATGCGAAACCTTCAATCGAAACATTTGTGGCACACAAATCAAGGTTGGTACAAAGGCCCCGAATTTTTGAAATATCAAGCCCATAATATGGAGAACTCTGGGTCGATTCCGACATACCAAACCATGCTCAAATCGGACCTGAAATTGGCAAGTTACATTAAAAAAGAATTTGAAGGGTAATTAGGGGATTTTTTGCAGAAACCGAAATTGAATGCCACATGTACGCCACATTTGACGCCATGTGGCCAATCTAGCAATAAAATATTAGGCCCATCTCATTGACTAAGGTAGGGCCTCAATGGGGTTTGTTAAGAATTTTTAAATGGATTAAATAAAATTTATCAATTTCCAAGAAAAAGAATGAATGAAAATAAACACAAAAGGGGAGTTGGATGGGCTCTCTCGTCCAAGTCACAAGAAAATACAACCCCTAGCATCATCCAACAGAATATTTGATAGATGTGAAGGGGGGAACTTAAGCCAAGTACAAGAGAACCTACCTAAAGCAAAGTTTGCCAATAAATTGGCAACTTGATTACCTTCCCTAAGGATATGCGAAAAACCACTAATTCAAAGGAAACCTATAAGGATCTGATTTGAGCAACGGTACCCAGAATACTCCATGGAGGAGTAATATGAGAATTCTTTAAAAGATGAATAAGAGAGCAGGGATCTCCTTCAATAATAATCTAAGATCTGTGGGTAGCAGCAGCGAACTTGGTGCCTTCTAAAGCTGTAAAGCCTCTGCCATAATAGCCGAAGAAGCAGACACTTCGGAAGCAAAACCCCCAAGGAACTGACCATTTTCATCTCTAATAACTCCACCAACCACAGCTCTGTTCAGCGAGGATCTTTGGAATGCTCCTTCAAAATTCAACTTGAACATCAAATGAGGAGGACAATTCCATCTAACCTCTTTAGGCAACTTGTTTCTCCCATTAACTTGTTACGACATATTAAGAATTAGAACATCCTTTTGACAGACTAGAAGTTCCGAACAAACCTCCTCCACTGAGGCCTTGTCTCCATGAAAAAAAATTTTATTTCATTTTTTTCAAATAACCCACACAAAATAGGCAACCTACGATAAGAAATCCAAAATATTAGAGTTGGAATGAGGCATTTTTAGATTGGAGATGTTGGAAAACCAATTCAGAAGAGAATCCTGGGGTCTTGCCGATAACATTGTTCCACCAAAACGCTTCAGCCATACTGCTCTATAGAAAGGACACTGTAACCATAAATGCTCCATGGATTCCTGTTCATGCTTGTAGAACACCCAAACGTTATCAATATTAGGAATTCTACTATCAAGCAATTCACTAGTTGGAAGACCCCCTGACAGACATTTCCATAAGAAGAATTTAACTTTTGCTTGGCATTTTAAATGCCAACATTTGAGCTAGACTTTGCTCTCCACTTGAGCTTGATTACCCAGAAGCAATCTATAAGCAGAGGAGACCGAGAACATACCTGAGGAGGTAAATGACCAATGTCTTCGGTCTTTAACCAAAGTTGGGGAAATCGGAACCGAGGCAATTTTTTGAACAGTTGCATTATCCCAAAATTGGGCAAGAATTTGGAAATCCCATTGACCTGTGCCAGGATTGATAAGCTGACAAACCTTACACAGGTTAAACGTATCCTAGTTTTTCTGTACCACCAGTAGTTCATCATCTCCCATCCACCAATCATTTAAAATGTCGATGTCTTTGCCATTAGCTACAGACCACACACTACCCTTGTCAATCCAAGACTTCAAATGTTGCATCTACTTCCAAATGTAGGACTGATTGTTTCCGAAACTAGCATCCATGAAATTCTGGTTAGAGAAATAAGCATCCTTCATAAAAGTGGACTAGATACCTTTATCTTCCTTTGCTAATTTCCAAGCTGCCTTTAAATTCATAGCTTTATTCATCTGGTGTGGTCTTTTAACATTGAGACCACCATTTCTCCTTTGTTGGGTGATTCTTTCCCAACAAATGGTGTGAACCATTTGGCCTTCCATTCCTTTCCTCCAGAAGAAATTTCGATCAGTCCTATCAAGCTTGCGAAGGACTTTCTACAGTAACAGATAACAATTCATCAAATGCAGAGGAATAGAAGAAAGCACCGATGGAATCAATACCAAATGCCCCCTTTGTGATAACAATATCGCCTTCCAACCAGCCAGGTGCGCAGTGACTTTTTCAAGGACTTCATTACAATCTTGAGCTCTGAGTCATGAGGCCAACATAGTTACTCCAAGGTATTTTCCTTTAACCTGATTCCCAACCACATTAAACATCTTCCTGATAGCCACTCTGCAATTACTTGAGGTGTTTCGGCTGAAATGGATAGGAGATTTGTTATGATTTATTTCCTGTCCAATTTCGGAGCAATATTTGTGGAGAAGCCGGATCATGCAGGGAGCTTCTCTCTTATATGTAAAGCCATAGATGTTTACATCATCGGCATACATAAGATGAGACAGAGCAAGCCCTCCACGTCTGACAGCCACACCTCAAAACCTCCCATCTAATTCAGCCCTATTGATTGCCAGACATAAAATGAACAGGTAAGGAGATAAGGGATCTCCCTGATGAAGACCTCTTTTTGCATGAATATGAACCACAAAAGAACCATTAATCAAGATGCTATATGTAACAGTTGAAACACAAGTCAAGATCAATTGTTGGACTTTTTCGTTAAAACCATAAGAAGCCAAAACATTCTTTAAAAAAGCCCTACTCAGCTTATCATAAGCTTTGGAAAAATCGAACTTTAATGCATACATACCTTGATGACGCAAATGCTTGGATTTAGCTCTTCCAACCTTTTTTCGTATCCCAAAACGATGAAAAATTCATGATTTAACAAAATATTATCCCTAATGGATCTATTAGGAACAAAAGCATTTTGGTTTGGGGAAATGATATCAATCAACAAAGGTCTCAGCCTTAATACCAGAATTTTTGAAATGATTTTGTAAACACAGTTGTAATGGCTTATGGGTCTAAACTCAGTAATGCACCTAGGATGAGAAATTTTAGGGATAAGAGTAATAAAAATATGATTAACACCATTGGACATGATAGAATTACTAAAGAAATTCTGAACCATATTTATCACATCTTGTCCCACAATGTCCCAAAATCTTTGGAAAAATATTCCTTGATATCCATCTGGCCCAGGGCATTTGAAAGGCCCCATCTCCTTCACAACCCTCCAAATTTCCTCATTGGAAGGAATTCTGGTGATTTCCTCATTTTGATCTTCATTAATACCTTACATGATAAGACCAGTGAGTTCAAAGTTCGTTATTGGAAGGGTATCCTTGTACAAATCTTCAAAATAGGAAACAACTAGCTGATTAAGTTCCTTAGAAGACACGGTATCCTCATTAGCATCTCTTTTCAGAGATTGTATGAAATTCCTCTGTCGCCTAATGAAATTAGACTTATGGAAGAAAGCCGTGTTTTGATCTCCATCCTTCAGCCAGTTGATCCTGAGTTTTGGGAACTGAAAAGTCTCTTGCTGCCGCAATAAGGTAGCATATTCAGCTTGTAAATCCTTTTCTCTTTTTCTCCAAAACTGCAAAAGGTGATCGAGAAATGGATTCCTGAATTCGGGAGATTTCATTGAAAACCATCTGCTTTCTTAGATGAATATTACCAACTTCATCCTTATTCCATCTCTTCAACTCCGTCTTAAGCCGACACAACTTTGACCGAAGGGTGAAGTCATCTCTTTGTTGTCCTCTGTCTGTCCATGCATTTCTGATAACTTCATGACATCCTTGTTCTTGCAACCAGAAAGCCTCAAATCTGAATGGGCGATTTTTTTTCTTGTTTTCATGCAGTAGATCAATTGGAAGAGGACAGTGATCAGAAGCAACTATTGGTTGGGAATAAATCATAGGATGTGGAAATGAATCAAAAGCATTAGTAGACAGGAAACAACGGTCCAATTTTTCCGAAATTCGCCTTAAACCTTGCTGCCATTACACCAGGTGAATTGAGGACCTTTAAGAGATAACTCAGCTAAATTACAATAATTAGTCAAAGTAGCAAAATTGTCCATTTGACGTCTATTAACTGAATTCCCACCATGCTTATCAGACACCTCAAGCATTGCATTAAAATCGCCAAACAACAGCTAGGGAGATAAAAAGGTAGCCGCAATGTTCTGAATATGATTCAATTGTTCTTGTTGTTCTTCAACTTTAGAATTTGCATGCACAAAAACCATCAACCATGTTCGACTTTTATTTGAGACTTGAAGAACTATTAACCACTTCGTTTAAGAAATAATGTGAACTAAATAATCAGGTCTCCACAAAATAAAAAAACCTTCACTATGATTAATGGAAGAAACTACAAAATAGTTCCGGATGGGGGACTGTACAGCCCCTATCTACAGCGTTACGTCCAGACGAAATCCCATCCGCCCACCTGTCCCCAATGTTTTTGCATGCGAATTAACGCAAACTTCACGTTTGCGTTACCGTTTCCGTCAGTCTGAGCATTCAGCAAAAAAGTGGAGGGAAATCAAAATGTTGATTTCCCTCCATCTTCCTTTTCTCTCTACAGACGAAATTGGATCCGCCCACCTGTCCCAATCCATCTTCCTTTTCCCTCCATCTTCCTGCGAAGAACTCCAGCTGCCGTCTTCCTGCAAGAACACCCCGTCTCCAGCTGCCGTCTTCTCTCTAAGCATTCATGTCTTGCCATCTTGCCATCTTCCTGCAAGAACACCCTGTCCTCAACCAGTCCGTTTCTCGAGATTTTCCTCACCAAATCTATTTGTGACGAGGACTCTTTTGGTTCTCGTACGAGTCCCACTAGAAATTTCAGTTGTTTCAGTGTTTTCTGTGTTCTTCTTCTTCCTGGCACCGTCCTCCTTCCCCCTAAAACTGCAGTTTGTAAACAGTTTTTTTTTTCCGAAGAGGAATCGTTACTCCGTTCAGACTCCGGTCCGTAAAAAAAGACTTCTTTCCTATTAAGATTTGAAATCGGGATTAGCACGGAGACGCTGAAAACCGGATTGGATCTTTCTCTGTGGTATTCTGACTTGTGTGGAACTCTGTAAGACAATTAGTGAGTGATCCACTGGTTTAAATTTGCATGTTTGGATTTTTATTGCTGCAGCCATTGTTTTAATCTTCTTTTTTTCTGATTGCCAATGTCAGTATGTAGAGCAAGTACAGTTTCATTCTTTATGTAAAGCAGAACCCCATATTATATGTGCTAGACTGGTAGTTTACTAATCTTCTATACAAATGAAATATAATTTTATTCTTTCAAGGATGCCCCAGTTTTAAGTAGTCGCTTAACTGCTATTGGTGTTGGCTAATTATGCAATAATTTGTCATCATCTTTTATCATCAGGGGTAACCATAGGTGTATGATATATAATTCATAATTCTTACAAAATGTGTGCAGGTCTTGGGTTGAAGATGAAGCAAGGAAAAGCCAAGCACGTGCAAAGGTTCTTGAGGCGGTTTTAAGAAGGTGGAAGTGGCAGAACACAGGGTTAAATGTCATGGTTAAATAATTCAGATGCAAGGCTATTAGCAGAAGATGTTGGGCATAAGGGTGATGGTGGAGGTTTATAATGCTCTTATCTTTCAAGCAAGGTGGGATGCCATTTTTGCACTCATCAAATTGGGTATTCGGCTACTTGTGCTGTTGATGCAAAATACTCTTTAGGAAATTGTTTTTGTGAATTGTGTTGTAGAGAATAACAAAAATAATATCCACGGGATATCCTTCAGTGTGTTGAGGTTTTAATCTGGTGATGGAAGCGTTATCGAAGTTGTAACATGTTGGAGAAGTTTTTTTGGTGAGGGTTGAGTTTAAAAGCGTAGCATACTCGTGTTGTTTCATTTATTTTATCACATTAAACATGGACAAGATGTACCTTCCTTTATTAAACAAGTCCATTCAGAGAACAAAGAACTTGATGTTTTGTCATGTTCTTGATGCCCTTCTGGCAATTCGTCTGTTCTATGTCCTTGGAAAGGAATCAGATGTTCTCCATGCGACTCTCTTCATTTAATGGGAAGATGAGTGAGAAGTGAGAACACAGCTTCTCCCTATCTTTGCAAGCGATGCAGCTGAAGATGAGTTTCCACAAATGGGACATTGATCCCGGTTATGTCACAACGTTCCATCAATACAAGTTTCATATATTTACCACCACCAGCCTATCGTTCTGATAAAACAGATACCCAATTATGAAACCCCAAAGAATAATTGTTAAGATTTTGAATTATGAGACCAAATTCAGAATTCCAGCCAACGTATTTTAACCACCCTCACAACATAATGAAAAATTTTGTACTTTTCAGTTCACTGATTTAAATGAAACTCAGGCAGATTGGTCCCTTGGAGAGGCCGACGCAAACTTCCATTCCATGATGCATGTCCGTCGGCCGGAAAGTTTCTGAGTCACGTGGATCTGTAAGCAACATCAAACAGTAAGTTCATTACCCAAAAAAAAAAAAATCAAACAGTAAGGTAATCACGTTAATGAATATCAACCGATCCCACGGTTACCAATTTTCCTTTTTTGGATTATTTAGATATACATTACTCATAACAGAAAAGAAGAGATGCTCGTCCTCATCAATACATAAACTGATATGGGAATTTGAAGTTCTACTTCTTATGGATTCCTAGGTCATCATATCCCTTAATCCTTATTAGTGACAGAGGACCTTCCTCAAAGATATAACTTGCTGACATAGCAAATATAGGACATAGTTTGTTCAGAAATTGGTTTCAGATTGCGGGAATGTTAAATATATACTATATTTGCCCACTTCTGAAATCATGGGAACCACTTCGCACCATAGCCAATCACCAAGACGTTGGCTTTTCAAGTGAACGCATAAGCATTCATCCCAAGATGGATACTATGAGGATTTGAAGCCTATTATTTATTTCATAGCAGTTTGCACAAAAATCGTAATGAAAAAACAAAAAAATTTACTATCAGGATTGTAATTGTGTTACCATCGAGATAATCTTCAAAGCCAAAATCATCCAAACTTCCAGTTAGAGCCTCTAACCCCAGCATAGATGATGGTATTGCTCCTAGGGGCCTTTGACACTAGAATCAATCATGAATCACCTCAGATAATGCCCTTTGCTTGTTCAGGAACTCTGCCCAGAAACCTACCTCAGATAATGCCCTTTGCTTGTTATGAAAGCACTCTGCCCAGAAACCTACCTCAGATAATGCCCTTTGCTTGTTCAGGAACTGAGTCCTTGCCTTGTTATAAACAGAGTTCGGTGATTTAAACAATCTCTGCAGACCAAACAAGAAACTATGAGAAACTAGCATTCCGTATTATCAACTAATAGCAACCACAACAAGGTCTCACCGTTAAGAAATGGGGAGAAACGCTGCAGATAGCAGCTGCTATCTGCAAATAGCAGCTGTACAGTCCATCCAAAAGAAATGGGGGGAAGAAAGGGGAAAGAAGGAGAAGAAATCCGGAGGGAAGAAAGGGAAAGGTTCTGAATCTCTCTGACGGGTTTTGATTTTTTTAGTTTGAATTGAAAACGTACTGACAGGCGACAGGTGGGTGGGATTTAAAATTTGAAAATGGACGGAAGCTTTGACGCCATCGTCCGTTAAAGTGATTCATTGCGTTTAAACACTTGCAAACATTGGGGACAGGTGGGCGGATAGGATTTCGTCTGGACGTAACGCTGTAGATAGGGGCTGTACAGTCCCCCATCCGAAATAGTTCATCCCAAACCCATTTCTTCTAGCCACTTTCTCAGCAAGAGTGCTCTTTTCAAATATCTCTGACAACAAAATAATACCAGGATCGTGCTTCGAAATCTGGTCCCTTAAGTGAATTTGTCATGGCTTGACCAAGGCCATGGACATTCCAAAATAGGATCTTCATTACAACTGACTCCCAGAGGAATCAAAAGACGCAATATCAGAGAGGATGGAACCCAAATCCACCGAGGATAGTTTTCTCTTCTTTTTGAATTTTGGTTCTTCCCTGGAGAGCTATCTTCCTTGTTTATTTCCTTGATCAACACTGGACAATTTTTGAGCACCTTTTGTCCAGCTTTACCACGCCGGTTATTCTGCTTCTGAGGAGACTCGACCGATTTTTTTAGAGATAATCAAATGTAGATAATTGAACGTCCTTCATCTTCTAACTTTCTTGCCAAGTCTTAGGAAAAAAAATCAGTAAGAAGAAAATTAAAAGTTGGGCCCTTAATTGATCTACTTGGTCGGCAAGAAGCAGAAAAAGTGAACAGAGATGACGCATCGGTAATTTGGTCCATAAAGCCCAAAGCCGAAGTCCATCCGAGTTGTTCACATTTTCTAAATGACCCATAGGTCCACTCAACAACGAATTATGCTCCAGGCCCACTTCCAATTGTTTCAATCAAAGTGATGGACCAGGTCCATTGCCAAGGGTGGCTGAACTCGGCTCAGCTTGCAGCTGAATTGACACAGCGGACTATATGTTGAGTTCTTCTTCTTCTCCATCTTTACCTTGTAACGATGAACTTTTTCTCTGTTTGCACTCCGTACGGTTAGACTTTGAATATTGTCGAAACTCTTTAGACGAAGGCAGAACAAAACTTTTACCCTCCAAAAGGTTATCACAAGTGTTGAGAGATTGCCCCAAATGACTGCAGGAAAATCAAAATTCGGGAATTCCTACCTACGCGAAAGTAATCTAGATTTTGTTCCCCTCAATATTTTCAACACAGATACCCGAAGGGAGAGGTTTGTCAATCTTGAGCTCCCACTTAAAACTGGTTGCAGCAGAATCAGCCGATCGAGTTGGGCAACTCCACTTCCAAAACCACACCAAATTTTTTACCCAGCTGACTAATGAGCATCGAGTCCATGAGAGAATGAGGAACATTGAGAAGTTGAGTCCACACCACAAATTTGATATATGGAAGTCCGGAGCCAGTGCCGAAGATTGGATGTTCTCCATCAAGGTAAAATCCTTGCAAGGCCTACTCAATAAAATGGCTTGAAGATCATCGCCATTCTCAAAGATAAGAATGAATCTATTAGGGGAAAGGTGCAGGATATCACTGATACGAATATTTTTCCAAACCCGATCAACGAAGCTTTTCACTGCATTTAGGGTCACAGAGACAGCAAAAACATCCAATAGCAGAAGAAACTTCCACTTTGAATCGAGATGATCCTTTTCCTCTGATCGAAGAGTGAAAACTCGGTTAGACCTCGCAAGGATAAGCTGTTTCTGGAACTTCTCCGCCATGTCCTCAATGTCAAACAAGGAAATAAACCTAGAACAGAACAACAACCCTCACAAGGAAGAAAAGAAAATTAGTTCATTCTAAAAAAAAGGAAGAATCAAAATCTAAAAGCAGGAGGTAAAAATTAAAAGAATAAGACAGAGAACTATAAGTGAAGTTGTTAGCATACCCAATATTATCTCACCTGGGTCCACCAATGCACCTCAATCAGCAAATCAGCCCAACACTACAAAGTGAATATTCTAGAATTGTATTAAGTTACAGATCAATGATTGAGATGAAATCAGTTACAGATCAATGGTTGAGATGAAATCAGTTTGTTGTGTTTAACACTATATATGTAACCCACTGTGTAAAGCATTAAAGGCAACTTGAATAAATATATCTTTAGTTTGCTTTCTCTGTCATGGTATTGGAGCCAATGACATGACCACCGTCTGCCATGGCTACTACTTCAGACCTTTCTCCATCAACCTCAACCCAAGAACCACCTCCTGCCATGACTGCTACTTCAGACCTTTCTCCATCAATTACCTCAACCCAAGAACTACCTCCTACCTCTTTGTTCTTTCCCAACCCCACTTCTCCATCACTTACAGCAACCCCAACTTTACTTACCCCTCTTCCTCATCTAGTTACCGTTAAACTCAACAACGAAAACTACCTCATATGACGAGCACAAATGCAACCATATCTGCGTGGACAAGGTTTCTTTGGCTATGTTGATGGAACCATACCACTTCCTCTGCCCAGTCTTCCCAACACATCTAATCCAAATCCATCTCACTTACAGTGGCTTCAACAAGACCAAATAATCCTCTATGCTCTCATCTCCTCATTATCTGAGTCTCTCATCTCACAGGTCATTAATCACTCTAGTTCCAGATCTGTTTGGCTCACTCTTGAATCTCTTTTTGCATCCCAGACTCAAGTTCGCATTATGCACTATCACTATCAGCTGGCCACTCTGCGCAAAGGCACCTCTACCATCACTGAGTACTATAACAGAACCAAGCTTCTGGTTGACTCAATGGCTGCTGCTGGAAAGCCTATTTCCAATATGGAATTCACAACATATCTTGCTGGTCTTGGATCTGAGTATGATACCATTGTTTCCTCTCTAACAACTCGGGTTGATCCTCTGCCTCCCGAACAGATCTTGAGCTATCTCCTCACTCATGAAGCTCGTATTGCTCATCACTCCACCCACACAACAGATCCAACGGATATATCTGTTAATATCACTGGGCGTTTCTCCTCTTCTTGTGGTCGCAGTCGTGGATGTGGCTACTATCGAGCATCTCGCAACCGTGGTCAAGGTCGCAGCATCTCAACTCCTCCTGGTGCTGTCTTCACTCCCAATCGTCCACTTTGTCAAGTTTGCTTGAAACCTGGGCACATAGCACTTGCATGCTACAATCGTTTTAACCAAGCCTTTCAGCCCTCTTCGCCTCCTAGTTTTTCTGCTAATTGCACTTCTCTTCCATTATCTGAATATTACAGCTCATGGTATCCTGATACAGCAGCCACCCATCACTTCACAAATGACTTTGCTAACCTCTCCATCAACTCAGCACCTTATAAAGGCACAGATCAAGTTAGGGTTGGTGATGGCTCCCCGCTCCAGATTCAATCTACTGGTTCTGCTTTGCTACCCACTCCTTCTGGAAATTTTCTCCTCTCAAATCTTTTGCGTGTTCTTCTTCTTACTAAAAATTTAATATCCGTTCGTAAATTTTGTGAAGATCATCATGTGTTCTTTGAATTTCACGCTTCTTGTTTTAATGTGAAGGACACCAAATCAGGTCGTCTACTCCTTCAAGGACACACTAAGAATGGCCTCTACGTGTTCCCATAGTCTTCTCAGCCCTCTCCATCTGCTCATGTTGGTGAATGTGTCCCACTTCAACAATGGCATCAACGACTTGGCCATCCTTCTCTCCGTTTGGTTCGTCAGATTCTTTCCTAGTTTCATCTTCCAACTGTTTCCACAAAAGCCTCACATGGTCTTTGTTGCGCCTACTGTGAAGCAAAGAGTCATGCTCTCCCATATCAGTTATCTCCATCTACTTCCAGTTCACCTTTAGAATTAGTCTTTACAGATGTATGGGGCCCTGCTCCTTTGATCTCTCCTTCTGGTTTTCGATACTATGTAACCTTTCTGGATGATTACAATAAATACACATGGTTATTTCCATTAAAGCTTAAATCAGATGTGTACTCTATCTTCTTAACTTTCCAGAAATTGGTTGAAAATCTCTTCAATTCTCGCATCAAAACAGTGCAATCGGACTGGGGTGGAGAGTATCTTTCACTTCACAAATATTTCCTCTTTGTCGGCATTTCTCATTGCATCACTTGTCCTCATTCTCACCAACAAAATGGTGCTATTGAAAGAAAGCACCGACACATTGATGACACTGGCTTGGCCCTTCTCTCCCAATCCTCTGTTCCCACTCAATTTTGGCCTGAAGCTTTCCAAACTGCAATCTATTTAATTAATCGCTTACCCACTCCACTTCTTTCTCATCAATCTCCTTATCATGTGCTCTTTCACAAACCTCCGGACTACTCATTTCTTCGCACCTTTGGCTGTATCTGTTGGCCTTGTCTTCGACCTTACACCCATAGCAAACTTCATTTTCGATCATCCCAATGTGTCTTCCTTGGCTATGCACCAAATCATAAGGGCTATCTCTGTTTTCATAAACCCACTTCTCGCATGTATATATCCCGGAATGTTGTGTTTGATGAAACCAACTTTCCTTTTGCTGAACCAAGTTCCTCTATTTCTTCCCCCTCTCCCAATCTCATTTCTCTACCTTTTCCTTTAACCATGTCTTGTCCTGCAAGCCCATCCAACATTTCATCACCACCCACCACTTCATCTGAACACAGTCCAAGCCTACAACACACGCCTTCTTCTAATTCTCCATTACCCACTTCTTCTTCATCTCCACAACACACCTCAACTCTCACTGCTCCTCCACCACTCTTACCTACACCCTCATTTCCCCCACGATCTCCTATTATCACCAGATCACGACACAATATTCATCGTCCCAAACTCACCTCTGATAGGACCATACGGTGGCCACCACCTCGTGCACATCTTACCAATGTTTCAGATGTCCCTGAGGAGCCTACCAGTGTTACTGAAGCTGCTAAGTATCCAGAATGGCATGCCGCCATGAATGCTGAATTCCAAGCCTTACTTTCCAATGGAACCTGGGAGTTAGTGCCTGCTTCTCCTCAACACAACATGATTGGCTGCAAATGGATTTTTAGGACCAAGCGTCTTACTGATGGCACCATCGAACGGCGCAAAGCTCGTTTAGTTGAAAAGGGGTTTCACCAACAGGCTAGAGTTGATTTTACAGACACCTTCAGTCCAGTAGTGAAGACGACAACCATTCATCTCCTCTTGTCTTTGGCTGTCACAGCTCAATGGGTAATTCGACAACTTGATGTCCAAAATGCCTTCCTCCACGGGTCACTGTCAGATGAAGTCTACATGGCTCAACCACCTGGGTTTCAACATCCGCAGTTTCCCAACTCTGTTTGTCGATTGAAGAAAGCTATATATGGATTAAATTAAGTAGGCTCCACGAGCCTGGTACTCCTGTCTCAACAACAAGCTTTCTGATCTTGGCTTTACTCCATCCAGGTCTAACTCATCCCTTTTCATCTACAACAGTTCAGGTTTATCCATTTATGTTCTTGTGTTTGTAGATGATATCTTGGTTATTGGTTCCAATAGTTCAGCTGTACATCATTTGATTTCTCTCTTACACTCTTCCTTTCCTATCAAAGATCTTGGACCACTACACTACTTTCTTGGTATTGAAGTCCAGCATACATCCTCAGGTCTTTTTCTCTCTCAAAAATCCTACATCAATGCCCTTCTCACCAAGTCAAACATGGTTGCTGCCAAGCCCATGGCCACATCCATGTCCACTTCTACTAAGCTCTCAACCATAGATAGCCCCCCATTTTCAGATCCTTCTTTGTATTGCAGTATTGTTGGAAGCTTGCAATATTTATCTTTCACCAGACCTGATCTTGCCTTTGCTGTCAATAAAGTGTGTCAATACATGCACAACCCATGTATGGAACATTGGACAGCAGTCAAAAGAATTCTGCGATACTTAAAGCATACTATCAACTTTGGTCTTCTCCTTCAACCTTCCACCAATTTTCACCTCTCTGCTTACTCGGATGCTGACTGGGTCGGGTGCTTAGATGATCGTCGTTCCACAAATGCTTATTGTATTTACCTTGGATCCAATCTTATATCATAGTCGTCCAAAAAGCAAGCAACCATTGCAAGATCCAGCACTGAAGCTGAGTACAAAGCATTGGCCCATGCTACTTGTGAACTAATATGGATACAACAACTTCTTGCTGAGTTGGGCATCTTCCTGCCACTCTCTCCAACACTATGGTGTGACAATTTGGGAGCAACATATCTCTCGGTGAATCCCATTCTTCACTCCCGCATGAAGCATGTTGATCTTGACTATCACTTTGTACGGGACCGCATTGCCAATGGCTCTCTCACAGTCTCTTTTATCTCAAGCAAGGACCAGATTGCTGACGCCCTTACTAAACCATTACCAGCTGCTCAGTTTAATCAACTTCGAACGAGCCTTCAAGTACTTTCAGAACCTCTTGGCTCGAGGGGGCCTGTTATCATACCCAATATTATCTCACCTGGGCCCACCATGCCACCTCAATCAGCAAATCAGCCCAACACTACAAAGTGAATATTCTAGAATTGTATTCAGTTACAGATCAATGATTAAGATGAAATCAGTTACAGATCAATGGTTGAGATGAAATCAGTTTGTTGTGTTTAACACTATATATATGTAACCCATTGTGTAAAGCATTAAAGGCAACTTGAATAAATATATCTTTAGTTTGCTTTCTCTGTCAGAAGCGAGTAGAAACGACCACAACAGATAACCAGTAAAACATCAAAGTAGCTAAACCACCAAAGAGAGACGCAAAGAGATTCTTCGGCGAAAGTACAGATGAGATATGAAGTTGAAGCAGCACGGCGCCTGAAAACCAGGTTCAAGCGGCTAGGCTAAAGGAAGAGAGAAGTCAAGACCGCTCAACTAAACCAATAAACAGAAGTGGGAAGAGGGGAGGAATAGACAGCAAAAGTCCAAAAACCGAACACCCGGAAAGGACAGCCAAAACCACCTCGAGAATAGGAAAAAAAAATCTCCACTAAATCCTCAGAATTGCACTAAATCTCCACTAAATCGCCTCAGAATTGCAACTTGAAGAGGACTGCTAGAAAGAAAAAAAAAAAAAGAGCGTGAGATTCTTGGGACGAGAAGACACTTGGAGAATATTCTCTGAAAGAAAGTACCCAATCGTCCATAACACCTGAATTTGAAACCCAAAAGGTAGAGAATGGAAATTTCTATTCACAGCATCACAGTTCTAAACTGGGTTCAACATCAGATTAAACAGGTAATTTTCTTTATTCAAGTGTAGTGAAGGATTATTAGTTTTCTTTCAAGTTTCTGAAACATGGTTGTATGATTTCTTGAGAATATCAGTTTCGTGCTAAGGTTGGTTTCAAACAAAATATAATCCATTAGGAGCATGGTCGTTGTAAATGAAGTTAGGTGAGATGAAAACAATGGTTTAAGAGTCTCAGCTCAACGTGACTCCGAGAGTATGAGTATCTTTTTATTTATAATTTACAATCTTTCTCTATTTTTGGCACTTCCATAACTGATTCAATTCCTAATCTATTTACACACCGATAGCATCCTTGATTGTAACGGCTGGCTTGATTGGCTTTCCAAGCTGGTAATATCTTGATTGTCGCATGAGCTGGAGGAGTAAATCTCGGCTAGACTTCCTTTGAGCGTGGTTAATTGGCTTTCCAAGCTAGTAATACCCTTGATTGTCACAAGATTATTGGGGGTTAAAGCTGTCCTTAAATCACAGTTGTCACTTTGCATGTTTCTCCTTGAGTCTATTGGTGTTGAGGTGTTAGCCTCACCTTATCTCTCCAAGTAACGTGACCTTCTTCTTCCTTGTCTTTCCGAGTGTTATATTCACTAATAAGATGTGTTCTGATTCGGCCATTGCTGAAAGTCGTTAAGTTGCATAATGGTGGCTTCACTGTTTTAATAGGCCAAATAAGGTTTGTTTTGTTTCATTTGCTATATTCTTGTTTGTGTTATCATGATCTTTGTGCATGTACAGCTTGTTAAAAATTTTATTTTTGTATTGTAGCGATCCCATGCCCCTCAAACTCTTGCATATATGAGATAAAAAAAAAAAGGGGGAATAAAAAAAAAAGTGGGCGTTTGTTCTGAGAATCCGAACTTCACTGTTCAGTTTCTCAACCAAGAAATTGATCAAACACAGCAGGTTTGAAGGCTTCAGCCTAATGGGATTGTTCATACTTTTCTAAATATATAAGCAACTTATTTACATAATTCTCTAATTTTATATTTCTAAGAAGATGTTGATTTAATAAAATGATTAATGAGTTGTATGATGTTTCGTTCATTTTGCTACAATAAAATATTCAAGTGGTCGTCCAAATTAAAAATGACAAAGGTGTTGTTTTGTGCATGTTAAAACGTGTATAAAAGAAAAATGGATTCTTTGTTCTTTTTGTTTGGATTAATCAATACATAGTGATCAACGCCAAGCACTTCATTTATGTCTTATTAAGTTGCTTACAAGACATGATTTTGTGAAGTTTCAAATTGATCAGACCCTTGGAACAGCGCGCCATTCTGAGTCAACTTTTTTGGACGTTAACATCAACCCATCTCTTGAGATTTGCTGAACTTTTTTTGTTACTAAGTCATTTGTTGCCTTTATTAAATTATATTTTCGTCACTTTTAGTTTGTTTCTGTTTTGTCATTGTTATTGAGCCACCAAATTGGATACTATTGTTATTGTTAAGGGGCAAGTTTTGGAGAAGAAATGCATGAGACAATGGAAAGGGAGGAAGCATAAAAGAAAAATGAAAGGAAAAGAAGTGTGTTCACCAATCACCGATTGAATTCATGTGTTTGGCGAAAGTCGAACCCATACTTAGGCTAAAAGCTAGTTAAAAATAATAATAATAATTAAAAAATAAAATAAAAGAGCCCAATAAATGACCAACCAAATCAAAATATGGAACCCACTTCAGTAGGGCAACCCAGGATGTTCATGAACTTTCCTGGGTTGCAATCGGGTCACTTATCTGAAATCACTGGTGCATACCAAAAATTAATGGTGACTATCTATACCCTCAAAACTCGATAGGTAGTGGCAACTCATAAAAAAACCTGGATAAAATAAAAGGAAATACAAGTGGCCAATGCGCTTAAATCAAAACAGCGTTGGTCAGAACCGGGCGGGCCGTGAAAAATTAGGTGCGTACAATCACATCTAATGAATCTGAATGCACAATGTGATAACATCTGAAAGTCTCTGTGTATGTGACAGCCAACCATTGTCTATAAAGAGGATGTGACTCCTGCAAGGCTTGGGAACTCCATTAATGGGTCGTAATCTCGTAGAATTCACCTTTTCAAATGACCTGCACAATCTTTTTCAACATACCAATTTAGGTACAATTTGAATAATTTCAAACTATATATGAGATCATTGGATATCATGACCTGTTGAATTGTGGCATGCCTTCTGAACTAATTTAGACTGATATCCAATATGAAAGTTGTTTGGAACAACCTTTATTGTGGGGGAAAAAGAATCTATACAACAATATCCGACAATCAAGAGTAGTTCCAAAGACGGGTTTGGAATTGGAGCAACTTCCAAAATTTTGAACTTGGAATGAAGAGAGGATATTCATATATCCTCAAAACATTCAAACATATGGAGGTAATGATTCCTTGTCCTAACATACTTGACACTAGATCATGAATTAAAAAACCTTGGTTCTTTCACAGCTTCATATCATAGTGGTGCTGACTTACCTTCCTCTCATATTCCAACGAGCTCTTCTCATAGATATATAACCCCATTAATGAGCTAATTGACGAACTCATTGTAGCATTGAGTTACTTGTTAAAATCTCTGATTCTGAATGCATTATGATTTATGCCCTTTTTATTTTATATATATTTTATTTTAATAATAAAATAAGTATTTGTAGGGTAAATTTGTTTATGGTGAACCAAAATTTCTGATATGATCCACATGCTCAAACCAGAAATCACACATGTTCTCCTTCCTCTCTATAAAAATATATGATTCTTTTTTCTCTTCCTTTTGCTGCTATTTTTGGTTCACTCTTTAAAAGTCTAATTTTAATTAATAAAATCCCTTCACTAACAACAATTTTATTCAAGATTTACAGCATAATGTTTGCATTTTAGAAAATTCTTCCACCACATTGGAGAAGATGGAGAAGGCAAACCAAACAAATTCAAGTGTTGCATAATCAATTGAATCATATATAGTTCAAATGCTGTTTTGCACAAGCAGGAGATTTTTCACTGTTTTAATTCAGAGAGAGACTGTATGATAACTTAAGTGGGAATTTTTGTTTAGAGACTATTTATCAAAGTGGAGAGGATATTTGAATGTAGAATGCATATATATGAGATTTTAGAAATCCTAGTATATAATGGTTTGGGGCCTACAAAAAAAGTCTCTTTATTACGGCACTTCAAAAGTGCCTTTATAATATGAAAAAATGCCGTTTTAACATATAACGGCATTTTGATAAAGTGCCGTTTTAAGTGGTGTTGCATTATGTTATAGCGACAACTTATAACGACACTTTGGAATATGCCGCTATAAAGTGACTTTTTACGGCATTTAAAAATGCCGTATAAATGTAAACTATTACGGCATTTTTTTAAGTGTCGTAATAAAATTTATCAACACTTGAAGGCTTTAGCGACAGCCACCAAATGCCGCTAAAAGTATATTAATTTAAAAAAATTTTAATTTACCCCACCCAACCCCACCCCCAAGCTAAAAATTTAATCCCTCTCCTCTAACGTGGTATAAAATGGCATGTTGTGCATAACTTGAGTTGGGCTTTGTAATAGCTAGTAGAGAACCATTAACATGTCCAAAACATATCATCTGACTTTACTTCTTGGGTAATCAGCACCATAACCTGCTCGCACATGGAGTACGAAATTCTAGATACAATGTTAGACATTAAAGTTGATTTTGTTAATCCGAAATCTGCAACCTAAAAAACCAAAGTTGTAAAATAATAATAGACATTAAATTCTACTTTGACTACTGCTCTGATAAATGCATAACAACCAAAATGTTTGCTGACTTAACATCACCATGAATATATACAGGAACAGTATGCTCATGGATATATTCAAGACCTCTTGCTGAGTCGAGGGCGATTTGTACCTTGGTAGACCATGGAAGTCGCTCCCTCCCTGAAACCAGAAACTTAAATCACTACATAATATTGAATGAAAATCAACTATATGAGAATTTACCATAGAGTGGTTTAAAACACTCTCACCTGATCCACGCAGATGTTGGCTTAAATTTCCTTTCTCAATGAATTGATATACTAGGAATAAGGAATCCTCAACACAATATCCTATCAAACGCACCTGCATTGGATTTTGTTTTATAGAACCCATATAAAGACCAAAAAGATAATTAAAAAAGAAAAAATATGTCTATCATTAGAAAAACAAGTATATGATGAAAAACTCCATGCATTTGATCATGTGTACTTGCTTGAAAATTTCAATAAATATAGTTAGAATTTACAAAACAAAGAATTTTACAACCAAGCCCTATTTTTATCATGGGACCAACAAATGCTCCCATCTTTCAGTAGCATCCATCCGACACCTAGTCCTAATCACCCACACCACATTAAATTTTCAAAAGTTGGCATGGTCAAAAAAATAACAGTCACATTGATAAATAGAATCACCGTGGAAGGTCTGACTACAGATTACTTATACCTACTATTGCTTACTGTAGTGTAGTGGCAAAATTCATAGCAACCGCAACAAATTAATTTCTGGAATGAATAAGTGTTTGAAATATGAAGCACTTCCCTGAATTCCAGAAAAAGATAACTAAACTTGTAGACAAGAAGATTTCACATTTACAGGATTCTAATATGCAAAGAAAAACATGAAGTTTAAAAATCTTTGAAAATTCTCAAGTTACAACAGATTATATGTCATTAACCAAAGGTATACCTGAAACAATCATTAGAGAACGGTTGACAAGCCGGTGGTACTGTTTGCGATTCCTCCCAGCTTCAGTTTCAGGAATGCTCAAATGGGGGTGCTTTGCTGCACTGATAATCCTACGAAATACACTATTGTAGTCTTCTAGTTTCATGCTAACAGGAATTGGTGCCTCTATTCCCATATCCTGACTAACCTACAATAGCAAGAATGCAGTAAAACATTTTAATGTATATTCAGGAACAGTAAATTTACAAAACAAATAATCATACTAGTGACGAAACCATACTAAACCTGAACAGAAAGGGTAAAAAAAAATGCTCGGTAACACTATCTATGCTTCTTGAAGGGAGAAAATAGTGACCAGTACAGATGCATTTAGAATTTGGCCTGAAGCACTAGGCATATGTATCACTTGTAGGAATCAAAACTACAAAGTTGGGTTACAAAAACCTGAGAGTCGAGGAAGACTGCTTTTTAATGAACCTGTTAGGAAAAAAACAATACAAGGCCACCTTGGAAGATACACTTCTTGATTGCTGCAGCCATGGCCATGAAAACCTGCAAGTCCTTGTAGAACAGAAATTTTATTTACTTAAGGTGTTCACAAGAAAGAATTAAAACCACAGAGACAATCATCAAAGCAACTACTGAATATATATCAATAACTGATGTACCTTTCTTTATAAATCCAACTTCGATCCATATAAGAGCACCACTTTTCACTTTACATGCATAAATAAAAATAAATTAATATCAATTAACTGTTGTAACAAAACAAGCTAAAAACAATTTAATCAACAAGTGTAGTTAATTTTAAGGTTAGAGAAGAAAACTTAACTCAAAAAGTGGGTCATGGTGATTTTTTGAGTCATTTTCCAACCATCAAATGCCTATGAGGGCTGCTTACAACTACAGTAAATCGGCAATTAAGAGAATGGTCAGATCTCAAAGTTATCCAATGTAAGGGTCTTTTGAGTGTGATCACTAAGGACATGATCATGTAAGTGGAAGGGCTATTATGAAGATGAATTTGATATTTGGAATCGGCCTTCATGGAAAATTGAAGATGAAAGCAGTTCAATGGTATGCGTGTACTCTCTTATTGGTGAAATAAGTTGGTTATTTGTTATTCATCTGACACCTACAAATTAGCTTTTTATATTTTTATCTATGAATGGAAACCTGCTGAGATGGGTTAGCATAGGAAAGGTTTGTGTTTCCAAACCTTTCTCTAAAAAAGCACTAGGAAAGGTTGATACCCAAGCCTAAAATATATTGAATAATCAAAGATGAGAGAAGAATATAAGGAACATGATGGTAAACCCCAACACCATCTATGATTCAGTAGATCAATCCTATAGAATGGGCAGCAACAATCATCTAAGTAGGCTGATTTACTTAACTATCTATTTCATTCTATGGTCCAGATGGTGAAACAGGTGTACAAATAGAGCAGATGATGAAACAGAGCATCCAGGCAATTTGAGGCATTTGCTAGCACAGGGTAAGGTTTCTCATGAAGTCTCTTTGTAGCACCACTCTAACTGAGCAGAGAATTTTTGGCCAATTCATTGAGATACATCATTCAGATGAATCAAAAAAAGTAGAAACATAACTAATAGATCAAGGAATTGTGAAGTCCTTGATTTCTTATAATTTTCATTTGACAAATACCAGTTTTACCTTTTCTGTACTTAATTTTGCATCCTACTCCTTGAGGGCTGTAGATTTCCTTCCCCCCCAATAAAATCTTTCATTATTCATCAATTAAAGAAAAGAGATACAGATTTTGTAAATTCCTCACAGAAAACAACAATATTAAAAAAGTCAGAGGCCACGTTCTACTATTGTTCTTTATCAACATGTTTTCAATTATGCTCCACTGGACATGATGGGGATATAATTATCAATGTTGATCCTTGTCTATCATCTTAGCTAGTGAAGTTACATCATTTTGGTCAAAACCATCATCTTAATCATTTGCCCAATTAGTAACAACAATTGTAATTGATAAAGAGCATGGCAGAAAGGACTCAGTTAACAATAAACCACATAATGCAATTATGGCAGAACAGTTTAAATAAGCAACGAAAAAAATGAGCAAAAAAGGACTCAGTTAACAATAAATAAACCACATAACACCTCATGTGCAAATAGTTTAACAATCTACTAATCCCTATATAAGCAACGAAAAAAATGAAATCTATCAAAAAAATTCTTAAAGGTAGTATTCAGTAATAAATTAATAACAAACCCTAACAAATCAAAGATCTAAAGAAACAAAAATGAGAAATCATTAAACAACATAAAAACTTAAATCTAAACAACTGTAACAATAATCTGAAAAGGAAACCAAAAAACCTAAAAAATAGTAACGACGATCACAACAACTCAATCACACAAGATGAAAAACAAATCAATGAGACAAACCTTTGTATGTAGAAACTTCACAAAATCGCAAGCTCCTTTCGCTTCAGAAACGCAGGTCTCCAAAAATTTTCATCGAAGAACACGATAGAATGGAACCTTTCACTCCTTAAAAAAATCGATCGGTTGTAGTGATCACTGCAATTTGTCCACTAAAGTCTCAGATCAACCGATCGGAGCACAAAAATAGCCTAAGGAGATCATCAATCAATTACTTACCTTCTTGGAGGCCTTCTCCATAAGCTTTTTGACGAAAATGATCAGAATGAAGAATTAATTAAGGTCTGAAATTTCTGATGCGCTACTTGAAAAAGACTAGCGACAGCAAAACACACTCCGCTTCGTGAGATCACCAGAGAGAAACGGTAACGACAGAGGAACGAAAACACACAAGGTCTTCTGTTCTGTCTCAATCGTTGAGCACAAATTGACAAAAGAAAATGAAAAATCGGTTTTTAGGGTTAATTTTTAAAACTAATTCATATTCAATCATCCAATTCTTTCCAATTGGTAATTAATTATGTTTTCTTTACATAATTAAGAACTAGTCTTCTTTCAAATAATTTCATGACTAAATCTGAATTATTTTCATAATACATCAATTAAATAAATTTACCCAAAAAAGTTACTTTATTTTTAATAATTATTTTATATTTATAGCGGCATTTCATAGTAAAGTGCCGTAATACAATATTTTATAAATTATTGTATAGCGGCATTTGATAGATAAGTGCCGTAACAAATTGTTTTATAGGGGCATTCAGTTAAAGAATGCCGTAATAAATTATTTTATAACAGCATTCACTAGGAAAATGCCGTAATAAATCGTTTTATAGCGGCATTTTTCTAGGAAATGCTGTAATAAATTGTTTTATAACGGCATCTGCATATGAAATGCCGTATTTAGGCACTTATAACGGCACTTTTTTATAAGTGCCCTTTATTAGTGTCGTTATATCACTTTTTTTTTGTAGTGGGGGTTAAATTAATATTTAATTTGAGAATGCGTTATTCACATATTTAAATTATATCACTTTCATAGGTCTGTATATTTGAAGGATATACGACATGATTATGAATAAAAGTAACCAAAAGAAGATGAATACATTGTTCCTAGGTTGGATGCATGGTGAAACCTTTATGTTTCTGGGGTGAATTGAGCAGAATCCAGAAACTTACATCCTTTAACGTATATTTGCTTAGTTAATTGAAGAGTAAGCACACACTTCAATAGAGCTGTAAGTAGGCCTGATTGGGCCGGGTTGTGTTAAGTTTGGGCTCAACTCAATCTAAGATTCACTAACCCAAACTAGCCATTGGCTCGTCATAACTCAAACTCATTAAACCCAAACCCAACCCAAACATGATTATTTGAGTTCGGATTGGTCCAAAGAAAATGTAATTTTTGAATATTTTCTTTTATTTTTTGATATAAATGCAAATGTTAGAATATCATTAATTGGAATCATCTACTAACGTACAACGGCTTCTTAATTGGTCTCTTGAATTTGGAAAAAAAAACTTAATTAATTTATTTCTTTAAAAAATTATTTTTAATATAATGATCCAATCACATGCTTGTTGTATTTGTGGTTGCATAATCTTTGTTGTCATGAATGTGCACCCAAATATCATATTCATTGTAGCATATATATGTTTGTGTGTGTATAAAATTATTTATTTAACAATAAATTCACAAATCTATTATTACATATTAGTAATTTTATGTTTTATGGTTGATCATATAACTACAAAGACAATGTAAAAGGAAAAAAAACAACAATAGCACATGTATGTAATAAATACTTATTTAAATATATATATAATAATGTGCACATCTTAACTCAACTTCGGGCTTTTCGGGTTTTTCGAGTTGTTTGACATGAATCCTAATCCAACCCAAACTCAACTTCAGGCTAGAAATGAAACACAGCCTAAACTCAAACCCAAACTCAATATTTAGTTCGGGCTCTTATTCGGATTGGGTTGGACGGGTTTTGAGCGGTCCGGTTAGATTTACAACTCTACATTTCAGTTAACCAAAACGAGAGCTTCTATTAGCCAAAGGTGGACCCCTATTTTTTTTTTTTTTTTTTTGGGGTGCATGATAAGGGGTTTGACCATTAAAACTTGACTGTTGCTACAAATGTTTTATACATTATAATTCTCGGCATATCACACGGGCCGGGCAGTCTGCGTGCCAGCCCAGCCCGCCACGACCTAGAATATCTAACCGTGTTGTGTTGGTCCTGCACGCTTGCCGGGCTGGCCCAACAATCAGCATGCGTATCGGCATGTGTCTCATGACAAAGATTAGCCATTGTCGCCTTTAAAAACACTTTTCGTTTTAAAAAAAAAAGGGTTTAAAAAGCCTCATGTTCTCGTTTGAACCCCCTACCAACTAATAAACAACTACTTTAGCGAATTAAAGTAATAATTCATAAAAAGTACATTTCTAGCCTTTACAACTACCAAATGGGTTGGAAAGGCCAGGTTGTGCAACTTACAAATAATAATCGTATTATTTAAAGATAAAAGTAAGAAACGGGAACAGCCAAGTCTTATTGGGCACAAAATGGCAGGGGCCACAGAGGCTGTGCTACCATGTTCGGTAATCTTTTTTCAAAAAAAAACAGTTTGAAAATTAAAAATGTTTCTAATTGTTTTTGGGTTTTTGAGAACAAGTGACAAAAAACCCATTTGGTAACAATTACTGTTTTTGGGTTTTTGGAAACAGGTGACAACAAACCCGTTTTGTAACAATTAATAAAAAATGATATTAAGTTTTTAAAATCAACAAAAATGAGTTGCTATACAATATGACATTATGTTTAAAAATAACATTACGTTTTTATCTTTAAAAATATGACATTATGTTTGTTTAAAATGACTTTCATTTCGCTGTCTCCTCTTTAGAAGTTAGGATTGCATGAATACAGTTTTTCTTGTTGCTTAATTAAAGCCTGCACTGTATGAAATCACCACTATCACTTAGGGATGGCAATGGGGTGGCCTATCCGCTTAACCTAGAGCTGTAAATCTAGCCTGGACCGCCCAAAGCCGCCCAACCCAATCCGAATAAGAGCCGGAAGTGAGCATTGAGTTTGGTTTGGATTTGGGTTTGGGTTGGATTTCATTTCTAGCCCGAAGTTGAGTTTGGGTTGGGCCTGGGTTCAAGCTATACGACCCGAAAAACCCAAATTTAATGTTAACTTTATATACACGCTCTCATATAGATATATGTATAAAACTCCACCAAATATATATATATATATATATATATATATATATATATATATAAAAGTTAATATTTATTTGTATATATATGTATCATTGTTTTCTTTTCGTTTTATATTGTCATTGTATTTATGCAATCAACTATTAAACATAAATTATTAACATGTGATAATAAGTTTATGAATTTTGTCAAATAAATAATTTTATACTCATATACATATACATATATGTTACAAGAATGTAATATTTGGGAGCACATACTCTACAAGAAAGATTGTGCAAAAACATAAATATAGTGAACTAGTATTATATTTTAAAATTTTTAAAGAAATAAATTAATTAAGGGGTTTTTCTCAAATTCAAGGGACAAATCAAGAGTAATTTGTAATATTTGCATTTATAGCAAACAAACATAAAATCATGTTGATAGACGATTTAATGAATGATATTCCAACATTTTGTAATTATAACAAAAATTGTAAAAAAATTCAAAATCTTTCATTTTGTTTGGGCCAACCCGAATCCAGCCCGAACTCAAACAATAATGTTTGGGTTGAGTTTGGGTTTAGTGATTTTGGGTTAGGGCGGGTCAACGACGAGTTTGGGCTAGTAAATCCTAGATTGGGTTGAGCTCGAACTCTCATAACCTGACCCAACCCGCCCTACTTACACCTGTAGTTTAACCCGCCTCGTCCTGCCCCTAATGGTTAGGGTTTGGTATGCCTAAAATCGGGTTAGGGTGCAGTTCGGGTTTAGCCCAACCTGCCCTGAACGCGACCTTTTGTATATTATAATATTATTTTTAATATGTTTTCAATATTATTTCTTATATTTTATATATAAAAAATGCATATATTATTAATGCATATATTCTACTTAGGAAAAGCATTTTTTTACATTTTATATATACACTAACTGGGGTGGACCCCCCTTGCCTAGCTACCAACCTAATAGGAGTGGAGTAGGGTTTAGTATTTGAAAAACTCCTATAGGCCGTTGTCCTATTTGCAAAACATCCTTTAACGTATATTTGCTTAGTTAATTGAAGGGTAAGCACACACTTCAATAGAGCTGTAAGTAGGCCTGATTGGGCCGGGTTGTGTTAAGTTCGGGCTCAACCCAATCTAAGATTCACTAGCCCAAACTAGCCATTGGCCCGTCATAACCCAAACCCAACCCAAATATGATTATTTGAGTTCGGGTTGGCCCAAAGAAAAAGTAATTTTTGAATATTTTCTTTTATTTTTTGATATGAATGCAAATGTTAAAATATCATTAATTGAAATCATCTACTAACGTACAACGGCCTCTTAATTGGTCTCTTGAATATGGAAAAAAAAACTTAATTAATTTATTTCTTAAAAAAATCATTTTTAATATAATGAACCAATCACATGCTTGTTGTATTTGTGGTTGCACAATCTTTGTTGTTTTGAATGTGCACCCAAATATTATATTCATTGTAGCATATATATGTTCATGTGTATAAAATTATTTATTTGACAATAAATTCACAAATCTATTATTACATATTAGTAATTTTATGTTTTATGGTTGATTATATAACTACAAAGACAATGTAAAAGGGAAAAAAAACAACAATTGCACATGTACGTAATAAATACTTATTTAAATATATATATATATATATTTAGAGTGTGCACATCTTAACTCAACTTCGGGCTTTTCGAGTTGTTTGACATGAACCCTAACCCAACCCAAACTCAACTTCGGGCTAGAAATGAAACACGGCCTAAACACAAACCCAAACTCAATGTTTATTTTGGGCTCTTATTCGGATTTGGTTGGGCGGGCTTCGGGCGGTCCGGTTAGATTTACAACTCTACATTTTAGTTAACCCAAACGAGAGCTTCTATTAGCCAAAGGCAGACCCCTCATTTTTTTTTGGGTGCATAATAAGGGGTTTGACCATTAAAACTTGACTATTGCTACAAATTAGGGCTGGCAATGGGTCGGATATATATCCGAATCCAACCTGACTCCGATCAGAAAATCCTGAATTCAGATATGAGATATAGATCCACGGTTCAAATACGGATATCGGATTTCGGATCCGACCGAATTCGAATCTGTCCATATCCGATCCGAATAGGATCTGAACCGAAATCAACATATACTTTTCATTAAACTTGTAAGCACCTCATTTTTGCACCCCTCTAAAAAGCCTGAAAGCAAAACCCTAAAAGGAAGATACAAACCCTTAAGAGCAAAAGATAACCTTCTGTCTAAGTCTAAATTGATTTCTATACCCTATCCCAATGGGTAGAGCATCCTGATACGGTTCCAACGCAATTAAGTTTGTAGGAATCGGAGCCCGGACGGAGAAGATATGAGCAAAACAGTCAAATTTAAAATATCTTAATTAAAATAATTAAGATAAATGAGAAATAATAAAAATTGGGGAAGCCTAATCCGTCCGAGTGGGCGGTTGAGTCGGCTCAGCCTTCACATCAACCAAAAAAGGGGAGAAAAATCAGACTGCGTCTGACCAATTTGTCCCCCCATCATTACTGAAAAGACAAGGACAAAACCGTACATAACCTACGGTTTTCACCAAAACCGCACAGTATGTGCGGTTATTGTTCATTTTAGGCAAAACCGCTCTGAGTATGCGGTTTTGTCCCTGTTTGCTATAAAAGGCAAGTTCGGACAGTGGGACAAGGGGTTGGTCTTTTCTGCTTCTCCTCCTTCTCCCTTACTCCCTGAAGCTCCGAACCCCCCTCTTCCATCTCCTTTGCCTCCCACTCCTCCCAAATCCATTCTCAAGACCTCCCAAGCTTTCCACGACTCCTCTCCACCACTACCAAACTTAAAGAAGCTAGCTTTGCTGCTGTTGGTGCAAGAGGAAGGGAGCTCCAGCACCTGTGTTACCTCAAGGAAGTGTATACATATCCCAAAACAGTCTTGTAGGCCCAAGGTGAGCATTCTGGTATGATTTTTCTTAATATATATGAGTATTGGTTTATTTAGAGCATGAAAATTCCCTGAATGCTGTGATGTCCCGCTGTGCATGACATGATCTCCACCCCTTAATTAGTTGCTGTAGCACCCCCTAGCAGGCCATTTTCCTTGTGCATAAGCATGCTTCCCCTCACCCCATAACCCCTGGTCTTGACATGTAGGAGCTGCTGCTGGAGACAGCAACAGGTCTCCTTTCCTTTCTCACTACCTCATACCCTTCAGCATTACTTGAATCCCCCTAGACCAACCTACTAACTCCATGCACAAGGATGACATCTTCCCCACATCTTCCTTACTGTTCCAGCCCCTTAATTATGCTTAATCCCCTCCAATAGCTGTTGTACCCAGCAGGTTTAACCTTCACCAAGCCCCCAGGTCCAATGTGTGAGACATGGAAAAAATCAATCTAATGATTTCCTCAATCATCACACGGGATTATATAAAACAAAGAGTCGCCACCATTCAATTTAGGTGTGAATGGACACCAAAATATTAAATAAGCACAAAAGCCAATTTTAGGGCAAAATATCCCTCCTAAAAAAAAACAACCAGAGATGGGTAAGGGGATTAAGTTATGAACAGGGGAAGGTGTTAGGCACCCCTATTCATCCACACAAGGTGGTTGCCAGGTATTGTTCATGTTAAATTAAAAGAAAAAGCTTGCTATAAAAATCAGGAAAATCACAAAAAGAGGCAAAATTGTATGGTTTTTTCATATGAATAGTCTGATTGATCCAGAACTATCAAACATGATCATACCATTCCTAGGGTTTCATGATCAAAATAAAATTGAGATAAAATCAAATAAAATCAATTTAAAGTGAAAAATCCAAAAATCTGGCTTCAAGTCAAAATTCTAGAAATCTAGAAAAATATGATTTTTATAAAATATTTCAAAATTGAACTTGAATAGTCCAGGACATAGGTAGAGCCCAAATTTCACATTAAATCAGAAAATAAAAACCAAAAATACCCACGTTGATGAAAAACACCAAAAGGGGAGAATTTAGACCGTAGGGTCTTCTCTCAATAATGAAAAACAATTTAAAAACCATATCATGAAACCCTAGAATTTATTTTCAGGCTTCTGGATCCAGATCTACCATATTGATCATGATAAATCCAAGATCATAGCCTAAAACCACAAAAATCATGAAAACAGTGCTGTAGGTGCAAAAGTGGCAAAAATCCAAATTTTATCAAAAAGTAGGGATCTCATGCTATAAACATCATAGATTCATGTTATTCATTCAGATATATCATAAAAAGCATTAAAACATGATCAAAATATTCAAAACAGCCACATCTCACAAATTAGAGCACATGGGGGTCTACCCTACGGATCCACCTGTTCCTCTTTCCCCTAGTTCTCTCTTCACGTCTTACGGCTAGAGAGACTCTTGAGGTACTTGGAGATAGGTTTGGTTACACAAACACAATCACATGCTTTATTCTAAAAGAAAAAGAAAAAAACAGATATGGGGTTCTATTCTAGGGATCCACCTGTTCCCCTTTCCCCTAGTTCTCTCTTCACGTTTTACGGCTAGAGAGACCCTTGAGGTACTTGGAGACAAGTTTAGGAATACAAAATAGATATGGCCTTATTCTACAGCAATAGAGATGATCCTATTATTTCTAGAATTGAAGACAGAAAATAAAAAGGGATAGGGGACTTACCTGGATTGAGCAGGCAGGCAGCAGGAGTTCTTTTCTTCTCTTGGAGTTCCTTAGACTTCCTTGGACTCAAAATTTCGTGGCCCTTAGCTAGAGGAATAAGCCTCTATTTATAGACACACCCAGGGGCATGGTTGGTCCAGAAGGATATAGCCTGGTCTTTAGGATAGAGTGAAATACAGAGATAATGCCCATCCATAGCCAACCAAGGTAGCCTCAGCGAATAAAACACTTAATTCGCTCGTTTAAAGATATATTGGACTTCAAATAAAGCTCGGAAATCGAGAGAAGGACAAAACTCGCACGTGTCTTTAATGCCCGTAAATGATTTACAGTCCAATGGTGACCGTATTGGTACTACGGGCGCGCCTGCCCGTAGATAATTTTCGGGCGAGATGAGCCCGTGAAGAAAATACGGGCAAAGCCTGTTCATCCTATTTTTAGGCTTTTTTGACCTGTTTTAAGCTCTAATTACAGGTTTTTATTATTTTCTCATTTGGCAGTGCAATTTGGGGTGTCTACAGCTGCCCCCTCTTTGCTGGTAATTGGAACCAATTACAAGCAGAGAGCAAAAAGACCCACCAATTGCACTTTCTGAGATTTTTGTATAATCAATTGCACTTTGCAAGGATTAAATGGATGATTTTTGAAAAAAGAATTGATTGTGGAAGATTTGCTAAGAAATACCTCAGCTTAAGGGCCAAATCTTCCTCTCTCCTCTCACTGAGCACTTGTGGGCTATGAAGTGAGATTTGAGACAAAATTTTTAAACAAAAGTGGGTAAGATGGCAATCCTTGCAACTTACAACTAATATCTACATTAATCTTTTGAAAATTGTGAGAAAATAATAAAAATATGCTTTTTTTTGCTTCGCCCGTATTGTGCTTACGGACAGACGCTGCCCGTAGATTGTTCACGGGCGCCTGGGACCGAATTACTTTTACGGGCGCCCGAAGCCCGTACTGAGTTTACGGATTTTAGGGTTCTTTTTAATACCGTGACCGCGAACTCCTTCTTTTCTGCTCGTATTCAAACCTAAATCCTCTGCGACCGCACTCTCTTCTCCGGTCCTTCTTCTTCTTCTTCAAATCTCCGACGACTCCTGTTATTCTCTGGCGACTCTCTCATTCTCCGGCGACTCTCCTATTTCCGGCGAGTCCTTGCTTTCTTCCTTGGACGACTGTTCCTTTCTTCTGCAACCATCCGAATTTTGCTTGCTCCCTTGGGTGATCCCTCGAAACAATAACCGACCGTGGACGGCTTCTGTGAGTGAGCAAACTCCTTGCTCTGGTGAGACCAAGCTCACACTTTCTTTTTGAAATTCAGATAAACAGGTATGTCTTTTCTCAGATTTTATAAGCAATTCGTCCATGAGCTATTCCATTTTCTGTCCTTGATTCCAATTTGTTCAACATCTGATTTTTATGCCAATGTTGCATCGAAAAATACTTGTATGATCTTCATGAATAAATCTCATATTCGACCGGATGATTTTCTGCTCTTGGGCTAACAGTTTTGACTTTTGAGTGAACAAATTCCTGAATTTTTAAGTTTGCTCTCTGCTGATTGAACTGATGTTTGCAACTTTTCTGTTTGAAACTGAATTTCTGTCTTATTGGCAGTATGCTTTCAATTGAAATTTGTATTCCCTTTTGACATTGATTATCATGGAGTAATCTTGCTATTGTCATTGGGTCATCTTCGCTTTAGCATGTTGTTTGCGTCTGCTCCTGCTTCCATTTCAGTATTCTGATTGTAACCAATGTAAACCAATGCACTGATTCTTGACTGAATTTGATGTTGAGCATCTTGTCCCACTGTCTTGGCATGAATTCAATGAACTTTTGACTTTGCCTTTCTTGTGTTACCTCAGTCCCACTACAAATATGCTTGAAATTTTATCCTGAAACAAAATAAAAAAGAGATGATTAAATCAACCTTTAGTACCTTTATAAGAAGCCTTCACTTCCTATAAATTTTATATATATATTTTTTTTCTTGATTAAAGCAAAGACTAAATAAATATCACAATAAGCCTTATTCAAACAGAAAATTAAACTCCTTTCCTTCATCCTCCATTTTTCTTTTCCTGCCAATCAATTAATATTGGTTAAAATTAAGCAATTTGAATCAAGAAATAATTAGCCAACTCCCTGCTTTGAACCGTAGATGGCCCGTCTTCGATCAGCTTCTAGGGATCCTGCAGATGAGCCTTCCTCCTCGAGGGTTAGGCGAGATCCTGCTGATGTGGCCTCGTCTTCGAGGACCGAGAGGGATTCTGATTCAGACCTTCCTGATCTCCCTTCTGGGGATTCGCGTGAGGCGACCCCAGAGGTATACTCTAACCTTTCTGCAATTTCCTATCCTTTCCCCAAAATACATCTTCCTGATTCTTCAATTATTTTCTTTTAGCCGGCTGTTGAGGCTTCTGGCAGAGATAGGAGCCGTAGCAGACGCAGAGCTGGAGGCAGAGATGGAGGCCATGATGAGGGCCATAGAGGAGGCCGCAGAGGGGGCCGTGGCAGAGATGAGGCCAGGACCAGGGTTGAGATCCCTGAGGAGGTGGCTGCCCAGATTAGGGACACCGATCTTCTGCATGGTTTGAGGACTCATCCCTCAGCATGCGTTAGGGCGGATATCCCTTTGGAGTATCCGATGTCCCATTATAGAGAGAGCTGGGCCAGCTTTACTAAATTTTTGAGAGCTTGCAGTTCGGCCTATCGTCGGGAGCTAGGATTGTATGGTTTCGGCATGTTTATCACTATCCCGGACGTACGCTTAGATCGGGCCCTCATTGCCGCATTGTTAGAGAGGTTTTTCCCAGAGACATTGAGCTTCCACTTCCCAGATATTGAGATTGGGATCCGGCCTTCAGATTTCACGCTCATCACCGGGATTAGGATGATCGGTGATGCTATTACTGAGATGGCGATGCCAGAGGCTGATGAGATTGCTGGTTATCTTGGATACATTGTGCTGCCTCCTGAGGCATGGGATCGGGGGAGAGCTAGATTGTCTCTGACATGGTTGAGAGAGACTTTCAGGAGGAGGCAGTTTGGCCAGCTTGCTGCCGGTGATCATGTGTTCCCCTTCGCCTTCCGATTCCTTTTTCTGTATATGATGGGATCTTGTTTCTTCCCGGAGGACACGACTTCAGTTAGTCCTCACTTCTTGAGTCTTCTGGGAGATCTTCAGCGGGCGAGGAGGTACGCCTGGGGCCCGCTCATATTTGGTACTATTCTGGCTGGCCTGCGCCGATCAGTGAGTGGCCTCTCTACTTCCAGAGGGGCTGGAGTTGGGTGCAGGTTCTTCTAGCCTTTCTTGCAGGTGAACCTTATTTCCCTTCTTTTTCTTTTTCTCTTTCTTTGTATCTCTCCTTTTCCATTCTTCTGACTATTTTCTTCTTTCTTGCAGTTTTTTGCTAGGGTTTATATACCCTATTTCCGCCCTACCTCTACGATGCCTGAGGAGACATATCCCATGGCACTTAGATGGTGTCATGTAGAGCACGACTCTGAAAAGAGTCGTCCCAGGTCCGCCCGGGCCCACTTGGACAGGTTGTATCGGTCTGAGGTAATCTTCTTTAATTCCTCTACTTCTTCTTTTCTTTTCTTCTTGGATCGCATATCTGATGTCCTGTTCTGTTTTTCAGCTATTTGTCCCCAGGATGGAGGATATTCATGAGGTGCTGGCCCTGCAGGCAGCCAGAGATGATGCATTTGTCCCTGACCAGAGATGACAGAGATACCAGTTCTTTATTGGTCAGCTGGGCAGCATCTGGTACTGCGGCGAGCGCTTCTTCTTTCAGCATGTGGGAGAGCCGCGGATTCCTGCCATCCCGCCAGATACTACTCCTTCTTATCCTCCTATGCCTGTTGATCCTGCCCAGTTCTTGGATTGGACTGAGGCAGAGACATTATTAGAAGAGGGTGACTATGATGCCTGGTTCAGGCGAGCTTCAGTTGGGTGCCTCATGTCACCCATGCCTGTCCGTGGCGGAGTCACGAAGATAGGAGGGGTAGTGATTAGGTCCTACGACACCACGGTATGCCTTCTTCCTTTTCTGATCTTCTATTTCTATTTCATTAACATTTTTCTGACTTCTTTCTTTGCTATTTCAGGAGGCTCAGTTGGCAGAGATCAGGTCTCGCTATGCTGATTTAGAGCGCCAGCGTGATGTAGCGATCGCTGAGCGGGACGCCCTCTATATCACTATTTCAGATCTCCGGGGGCAGCTAGCCAGAGCCCAGGGCCAGGAGGGTCCATCTGATGCACAGGACCAGGCGGGTCCATCTGATGCACAGGACCAGGTGGGTCCATCTGATACTCAGGTTAATTTCTTCTTTTATTTCCATTCCTGCTTTTGTATTAGCCTATCTTGTTCTGACTGAATTTTTCTCTTAGTTTCAGGAGTACACAGCTGGCCCCTCTTCACCTGCTTCACCCGTGCCTATGCATTTCCGGGATGAGGTGTTTTCTGTGACACGGGTGGAGTTCGTGACGTCTCCCAGTCCAGTGGAGGTTCCTGCAGCAGAGCCCGAGGTCGAGGCTGATATTGTACCTGCTGCTGAGGACGTGCCAGAGTCTGCCCCAGTAGCTGAGACTGCTCCTGCTGCATCTGCTGATGTAGATATGGATTCGGCTATGGACGCCGCTGTGGTAGAGCCTACCGTGGAGACTGCGGTGATGGAGGAGGCTACAGCTGATCCTGTAGAGCCTGGGGTTGATGCTGATGCACCTGGGACCTCTGCTCTTGCAAGTCCTGATATGGAGGATGCTGAGGTGACACATGCTGCTGTTGATCCTTCTGCGGATTCTTCCCGTATAGAGTCTGATCTCGATTCTACGGGATATGTAGATACTTCAGGGTACGTCCCTCCTGATCATCCCACTGCTGGCCTTGTGCCTTTATATATGTGGCATGATATTCAGTCTGTTTTGAGCAGGATGACGCGTAGCACGGCCCGCAATGTTGTGCGGCATGTCTTTGAGCGCAGGCGATCTTCAGGCCGAGGTCAAAGCAGAGGACGAGGCTGTGGCCGTAGGGGTGGACCTGCATGGTCATTAGATTAGGATTCTTCCATGTACCTTTGTATTTTTTGGCAAAAGTGATGTAAACATTCATATATATAAAAGAAGTTTGATTTATTTCCATTTGTGTTCTTTCTTCTTTATTTTCAGTATTTATTACCTGATGAATGTTAAAACAGGGACAAGTGAAGCTTAGGGAAACAAAGAAATTAAAACTTCCCACTTTTTTGCATTTTTTCGAAGGAACCGTACTTATACTACGAGCAGGCTGTGCCCGTAAAGTTACTACGGGCGTGCTTTGCCCGTGAAGTTTTCACGGTCAGGCGTGTCCGTAATTCCTATACGGGCGCGCCTTGCCCGTAGTATAATTACGGAATTTACTGTCTTACGATTTTTTCTATATAAACTCCTAGGGAACATCATTGTGACACTTTTATTAATTGAAAAACTCCCTGAGCACGTCTTTTCTCGCTTTCCTTGGCTTCTTTGGCGCTTCCATGACTTCCCCTACGCCGCTTTCTCCTGCCGTTGAATCTCTTCCTGCATGACAACCTGTTAGATCAAAACCTCCTAATCTTACCAGGTACAATATTGTGGATTCCTTTTATGATAGATGGGTTAACTCCATGACCCTTGATGAGGAGATTCGTTGGGATTCCATCCACTTAGGGCACATCCTACACCTCCCTAAAATTCCCTTTAAGTGGGAAATCATTGAAGCTTTGATTGGCCACTGGGTACCTGAGCTGAATCTCTTCCGTTTTGATGATAAAGAGATGACTCCCACCATAGAAGAAATTGAAACCATCCTTGGCCTAAGATTTTCTGAAAAAGTTGTGAACCCACCCCTAAAGCTTAGTTATAAAAAAGAGGCTTCCACTTTTTTGGGTATAGGGAAGAAGGACTTAGGAAATTCTGATGCACTATTGACCTTGTCCAAGACCTTTTTGACTGAAAAACTTCTGAGAAGTAATGACAAGGACTCTAGGTTTAATGCATTGACCCTGGTAGTGGTCAATCAGCTGCTTTTTCCACGGGGTGATGACCAGGTTGACTTGGCTCTTATCTCAGTTATCTGTCAGGTTAGGGAACGCGAGAGGTTGGCCCCTATGATCCTAGCAGAGATACATCAGGCTCTTACTGATTGTTATTTCAGGAAGAAGAAGCGCTTCCTTGCCTGCGCCCCTATCCTACAGGTAAAAAATATGCATATATTTTTTTTCTTCTTTTTTTTTTTTTTATTCTTTCTTTCCTTTCTTTTTCTTCTCTCTGCTTCTTCTTCTTCTTTTTTTCTTTCTTTTTTCTTTTTTTTTTTTATTTTTCCTTCTCTATTTTTTTTTCTTTTTTTTTTCTTTTTCTTCTTCTTTTTTCTTTCTTCTTTCTTTTTTTTTCTTTTTTTTTTCTTTTTGGAAATAAATTGAAATACTCCCTTTTTCTGCAGCTTTGGTTGCTTGACCATCTTAGCCAGGTTGAAGAAATAACTCGCCGCTTCTTTCCAAGATTGAAAGTTCCTGTTTTGATGAGCAATAGGGGATGTCCTAACATCCAAAGTGGCAAGCAAGGCTGGTTCACTTTCTTGGGTACTCTCCAGGATGATCAAGTGAGATGGCCTGGCACTTATCAGCCTACTCCAGAGACAGTGATTAGCTTTAGGGATAAAAACTTTCTGGCCCTAGCAGGCTTGAAATCTGCTGTTCTCTATCTTCCTTTGAGGGTTCTTCGGCAATTTGGAGCGACCCAGGGAATTATGATCCCCACAGGTTATGAGAGCTTTGTAGGGCCACTTACATCAACCACCATGGGGCTAAATGCTCAATTAATGAAAGAGTGGTCCTATGTTTGCTTTCTGCGGGGTCCAGTCTTTTCTGAGTCCCATGTGAAGGACTATCATTTCTGGATCAAAGAACAGGTGCAGAGTCATGCCCCAGTACCCGAGGATCCTCCTGCAGTTCTTCCTCCTACCTATGAAAATATTCTGGAGTCAGAAAGGGCAACCCATAAACGGCTTCAACAAATATGGGTACGGGAGGCTCAAGAACTTAGGATAAAAGTCCTTGTTCTAGAGAGGAAGCTTGAAGAGCAGAAGTCTGGCCGCATTGCCATGGAGAAGAAACTTGAAGAGCAAAGGCAGGCTCGTCGCTTTGAAGTCCGAGTGATGCGGAAGAAGTATCAGGATTCCTTGGCTGACCTTAGGGCGTTGAAGAGCAAGCTTTCTTTTTCAAATGAGGTTATCTCCTTTTTGAGTGATCCTGATGCAGAGGGTGCTTCTGGAATCATTGCAAATCAGGCAGCTAGGATTAGGGAGCTTGAGGAGCAGTTAGGGAGTAGGGATTAGATTCTTTCATCTCTTTTTTTTTTCATTTTTTTTTTCATCATTTTTTTTTTCATACTTTTATACAAAAGCAAACTCCATTAGTGGAAAGATATTAGATTTAATTCAAAAATAGGTTTTATATTATTGGCCTCAGAATTCTCAGATGCTTATAAAAACAAAAGTTTTATGAAAAAGTATTTGATTTCTCATCACTGGCCAAAGTATAGTTTTTTTTTTTTTTGAAAGCTGATCCAAAACACTTAATCACATATAATTAAAGGAATTAAAATCAGGTTGAATAATGAAAAGGGTAGTCCAAGCAATAGGAAGAGACCAAATCTGTCTACCCCGTGACCTTTAGAATCATCCCCTAATGGTTTTACCTTCATGATGGACCCTGCTAATCTGCTCATTTTCCACTGCTCATGCTGATTAAATTTAGATCACATGATCAACTCAACCTTTGATTTTTTTTTTCTTCTTTTTTTTTTCTTTTTTTTTTCTTTTTCTTTTGCCCTTCTTGCCCCTAGTGCTAATTACGGTTTTCACTAGGGTTGGCCTCTGTATTCCGTCATCACCAATCTTACTCTGAAAGTTGAATGAATATACTAAAATCACCAAGGGCTTAATAATAGGACGAAACAAAGGCTAGGCTCGGTTAATGAAAGAAAAGGTATTAAAGGCTCAAAATTTTCTAAGTGTAAAAAATGGGTCAACTGGACTTACAGTCATGGTGAACTCGATCCCATTCTTCTTCTTTTGTATTTGGCTTTCATTTGCCCTTATATATTTTTTTCTTTTCTCTCTTTTTTCTCAAATTTTTCTTTTTGCCCCTATTGGCCTTGCCCTTATTGGCTTTGCTCCAGTATAAGGCTGTAAGTCCAGTTTGGGTTTAACAAAAAAGACGAACAGGCTCAAATTGGTTTGACTAGGGATTCAAATTTTGGGATATAAGGAACAATGGCCTCAGATAATTTCCTAGTAGTATTCATTCATGGAAAATATCTCTTTACTGCATCAGAGTTAATTGGCTCAGGAAAATCTTTCCCATCCATTTCTGTTAAGATGAGAGCACCCCCTGATAGGAATTTCTTGACCACATAAGGTCCTTCCCAATTTGGTTTGAATTTTCCCTGAGGGTCTTCCAAAAAGGGTAAAATCTTCTTTAATACCAAATTTCCTTCTTGGAAAGTTCTAGGCTTCACCTTTTTATTGTAAGCCCTGGCCATCCTCTTTCGATATAATTGGCCATGACTAAGTGCCTTCAAACGTTTTTCTTCTATTAAATTGAGTTGATCATGTCTTGATTGTATCCATTCAGCTTCTTCTAATTCAGCTTCCATTAGCATTCTTAGTGAAGGTATTTCCACTTCCACTGGTAAAACTGCTTCCATTCCATAGACTAAGGAGTATGGGGTTGCCCCTGTAGAAGTCCGGATTGAGGTTCTGTAAGCATGTAGAGCAAGTGGCAGCATTTCATGCCAATCTTTAAAACTCACTACCATTTTCTGAATAATCTTCTTTATATTCTTATTCGCTGCTTCCACTGCCCCATTCATCTTTGGTCTGTAAGGCGCTGACTTGTGGTGGGTAATCTGAAATTGCTCACACATCTTCCTCATGTCTTTGTTCTTAAGGTTTGAAGCATTGTCTGTTACTATGGCACTTGGCAAACCATAGCGACAAATGATGTTGTGCTTTAAAAACTTAAGAACATGGCTACTTGTAATATTTGCATATGAAGCTGCCTCTACCCACTTGGTGAAGTAATCAATTGCTACAAGTATAAACCTGTGTCCATTTGATGCCTTTGGAGAGATCATTCCAATGACATCTATACCCCACATAGAAAAAGGCCACGGAGATGTCATACTGTGTAATTCACTTGGGGGTGCATTCTTGTTATCCGCGTACACTTGGCATAAATGACATCTTTTAACGTGCATGTAGCAATCATGCTCCATAGTCGACCAGTAATATCCTAATCGCAAAATCTTCTTGGCAAGCATATGCCCATTCATATGGGGTCCACACACTCCTCCATGTACAGTTTCAACTATCCTTTCTGACTCAGTTTTTGCAACACATCTAAGTAGTATATCATTGTGTGATCTTTTGTACAACTGACCACCACTTAGTAAGAACTGTCCTGCCAGCCTCTGTATTGTTCTTTTCTCTGTAGAGGTGACATTTTCTGGTAAACTCCGATCATTTAGGAAGTTCTTAATGTCTTGAAACCATGGTACTTCTTCTTCTAGGGTTTCTTCTAGAACAAGGCAGTAAGCTGGTTCATCTCTGACTTCAATTTCCAATGGTCTAATATCAACACCTTCTGGCATACTGACCATTGAAGCCAATGTTGCCAGAGCATCTGCAAACTGGTTTTTGGCCCTTGGCATATAATTGAAGAAAATTCGAGTAAACTTGGTGCTTATTTCTTCCAAATACTGGTGATAGGGGATCAATTTGTGATCCTTGGTTTTCCATTCACCAGTTGTTTGGAAGATGATAAGACTCGAATCCCCATATACATCAAGTTCCTCTACTTCATGGTCTAAGGCTGCTTGCAACCCAATTATGCATGCTTCATACTCTACTATATTGTTCGTGCATTGGAACCTTAACTTCACTGCGATTGGGATATGTGCCCCATCTGGCTTGATCAGAACAGCCCCTATTCCATTTCCATTCATATTGGCGGCCCCATCAAAAAACATTTGCCATGAGCTTTCACCTTCTTCCTCTTCAGCAAACAGGATTGCCTCATCAGGGAAGTTGGTCTTTAAGGGTTGGTATTCTGGTAAAGGGTGTGCAGCCAAGTGATCTGCAATGGCTTGACCCTTAATGGCCTTCTGTGTGATATAGGTGAGGTCAAATTCAGAGAGTAACAACTGCCACTTTGCTGTTCTGCCAGTTAAAGCCGGTTTCTCAAATAGATACTTCAAAGGGTCCATGCGGGATATCAATAAGGTGGAATGACTAAGGAAATAGTGCCTTAGTCTCTGAGTTGCCCATACTAAAGCACAACAAGTCTTCTCTAATGGAGAGTACTTTGCTTCATATTCTGTAAATTTCTTGCTTAGGTAGTAAATCGCCCTCTCCTTTCTGCCTGTATCGTCATGCTGTCCTAAGAAACACCCCATTGATGTCTCCAAAACAGACAAGTATAGAATTAGTGGTCTTCCTGGAGTTGGTGGCACTAGCACAGGTGGGTTCAATAAATACTCCTTTATTGTGTCAAAGGCTTCTTGGCAATCATCATTCCAGACTGTCGGGTTATTCTTTCTTAGAAGTTTGAAAATTGGTTCACAGATAGCGGTGAGCTGTGCTATGAACCGGCTTATGTACTGAATCCTTCCAAGAAAACCCCGAACTTCCCTCTCGGTTCTAGGTGATGGTCTTCTTCCTCACATGATTTGGCTATCATATCATCCACATAGACCTCCATCTCCTTATGGATCATATCGTGGAATAAGGCTGTCATGGCCCTCTGGTAGGTTGCCCCAGCGTTCTTAAGTCCAAATGGCATGACAGTGTAGTGGAAGGTACCCCAAGGGGTGATAAAGGCTGTCTTCTCTTGGTCTTCCTTAGCCATCTTAATCTGATTGTACCCAGAAAACCCGTCCATGAATGAGAACAGGCTATGTACAGCGGTGTTATCCACCAAGATGTCTATGTGTGGAAGTGGAAAATCATCCTTTGGACTTGCCTTATTCAAATCTCTATAATCTACGCACATTCTGACCTTTCCATCCTTCTTTGGTACTGGCACTATATTTGCAAGCCATTCGGGGTATGTGGAAACTGCTAAGAATCCGGCTTGAAATTGTTTAACCACTTCATCTTTAACCTTCAATGTCCATTCAGGTTTTAACCTTCTCAGTTTCTGCTTAACTGGCTTGGCATCTGGTAGAATGGGTAGCCTGTGTACCACCATATCTGTGTCTAATCCCGGCATATCCCGATACGACCATGCAAACACATCTTCATAATCAGCCAAAAATCGTATCATTTCATCCCGCTGTACCTCAGATAGGCATACCCCAATCTTCACTATTTTTGGGTCATCTTCGGTCCCTAGGTTGATTGATATGGTCTCTTCAATATTGGGTTGGACCCCCTTTTCATGACGCTCTAATTGATATGTGATTTCTTTTGGAACGTTGTTTTCTTCGTCCTCGGCCTCTTCTTCAACTCCCATTAGGTCAAAGTCGAGCTCAAGGTCGAAGTCATACTCATCCTGATCCAATTCCGTTTGCTTATATGGTTCATAAATGGTTTGGACCTTTTTGAAAAATTTATCTTTTCTAAAAAAAACTGAAAAATCTTTTTGTGTTATTTGAGAGCCTTCTACAAAATCTTTCCCTGAAGACGAAGGCTCCTTAAAACCTTCAGGAAAAGGGCATTCCACTAATGGAGTTTTTTTTTGGAAGCCATGTCTGTTTGCCAAACAAACGCGGCTTCAAAAGTAAGAGGAGTTTCCTCCCAATTATTCAGAATAAAAGAATCTGGGGCAGGGATACAAGCCTGCTCCTCAAGCTCATGGTTTGCATCAGAGATCACCAGTACTGGGTGAGTTGCATCGCCTGTTTATTTTGTAGGGCCAGTTCCAGATGGAACTTCTACTGCAGCCCAATCAATAAAAGGTAGCTCCTCCGCTACTTTTTCTTGGTTGCCTTCTTTCATGGCAAAGAATGCCCCTACGTCCTCAGAAAAATCTTGCTTTTGTTCTGTCTGTGGCCCAGGCCCACCAGATGCTTGAGGAGGTGGAACATATGGTTGTATGGTTGAGGATTTAGGTTTCTGGAATGGGTTAACATTGTAATATGGGGGTTTGGCCTGATCCTCAGGAGGAGACAGCTGAATCATGTGAGACAGCTTAGGAAAAGTTTCCCTGATGTGTGGGAATTTCATAGCTTCTATCTGCCCCTGTCTTCTCCATTTCCTTGGCTTAGACCCCAATCCTGCTCTGTGAACCATCTTCTTAACCTGTACTGGTTCTATCCTTCCTTGTAGGTTAACCCCCAGACCTTTTCCAGGGTGAAAATGGTACTTTTCTAGCACATTTTTTACCATTCTCTCAGCACAGGTCAATTTTCCTTCTTTTTGCTGATACCCCCCAAGTATATAATTCACAGCTTCAAATTGGAAAGAGTAAAATGCCATCTTATCTGCAGTCATTTCCGTGTTAATACAGGGTACATCAGGGGACCACATGGGGGGAACCAAGTTTTCGGCCAGGACGGTAATCACCTTTTGCCCTCTAATGTACTTGACTCTTTGGTGGTGGGTAGATGGTATAGCCCTAGCTGTATGAATCCACGGCCTTCCTAGGAGTAGGTTGAAGGCTGCAGGTATATCCATCACTTCAAATGTGATGTTGAAAATATACGGTCCAATTGTGACCGGCAGTTCAACCTACCCTAGGGAGTGTGTTTTAGAGCTGTCAAATGCTCTTATAATTCTTCCATTTTGCTTTATTTTGTTTCGCTCCAGATTGAGCTTAACAAAGGTTACTAACGGGCAGACATTGAGGGTTGACCCATTATCAATCAAGACCCGGGCTATCATGCAACCCTTACTGAGTACAGCTATGTGCAATGGGTCAACATGATGGTACCCTGCTGGACTGATTTCAGTCTCTGAAAAAGTTATGACATTATGAGATAATATTTGCCCAACCATCCGGCCTAGTTGGTCTGGTTCAATGTTTTTAGGCACATGAGCCCCCTGGAGTATCCTTAACAAGGAGTCCCTATGTTTTTCTGAATTTAACAATAGGCCCAGTATTGAGATCTGGGCAGGGACTTTGTTCAACTGCTCAATGACATTGAACTCACTCTTTTTTATTACCTTAATGAGGTCAGCAGCTTCACTGTTAGTTACCAGAGGGGCCTCTTCCCCTACCTTGGTCTTTCCTTTATTTTTTTTTTCTTCTTTTTCCTTCTCTGTTTCCTTTTGTTTTTCTTCCACCCCTACACATTTTCCTGACCTCATCATGAGGTTCACTCCCTCCTTGCTTTCAACTGCAGGGCATGTAGTGGTAAATGCTTCACTGTAGTTCCATGGTACAGCCGATTTAATGTAGGAAGGCTTAGGGACATTCACCACCAATGGGGGAAGCTTGGGCTTGGCGATGGAAGTCTGAGTAATAGGAACATTAACAACCAATGGGGGAAGTTGTTTTGGTTGGGGGTTTACAGAAGTGACTAATGCACTAAAGGGGTCACAATTTATGACCAATGGTGGCTTAGACTGAATGGGCGGAGTAAAAGTGGATGGATTGTAATTAATGACCAAAGGTGCTTGGCGATGTTCATCTGGGCCATGAGGGATGAGACCCGGTCCAAAGATGAGCTAATGTTCGTTGCAGCACTATCATTCCCCTTTGAAATCATATTTATTTCTTTGCCTTCACTTCTCCTGTCAAAATATACTTTGACCGTTGTCCCTATGGGAGCAATTAATTGAGATGGGTCAAAGGTTATTTTGTCAGAAGAGATGACCCCTATGACATTAGATGGGCCTGCCCCGTGATGCTGGGGCAGTGGGTTTTGTCCAATATCGGTTCTTGGAGGATTGGGAGCCCCTGTATTGAAAGACAGGGTATTCTGGTCTAATAAATCCTGAATAGCATGTTTCAAAGGCCAGCACTTGTCAGTAGGGTGCCCAGGTGCACCCATATGGTAATCACAAGTGGTGGAAGGGTCAAAATTTCTTCCCTTAGATGCATTCGGATTAGGCTCTCTTAAAGTGATATACCCTCCTTGCAATAGAGTGGGCAGCAATTGAGAGGGAGTCATTGGAATAGGGGTGAAAACCCTATTTCTCCTTGCTGCAAAAAAAGCATCCTTTTCCTCTTTGGTAAAAACCCTTTTTTGGTCTGAAGGTGCTGCTGGAACATTAACCCTCACGGGGGCCTGGGATGACGCTGGTGGGGTAGGAAAATGTGCAGGTACGTTGATTTGTATGGGCTTGTTAGGGCCAGATGGTGGCTATGCCATGTTTACCTCACCCTCCTTCTTGTTCCCATTCTTTTTTGTCCCGCTTCCTTTCTTTAGGTTGGGGTCCTGCTGGCTAACCATGGCAGAGTGGTCAATTATCTTACCTGACCTTATTCCATCCTCAATTCGGTCAGCCACCTGAACCAAAGCTGAAAAATTAGTGGTGGTCTGACCCACCAAGTGGCTGTAGAATGGTTGACCCAAAGTGCTTATGAAAGTAGAAATCATTTCCTGTTCTAGCATGGGTGGCCTGACCTGGGAGGCCGTCTCCCTCCACCTCTTGGCATATTGCCTTACAGTCTCTTCCCTTCCTTTGCTCATTCTCATGACATCGTACCTATCTGGCATGATCTCTGAATTGAATCGGTATTGAGCCAGGAAGGCATCGGCTAGGTCCTTCCATCTTTTGATCTTTCCATGGTCCAGAGTGGCGAACCATCTTAATGCGGTTCCAGTCAGGCTCCTTTGGAAAAGTTGGATCAAGATACCCTCATCCTGCCCGAACTGGCATAGGGCACCGCAATACAACTTTAGGTGGCTCATGGGGCAACCAATGCCATCATACTTGTCCAAGTCTGGGCACTTAAACTTAGCCGGCAGGTTAACATTGGGGTATAGGCACAGGTCTTCAAAATTGGTGCCTCCAAAGTTGTTTACCCCTTTAACTTCCCTTAGTTCATCTTGGATCATTTCTAACTTATGCATGAACTTTCTTTCAACCTCTTCCCTTATCCTTTCCTTTTCCTTAGCCTTGTTTGATTCAGCTGTCTCATCCCTGGTCAGTATAGGTTCAGGGGTGGGTTCATAGACGGGTTCAGGAGTTGGTTGCACTGGAGGTGGAATATTGACTGGGGGTGGAGGTGCAGGGTTGGATGTGGATGCCTGGTTCTGGGCCTGCATTTGTTGGGCCTGCATTTGTTGGGCCTGCACTTGTTGGGCCTGTACTAACAGTATGTTCTCTAGCATTCGGGTTAGTCCTGCCACTTGTTCTTGGAGTAGAACAACATCTGGATGAGGAGCATCAACTTCATCTTCAACGGGATTCATGGCTCGAGCTCTTGATCTGGTTACAGGAGCTATGATTGCAAGTGTATTGGTACCTGGAAAAATAAAAAGAAAATATCAGTGCCAATTTAATCTCATTCACATGTCTAGGGATGCCTATGTGCAAGCTGGGTGAACACGAGTTTGGATTTTTTTTTTTTTATTATTTGCTTCTTTTTTTTTCTTTTTGAATTGTTGGAATATTCTAGGGCTTCCAACAGGTCCCACAAAAGAGAGAAAGATCTGAAATTCAAAGGCTTTCAGAGGCCCGGGGGGTTTTTGAAAAAGGTCTGAAATTCAAAGGCTTTCAGAGGCCCAGGGATATTTTTGGAAAAGGTCTGAAATTCAGAGGCTTTCAGAGGCTCGGGATTTTTGATGAAAGTCTGAAATTCAAAGGCTTTCAGAGGCCCAGGGATATTTTGAAAAAAGTCTGAAATTCAAAGGCTTTCAGAGGCTCAAAAGTTCTGAAATTCAAAGGCTTTCAGAGGCCCAAAAGGAAAAGGTCTGAAATTCAAAGGCTTTCAGAGGCCCAGAAGTTCTGAAATTCAAAGGCTGTCAGAGGCCCAAAAGATAAAGGTCTGAAATTCAAAGGCTTTCAGAGGCCCAAAAGTTCTGAAATTCAAAGGCTTTCAGAGGCCCAAAAGAAAAAGGTCTGAAATTCAAAGGCTTTCAGAGGCCCAAAAGTTCTGAAATTCAAAGGCTTTCAGAAGCCCAAAAGATAAATGTCTGAAATTCAAAGGCTTTCAGAGGCCCAAAAGTTCTGAAATTCAAAGGCTTTCAGAAGCCCACAAGATAAATGTCTGAAATTCAAAGGCTTTCAGAGGCCCAAAAGTTCTGAAATTCAAAGGCTTTCAGAGGCCCAAAGATTCTGAAATTCAAAGGCTTCCAGAGGCCCAGGATTTTTGAAAAATCTGAAATTCAAAGGCTTTCAGAGGCCCGAGGGTTTTTTTTTTTTTTTGAAAAGTCTGAAATTCAAAGGCTTTCAGAGGCCCAATGATTTTTTGAAAAATCTGAAATTCAAAGGCTTTCAGAAGCCCAAGAGTTTTGAAAAAGACTGAAATTCAAAGGCTTTCAGAGGCCCAAGGAACCTTTCTCTCACCTTTTTTCTTTTAATTATTTTTTTTGTTTGTTTTTTTTTTCTTTGAAGCATTTTATTCAAACTTGTTTCCCTTTATCATTATTTAAGGGTTAAAGGAAGATTTTAGTGGAAAAAACTGATTAAAGTTGAATATTCCGAGAAAACCGTATACACAGTACGGTCCAGCCCTGCCCGTATTCAAATTACGAGCAAGCTGTGACCGTATGCAATCCACGGGCGAGCCTAGCCCGTATAACCAATACGGGCAAGCCCAGCCCGTGTACTAAATGTGGTTTTACGGAAACCTGTTATGTTTTTCCAGTTTTTACATGGTTTAATCACTTCCATTGTTCATCCAATCATACGGTTCACCCAGTACAGAGCTTCTAAACTGTCCCAAAGTGGACCTTGGCCTATTTGTAAAAACACATGCTTGGGAGGGCACATGTACCCTCCAAATTGACACCATACTCAAGAATTTGGTACCCTTTTGTTGCCTCTTGTATGAACATTGGGTAGGATTGATTCTAAACAGAGTTAGAGACTCTTCCTATGGGCTGCACCAATTTTAAAAACATGTAAATTTTGGGACCAATTTTATCCCAAACCAATGGGTACCATGACACCCCTATGACATGAAAGTAATGCAAAACAATAGGATTACCTTGTTACCTTGTTTACCTTCAATATGACATCCGCATTATGCCCTGGTTTGTAAGCCATGCATACGGCCTTCCCACAATCATACAAACCCATATTCCCACGTAATTGTGTACTTTAGCCAAAAACGTGTAACTCCACCTTCAAGCGTAGGGGTTTTGGCTTAATGACAACTTAGCACTCAAGCCTAGTGATGACCAGAATCCCAGATCCACATTATCATCACATCATTAGCTCAAAGTTCTAAGGTGAATGTTTTCACTTTCGCTTTCCGAAGGATCGACCTCGTTGCGCCAAGCTACACACATTCGGGTTCAACTTCCTATAGGTTAAGGGTAGGCCGTGTAAAAACAAAAGGTGCACAGTGCATTGTAAAAATAGGGTGCATTCACAACGTCCCTAACCCTTGCCACTCTTTTCGCAGCCATGCATAAACGAACCAAGGCATAATAGGAAAGCATATTTAAAATAAACAAGTAAATAAAGCAATCCTATAGCACCTAAAACATGCTCATAAAAAAAATCATCTATCATACAAACATATGATCATGTTATACACCCAAAATCATCATGGAGATCATGCTAAAAATTAAAACATGCTATTATAAAAATATAGCAAAAAATAAGCATGGTTCAACAAAACGGACCTCCCCTACGCATGTTTGTAGAAACAATCCTATAAATCAAAATTAAGCATGTTTCTACCCCCATGAATTCTTAAGCAATAATTCAGATTTAAAACATGCTCAACATGCTTAAGAACACAAAATAACAAGCAAATCCAAAAATATCAAAAACATGAACTAAAACACCAAAAAGGCTCAAATCCACAGGTCCCCAGCAGAGTCGCCAGTTGTGAGACATGGGAAAAAATCAATCTAATGATTTCCTCAATCATCACATGGGATTATATAAAACAAAGAGTCGCCACCATTCAATTTAGGTGTGAATGGACACCAAAATATTAAATAAGCACAAAAGCCAATTTTAGGGCAAAATATCCCTCCTAAAAAAAAACAACCAGAGATGGGTAAGGGGATTAAGTTATGAACAGGGGAAGGTGTTAGGCACCCCTATTCATCCACACAAGGTGGTTGCCAGTTATTGTTCATGTTAAATTAAAAGAAAAAGCTTGCTATAAAAATCAGGAAAATCACAAAAAGAGGCAAAATTGTATGGTTTTTTCATATGAATAGTCTGATTGATCCAGAACTATCAAACATGATCATACCATTCCTAGGGTTTCATGATCAAAATAAAATTGAGATAAAATCAAATAAAATCAATTTAAAGTGAAAAATCCAAAAATCTGGCTTCAAGTCAAAATTCTAGAAATCTAGAAAAATATGATTTTTATAAAATATTTCAAAATTGAACTTGAATAGTCCAGGACATAGGTAGAACCCAAATTTCACATTAAATCAGAAAATAAAAACCAAAAATACCCACGTTGATGAAAAACACCAAAAGGGGAGAATTTAGACCGTAGGGTCTTCTCTCAATAATGAAAAACAATTTAAAAACCATATCATGAAACCCTAGAATTTATTTTCAGGCTTCTGGATCCAGATCTACCATATTGATCATGATAAATCCAAGATCATAGCCTAAAACCACAAAAATCACGAAAACAGTGCTGTAGGTGCAAAAGTGGCAAAAATCCAAATTTTATCAAAAAGTAGGGATCTCATGCTATAAACATCATAGATTCATGTTATTCATTCAGATATATCATAAAAAGCATGAAAACATGATCAAGATATTCAAAACAGCCACATCTCACAAATTAGAGCACATGGGGGTCTACCCTACGGATCCACCTGTTCCCCTTTCCCCTAGTTCTCTCTTCACGTCTTACGGCTAGAGAGACTCTTGAGGTACTTGGAGATAGGTTTGGTTACACAAACACAATCACAGGCTTTATTCTAAAAGAAAAAGAAAAAAACAGATATGGGGTTCTATTCTAGGGATCCACCTGTTCCCCTTTCCCCTAGTTCTCTCTTCACGTTTTACGGCTAGAGAGACCCTTGAGGTACTTGGAGACAAGTTTAGGAATACAAAATAGATATGGCCTTATTCTACAGCAATAGAGATGATCCTATTATTTCTAGAATTGAAGACAGAAAATAAAAAGGGATAGGGGACTTACCTGGATTGAGCAGGCAGGCAGCAGGAGTTCTTTTCTTCTCTTGGAGTTCCTTGGACTTCCTTGGACTCAAAATTTCGTGGCCCCTAGCTAGAGGAATGAGCCTCTATTTATAGACACACCCAGGGGCATGGTTGGTCCAGAAGGATATAGCCTGGTCTTTAGGATAGAGTGAAATACAGAGATAATGCCCATCCATAGCCAACCAAGGTAGCCTCAGCGAATAAAACACTTAATTCGCTCGTTTAAAGATATATTGGACTTCAAATAAAGCTCGGAAATCGAGAAAAGGACAAAACTCGCACGTGTCTTTAATGCCCGTAAATGATTTACGGTCTAATGGTGACCGTATTGGTACTACGGGCGCACCTGCCCGTAGATAATTGTCGGGCGAGATGAGCCCGTGAAGAAAATACGGGCAAAGCCTGTTCATTCTATTTTTAGGTTTTTTTGACCTGTTTTAAGCTCTAATTACAGGTTTTTATTATTTTCTCATTTGGCAGTGCAATTTGGGGTGTCTACACAATGGCATGGGAAGCTTCTCTCGGTGTTGTTTTTAGCCCTGCTTGCATGAGAAAATCCCCATACTTGCTACTGTCCCCTGTACTAACACCATGATATTTTTATCTTTTGTTTGTGTATGCATGCCATTTTTTTGTTTTGTTTGAATGTTCTGAATGCATCCATGTGTATGTGTGAACCCCCATTGCCACATTCTCCCTTCCCCCCATCCCCTAGCTGCTGTTCCAGCAAGCTTATTCGCTTGTTTACCCACTTGAGTCAGTCCACCAGACACCTGGAATGAATGCTACCCTTCCCCCCAATCCCCATGCATTTCCCCCTCCTTTAATATATTTTAAGCTTTCCATAGTGGCTGTTGTTCCCCCCCTTTTATTGCTACTGTCCTTGTCCATCTGCAGTATGGCTTTCTTTGTGTGTTTGCATGATAGGTTTTTTCAATTGCATAACTTGAATGCATGCACACATCCCCTACCTTGGGTTGCATTTTAGGCCGTATTTTCACTTGTGCAAATATCTCTTCATGGCATAATTTTAGGCTTAATCCTTGCTGCCCCCGTATGCAGTGCATCTCTAATCATGATTCGCATAGTTTAGAATTAAAGCATGAGTTGAGTTCTTGATTAGGTGACTTATGAAACTTGCTTACCTACTTTGTGATGTGTTGAGAAACCAAGACAGGGACTCCATGGTCCCTGTCAAGCATTGTGCATAACCCAAAAATGGGGAAAGGCAGCCCCAAGGCTCCCCCTTCCTTCTTTGATTAAGAAACTCCAAGAAAGAAACCAAAAGGAAGTTTAATCCTTCTTTGAACCACTTTGGGCCCACGCAGGGGCCCACACAACTACTAAAACACCACAAGAAACCCAGGAACCCAAAGCCCACATAAAAAATGGCTTTTTGGGCTTTTTGGGCCAGAACCGTACACACAGAGTGGTTTGGCCCCAACCGCGCTTCATGTGCGGTTGAAGCCAACCCGCACTTGTTATACGGTTATGCCCAGTAAACCCACCAATTTTCGAATAATTGAGCAACCCTCAAACCAAGTAGCCAAATCCAATAAGTTGGGTTATCCAACATGACCCCAAATGGGAATTGGGCTTGACCTAAGCCCTTTTTGGTATCCAATGGGCCTTCCAACGGGGCCCACATCAGACCCACATCATTTGGATAAAAATATAAAAAATCAATTAAAATAAAAGGGACCCACACCTCTGAAGGTCCCATTCAGACTTAATAAAGTGAGCATGCTGGTGTAGGACATAAGGGTGAGTTGATCCAAAGTTGACTCGAACCAGAGAAGCACATGGGACCCGTCAACCGACGGGGTAGACTGGGGTGCCTACGGACTTCCCCGAACTGTAATCGAGACCTTAGCCTGAATCTCCAGCTGCAGACCAAAATAGATATCCTTAGGGCACCCAGGCGTCTGCCTGCACCCCATCAGGCAGTGGCGACTCCTTATACCCCCGTTCCTTCGCACCTTTCATCGTGCGCCCGCCTCGCGTCGCGCGTTCCCAACGACGTGCGCAAAAAACTATTGGTAAACTCTGTACAAACCATGGTTGAACTATCCTTACTCATGTAATGCCCCGGATCCAAGTTACGTAGAGAAACCATAACTTATCTCCGAAGGTTAATATATATAACCCAGGATAGCAATATCAGAGTGAAGGAAAACATGAATAAAGCAATAACTGCATAATCAGAGTGCACTATACCCCAAGCTCAACAATAAAATACCATAACCAAAGCTAACTCACATGAACTAAGAATATACCCGCTGTTGCCGTCCTTTCCAGAACTAAAAACAAAACAAAACAGAATGTAATGAGATACGAATATCCCAGTAAGTAGCACATGCATGCTCAAATACCATTTATCAGTTCTAAAATATGGAACAATTGTAAATCATGCAACAATAGCGATAACACATCAGTTCCTAATAATCCGAGTAATCCAATAGTAATCCATCGATCAATATGAGATACAAGAATACTCCAGTTTAACAAAACATATATGTAGCATCAAAATTGCAGTTAATAAGTCACAGCAAGACTCATGAAATAAGACTGCCTTTAACTAGAGTAACGCCAATGTCCACTATGCCACCTCCCGGCTTAGGTACGATATGCCGAGTACACGATCATCGTCTTATTGCGGGAGAACCCACCCAGTACAGTGATGGGTTGGCATATACTAATCCAGTCACAGTCCAAGTACACGATAAAATGGTGGATAGCTGCAACTAGCTGAGTACACGATCAGGCCTCACTGAGTACACAGTGGAAACGCGTGCGTGAACAAAGTATTACCACTAGCAAAGAACAATCCTTTCCACTAACTAGCTGCTAACATGGATCCATATCAAGCTATGCCCACTAGAATCTAAAACCAAAATCAACAGTGAAATCTAGCAAGCACAACTCATCTCAATCTCGAACATATCATCCCGAGTACGCAGGCATCTCTGAGTACACAGAGGCATAGCAACTACCCAAGTACATGGGCATCACAAACCGTCTCTCCAAGTACATGGAGGAAAAACCCAATTCCAAACAAGAAAACCAAACATCCACATTCAATTTAAAATCCTTTCCGTAGAATCCCCATAAAACCTGTTCAATGTAAAAGTTACATAATCACGGCAATCCCGTCTAATCCAAGATGAAATCAAATGATAATAATCAAAGTTTAACCGTATTCTGAGAATCCAAAATTCATAGACATTAGTTAGATTGAAATAATAAATCTTATAAGTTTTATCTTGTGGTCTTCCAATTTTCCATGTAAACTCCTTAACATCCCCCTTTGTTTCAATCATTTTTCTCAATTTAGCTTAATAGTTAAATTATAAAGGTTTCTCTATATACCAAATCTGGTTTGATCTTCAAAATAAGCAATCTCAAATCCAAATAAAATAATATTAAATTCTGTAATTTAGAGAGATTAGACACACTACATGGTAGCCAAACTTAACCAATATATATAGTTTAGAAACTTTTCCCTAAGCTTCCACAAAAATCCCTTAAATAGCCAAACTCATGGAAAATATGTCCCGATTGATCCGGTAATATCGTATGGTAGAATTTGAGTTTGATTCCAACAAATATTTCAGATTTGATCTTATTCATTTTTAATTTCAAACAGTAAGTTTCACCATTAAGAATTATCTTTAAGTCACTCTCCCTCTAAAATAGGACACCAATGATTCCTCTAAAAACTCCAATTTACCTAAATAAGAATCCTAAATTCTCACCTCTTAATTTCTGCAATTACTACTCAATACAACTCCACTTGGTTTTCAGTTATATAACACACCTAAAAGAAATTTCTGTAACTCTTATTTTTACCCCTTTAATACTCTATAATTTGTTATATCATATCATATACACTCATCAATTCTTTCTTGAGGAATTACTTCAGTTATATTCTCATTTTCAGCATCTCATCACTCTCTCCAAACTCCCTTAGATAACTCTCTAATTACTACAATACAATTAACTGAACTCTCTATAGTTTAGTGATTGCACAAAATTCATTACTCTAGGAAATATACAAGATTCTGATTTCATCAATCAACACTCTAAGTATCCTTCCATTTTCAACATCTGCTATTCATCCAAAATTCTTCAATTTAACACTTATCAATTCCCCTAGGAAATCCCCAAATTAAAATTGAACAACAAGTGTAGATGAGCTGGAAATAGGCTGAATAACAAGTTCAGATTTCATTATTTGAGACCTCCAGTGAAATCACATTTCAACATCTCTTTTACACCTCTACAGTCTCTGATTTACTACTACATAAATCCCTTAAAGGAAAACTTAGACTAGTGTTTAACAGAAATTTAACCAAACTAAACATGGGCTGGAATTAACTAGGCACTGACCAACACAAGTTCTCATTCCTTCTTGATTAGCACCTCAAATAAAATCTTACTTCAGTAATGATGTTACTCATCTAAAGGCCTTTAATAACCCTTATAAATATTCCTTAAAGAATTTCCAAATCAGATTTTTCCAACAATTTATAACAGTTGAAATGGAGTTGGGCGCCAACCTCTGAGGAGGTAGGCGCCACTCAGCTGTAGGTCAGCAGCACTCAGCGCCAGATCAGTCTTGGTTGATGTTCAATGCAATTAGTCCAATTTAGTGGGGACTGAACCTAAACTTCACTCCCAGATCACCTCCATGATGATTCCAACCCTTTAAATAGCATATTTATCATAACTTGAATTTAATTTAGCTACCAAGATGGTTAGCTCAAAATTAGCCGCTCATGAGGTTTTCTAACTGAGATTTTAATTCAACAAATTGAGACATGGAAAAATCACCGTGATGATTCCCTCCGTCATCACACGGGCTCAACGAAAACGGGAGAGTCACCACCATCCAATTTTAAGGTGTGAATGGACACCAAAAATCATCATAAAGACCAAAATCGCAAATACTAGAGTAAAAATAACTCTACTTGAAAATAAAATCCAGAGATGGGTAAGGGGATTAGATTATGAACGGGTGAAGGTGTTAGGCACCCCCATTCACCCACACAAGGTGGTTGCCAAGGGTTGTTCATGCTAAAAAGTAAGAAAGCTTGTTAAAATCATTAAAAACCTTCAAAAAGGATTAAACAAATGTATGATACTTTCACATAAGAAATCTGAATGAATTCCAAATCCTCTTTTATGTTAGTATCACTTCTGGGACATCACCATTAAGTGGAAATCAAAGCAAAATTCGAATAAAACCAAGTTGAGACAAATCCGGGAAATTTGGTAAAGGATAGTGCCATTTGTCTTGAAATCATTCAAATCCAATTTAAATTGAATCAAACCAAATCCATTTGAAAGATTATGATAAATAGAAGACTCATGCAAATTTTCAATTAAATCCGGTTAAAATCCTAGGAGTTATGCTCCTTTGAAAGTTGCTGTTGGAAATCAGTAAAAGTAACAAGTGGGCAACTTTGGAAATTCATTTAGAAACATTGGCTTCATATAAATCCATGAAATTTGGTGTGAATGAAGTCTGTATGGCCATCTTTCAAATGAAACTAGCCTCATACAAAAATTCATCCGGATGTGCCTTGGGTGATCTCCCGAACAGGCCACGAGGATCACTGATTAGCCCAGAAAAGTGTTGTTGAGTAGTTCTGAGTAAATCGGTCACCCATAACACAAATGGAATCAAAAAATTATAAAACCAACTGGATTTGAAATTAGACTTCCAAAGGAAAACACAGGAACAAAAAGCACTCGAATCGGACTTAAAACGAACACATGGCGTTTAGTCAAAGTGACAGGTTCCGCAATCTGGCCTGAACTGACCTATCAACTTCGACTGAGTGGTGTCAAAAATCCACTCCATAAAAATTGATGAAATTTTGTAGACATAAATTATACAGCCTCACCTTTCCCATGGCTTCAGAATCACTCCAAAAGTCATCCGGACAATGAAGTTACGAATGTCCGAAGTTAGGGTACAGCTGCTGTCCCGTTTTACCACTTTTGAGTAAAATCAATTCAAATTAGTGATTGGATGTGTGTGATCCGTACAATGTAAATCAAAACCACTTGAAAAAGTGTTGAAGAACCTCTAGGAAGAAATAGGGCACAAGTTTGGCTCACCATTTTCTCCGATTGGAAAGAATATGCCAAAAACCCCAAAAGTGAGCAAAAATGCCCAAAACCGAGAGGTTAAACCTAGAGGTCTTCAATACTTGCTTGAAATCATGTTGAAAACCATTAAGAAATATCCCAGAATTGTTTGGGGCTATTTATTTTAGATCTATCACAATGAATGCAATAGATCTGAAATACAAGCCGATTCCGACAAAAACAAGTGCAATATATGTGTATGTAAAAATCATTTCTTCAATCACAACATAACAACATATGGATTCATATCAATCAAATGGGGTTCTAAAAAAACCTCGGGTTTCGTTCCATTCTCGTTTCCCTTAGTTCTCTCTCCCCGTTTTACGGTTCTTTGAGATAATCTTGGGGTACTTTGAGTGTGAAACGGTTTTTATAGAATCAAAAGGCTTTTCAATAGGGTTCTAATACTAAGGATCAATCCTCAGTCTCGTTTCCCCTGGATCCCGCATTCACGTTTTACGGCTAGGGGGAGTCTTGAGGTACTTTGAGTAGAGTAAGGGGTTGCATATACAAAGAGTAAGCCTTATTCTACAGAAAGGTAGAAGAAAGAGCTAATCCTAGAATGTAAGAACAGAAAAATAAAGAGGGGTTTAGGCTTACCTGGGTTTCTGGAAGCAGTGCGGCAGCGGTTCCCTTCTTCACTCAGAGCTCTTCAATCTCCAACTTATTGGCCATTTGCTTAAGGAGGAGCCTCATATTTATAGGCAAAGGCTAGGGTTAGGGTTTGCATGATGCTAGACCCTAAGGCTATTTCCGAGATTTCCACTCCTTTAATGAAGGATATGATGGTAAAAAGTGAAAACTCTCGAAAAACCCTAATTTTGAGCCAAAAGCTTGTATTCGTCATATCAGGTCGGATACAAGAGCACATATATGTATCCGACACATGTAATTGGGTACATTAATGCCTGCTTGTACTCGACAACTTCTGTCAGATATAAAAGGACATGCTTGTATCCGACCTAAGTTGTCGGATACAAGAAAAAATTCTTAATTCTCAAATTTTGTGCTGGTTTTAAAGGAAAGAATGAATTTTGCCAATTATTGTGCAATTTGGGGTGTCTACAACTGCCCCTCTTTGCGGGAGTTGCAACGCAATGAGCTGCAAAGATTAAACAAGCCCAAATTGCACTTCCCCAACCATGATTTGCTTGGTTTAATTCAATTTTGCAAAATAATTTTTGGGTGAAGATTTGCCAAAAAGCCCTAACTTTAAGGGGGCATTTCTCTAAGATGTCTTAAATTCCACTGAGCTCTCGTGGCTATGAAGTGGATGTTAAGCCCAAAATAAGATTTTTGAAAACTGATTTTTTTCATCAAACTAAGTTAAAAATTGAATGAATATTTTCCTTTTGACCAACACATTCCCCCAAGTTGTCCTAAATTCCACTGAGCTCTCATGGCTATGAAGTGGATTTTAAGCCCAAAAATAGGGTTTTTTGTGAAAACAGCAGACTTTGTAACACACATTTTTTTCTCTTTTTTTTTCTTTTTCTTTTTCTTCTTTTTTCTCTTTTTCTTTTCTTTTTCTTCTTTTTTCTCTTTTTCTTTTCTTTTTTTCCTTTTTTCTCTTTTTTTCTTTTCTTTTTCCTCTTTTTTCCCTTTTTTTTTCTGTTTTCCTTTTGTATCCGACACATTTGGTTGGGTATCAAAGCCTTGCTTTGTATCCGACATAACTAGTCGGATACCCTTGTTTATATTAGTCGCGCGTGACCACGACCCTTCATTTCCTTATCTTCTTCTCCGAACGCAAACATCGGGCACAGCCTTCTCCTATTCCCCGACTGCAACGCCCGATTTCTTTCTTCTCCGGCGACGGCTATTCCCTTCTTCTCCGGCAACTTTTATGAACCCCGACGACTTTTATTGCTGCTGGCGACAGCTTTGCTAAGTCCGGCGACTTTCCACGCTTAGGATTCCTTTGTGCAGCCCTAGTTTGGCTTCTACTTCTGGTAATTCCATTGTCCGACGCTGTCGTGCCAGCTTCGGTGATACTCCATTGGTGCTCCGGCGACCTAGGCGATGTTCCTTGCACATAGCAATCCGATTCAAGCTTGCCGTCAGTCGCCCACTTCTCCCCTGTTCCTGACAGTAAGTGATTATCCATGTTTGTTTCCAATTTCAAGCAACTTCATTCTTGAATTTATGCAAAGCCTGAGCTTGATGTTTTGATGAAATTTTTTTGTTCACCGAATCTTGCAATTACTTTGGATGTTTTGAACAAACATGATTTCCAGCATCCTTTGCCATGAACACTCCACACTATTTATTTTTTCTGAATTGCAATGCTTCAGTTTTTGTGATGTTATGACCCTCAATCGAATGGTGCATTGATTGGAATTTGGTATGATCAAATGCTATACTGTCCCTTTCATTTGCTTGTGGTGATTAATCCCTGAATATCCCATTGACTGCATGCTTTAGAAACCTTGACTGGATAATTTTTGGAAGCATGCTTGCAAACCAGTATCCTCAAATCGACAGTGACCAAGAACACTGGATTTTCTGCCGGTGATGAATTCTGACCGAATTGCTCATTTCTTATGCTTCTGATTACTTTTGGATTGTACATGCCATGCTGTTTGTTTTTTTTTTCTACAATCTACTTTGGCTTGTCAATTCTTGATCCAAATTCTGCAGTTCTTTAAGACTGGTTTTCCACTGACTTGCATGATTTTCCACTGTTTTTGAATTGTCGGTGGTGAAAAAAAAATTTTTAATGCTTATTCTCTTATCCAGGATAATGCTGGATTTTTTGTAACTTGCCCGTCTTTCACGAATCACTCGCTCTTAACCTCTGATTGATACCAAATACACCCCTATATGTTGTCACCAAATGCATACTGATGTTTGTCTTGACTTCCATGCCATTTTTGCTTTGATCTAAGACCCTTTTTTTTAGGCCATGTTGACCCTTTTCATTTTGTTGCACATTGGTTCTGCTTTCCTGAGTACCTCTTGTACTTCTCTTTTCATCTTGTACTCCAGGAAACAAGTTAGACAAGAGTAAACATTCAAGATTAGAACAATATTGGGAATTGAAAATTTTGACAAACAGTTAAACAGAAAAATTAAGTAGGAACATCTCCCTGTTTCTGTAGATGGCTAGGAGTCGTTCCCATGTTCGAGAGGAGGTTGACCCTACTGATCAACCCTCCACTTCACGGGCTCAGATAGAGGCGAGTTCTAGTGCTACCTTGTCGAAGCCGCTAGATGATTCCAGAGAGAGTTCCGGAAAGGGCTTTGTCGAGGTAGGGATTCAAATTCCTTCTTTCTTTTCTGGCTTCCCTTGAAACCGACTTCGCTCATTCATTTCTGTTTTTAGCCTGTTGTTGCTCCTGCTCGAGGTCGCGGTAGGGGCCGAGTGAGAGGTGGAGGCAGAGTTGGAGAGAGAGGCCAAGCCAGAGAGAGGGGTTGAGGCTGGGCCAGAGCTTCAGGCCAGGAGGGTGTTGCTGTGGCTTTCTGCATAGGGATCTCGGTGGAGTTGAGAGCGTCTGTTCATGATATAGAGCTCCTTAGTGGTTTGGATAGCCACCCCTCCATGTGCATCCGTGCTGATGTTCCACTCCCGTATCCTCCTTCACATCTACGGGGCAGCTGGGGGAAGTTTAGTGAGTTGGTTCTGACGCTTTCTCTGGCACTCAGGCGCAAGTTCAGTCAGTGCCACCTTGACTACTTTCTTCGTATCCCTTCGTTCCGAGCCGACTGTCCCCTTATTTTTGCCATGATGGAGCGATACTTACCGGAGCCACAGTCCTTTCATCTACCGAACGTGGAGCTTGGGATCCGCCCTTCTAATTTTGTTATGATCACCGGCATTCCTCTGGTGGGGTGGACTATAGTGTTGGACTGGCCTTTAGCTGCAGACATTGGCATCCTCTTGGGATACGCGGACTTGCTCGACGGCGCTTGGGATGGGAGGAGCGACCGTATCTCTATCAACTGGCTACGACAGAGCCTTGTTGTCCACTTTCATGGGAGGCATGAGACCATTGCCGGGGATGATGTGGACTTTGCACCTATATTCCGGCATGTGTTCTTGCTGATGCTTGGGAGTTGCTTCTTCTAGGAGGACACGACCAGTGTTAGCCCTCTATTCTAGATGCCCTGAGAGATTTCCATCAGACCCGACAGCTGGCGTGAGGTCGGCTAATATATGGGACCATCCTAGCTGGATTATGTTGGGTGATTCGAGGCTTGGCCGCTACTAGAGGTGATGGAGTTAGCTACCGGTTCTTCTGGCAGATCCTACAGGTACTAAATTCCTCTGCCTTGTCTTATTCTTTAGGCTTTATATTCTTTATCCTTGACTGATTTCTCTTTTGCCAGATATTCATGTACACTTACATGACTTACTTCTGCTCGTCCCCCGTGCCTAGCGTTGCGGAGTTCCCTGTTGCCTTACGGTGGTCTGCCCAGGTCCGAGATGCAAATAGGAGTCAGCCCCGTACTGCTCGGGTTCACTTGGATCGTGCCCAACGATTTGATGTAAATTCTTCGCCCCTTTCTCTTTTATCTCTTTTCCTGTACCTTGCTTGTATCTGACCATCTTTTTCTTCTTTGCAGTTCCTCCTGGCACGCTTCGATGATGTGGATATTGGGGTTGCTCATGAGATGATAGTACAGGATGCTTTTGACCGAGACCTCCGACGCCAGCCCTACCAGTGCTTCCTCGGGAGGCTTGGTAGGGTGATGTACCTAGGAGAGTGCCTGTACTATCAGCACACAGGCGTACCTCGTATCCCAGTTCCTCCTCCTCTTGTGGGTCCCGACACACTCCTGCTTGGTTTTGATATAGGCCAATTTGATCAATATCAGGATGCGAAGGGGCTTATAGTAGCTAGGGATTACGACGAGTGGATCAGGAGGGTGTCCATCGGATGCCTGATGGATTGACCCACTTGTGCCAGGGTGACAAAGATTGGCGGGATCTATATCCAGGTCCATGATGACACAGTAAGTTTTATGATCTTCATTTTTCATCTTATTTCCTTTAATTCAGTATTTGTGACTCTAATCCCACTCTCATTGGTAGGTAGAGGAGTTGAATGCTCTTTGGGACCGGTTCCAGAGTCAGCGGGTCGCGATTGATGATATGATTGCCCGAGCATGATGCGGTTGTGGCCCAGCAAGATGCCCGGATCAGGGAGCTGGAGACTTTGGTGGCCGAGCTTAGGGCTATACAAGTATTTTGTTCTTTACACTTTCATTTCTTTCATTTCCATGTTTCTCTGTTGTTCTAATATGAATTGTTTTGACTTTTGCAGGGTCCAGTACCAGATCATGATGCTGCCTTTGAGCCAGGTCTTCCTGTTCTTGATCCATCTCCTGTTCAGGCTGCTGATCCCGAGGAGAGCCCAGCTGCTGACCCGGTTGTAGCTGCTACTGTAGCTGATCCTGTGGATCCTGCCAGCACCTTCTCTCCTGTGGTGGCTCCTGATCCCGTTCCTGAGGTCCCTGGTAAGTTTTCTTTAGTCTCATCTCCTTGGTTCATTTTGATACTTCCATTTCTGACTTTATTTCCATTGACCCAGCTATTTCTGTTCCTGGTCCTTCTTCTGCTGCTGCCGAGCCTTCTGGAGCTGGGGGAGTCGAGACTGCTGTGGTCGAGGACCCGGCTAGCCTGCCAGTCGGGCCTGTTCTTGTCGAGCCAGAGGCTTCTTCTGATTCTGTTCCTGTCCCTTCCCCTGACACATCGGACTACTGCTTGGAGTATTAGCTCCGGTCTTTCGTGGGTTGAAGACCGCGTTACATGGCGGAGTGACTTCTGGCATATTATAGGCGCCGGCCATCTCGAGGTAGAGGCCGCAGAGGAGCACGGGGTAGAGGACGCAGGGGTGATCCTGCACAGGAGTAGTAGATTAGGATTTACATTGTTTACATTATCATTGTACAAAAGAGACTTGCTTATATATGAAAAAAACTTTTTTTATTCATTCTCTCTTGTCCCGCTCTCCTTTCCTTCTTATTTTTATACAATTATAGCTTGTACACAGGTGAAACAGGTAAAAAATTCGGATTTTTCTCCCTTTTCTCTTTTTTTTTTTTTTTTTTTTGCCTTTTTTTCTTTGTATCTGGCATATCAGATCGGATACATTGATATTTTTTTGTATCCGACAAGTTATATCGGATACACACAGATTTATTTGTATCCGATATTTTCCATCGGATATGAAGGGAATCTTTTGTATCCGATCTGATATATCGGATATATTAAAATATGCTATAAATACGACTGGCCTCGGGATTTGAGTCGTTTTTATGACTTTTTGAGTTTAGAAACCCCATTTTTCGCCATTTTCTTCCTCCCATTGATTCTTAGCACGCTCCCATCATCTCCAATGGCTTTCGGATCATCTTCTGCCCCACCATTGTCTGTCCACGCAGCCTCCCCTACGAAACAACCTTTTAGAGCAAAACCCCCTAATCTCACTAAGTACAACCCTTTAGATTCCTTCTACATTAGGTGGGTCAACTCTATGACCCTTGATGAAGAGATTAGGTGGGATTCTATTCATCTAGGCCACACCTTGCTCATCCCTTCCATCATGTTCAAGTGGGAAATTATTGATGCCATGACTGGGCACTGGGTTCCTGAGTTGAACCTTTTTCGTTTTGGAGACAATGAGATGACTCCAACCATTGAGGAGGTTGAAACCATCCTGGGCCTAAGGTTTTCAAAGAAGGTAGTGAACCCATCCCCTAGACCTAGCTATAAGAAAGACGCTTCTACTTTTTTGGGCATAGGGAAGAAGGATTTAGGGAATTCTGACACCCTTTTGACTTTATCCAAGTCTTTTTTTGACTGAGAAGCTCTTGAGGGGGAAAAATAAGGAAACTAGGTTCAATGCCCTGACCCTGATAGTGCTCAACCAACTGCTTTTTCCGCGGAATGACGATGAGGTCGACTTAGCCCTCATCCCAGTTATATGCCAGGTTAGGGAGCGGGAGAGATTGTCCCCTATGATATTGGCAGGGATGTAAAAGGCTTTGACTGATTGTTATTACAGGAAGAAGAAGCGCTTCCTGTCATGTGCCCCTATCCTGCAGGTAAAATTCCTTTCTTTTTTTTTTTTTTTTTCACAATACATTGAAATATCTCTCCTCTTCTGCAGCTCTGGTTACTTGACCACTTGAGTCAAATTGAGGAGATCAATCGACACTTCTTTCCAAGCTTGAAGGTTCCAATCTTGATGAGCAACCAGGGGTGCCTTGATATCCCAGGAGGCAGACAGGGTTGGTTCGCTTTTTTGGCTACTCTTCAGGACGATCAGGTGAGATGGCCTGGCACTTATCAACCCAATGCGGAGATAGTGATCAGTTTCAGAGACAGGAACTTTTTGGTTCTGGCTGGCTTGAGTCATGCTATGCTTTATCTCCCCTTGCGGGTTCTTCAGTAGTTCAGAGTGACCCAGGGGATTATAATCCCAAGTGGATACGAGGATCATCTTGGGCCACTTTCACCAACCACTAGGAAGCTGAATGCTTGGTTGATGAGGGAGTGGTCCCATGTTCGTTTCATGCGGAGCCCAGTCTTCTCAGAGTCCCATGTGAAGGACTACCTCTTCTGGATCAAGGAGCAGATTCAGAGTCAGGCCCCAGTACCCAAGGATCCTCCTGCAGTTTTGGGTCCCACTTATGAGGACCTCCTGGAGACTCAGAGAGCCTCCACAAGCGACTTCAGCAGATATGGGTACGAGAGGCCCAGGAGCTTAGGATACGAGGCCTTGATCTGGAGAGGATACTTGAAGAACAGGTATCCCGCCGTCTTGCTATGGAAGAGCAACTTGAGGAGCAGAGGCAAGCTCGCCGCTTTGAAGTCCGTGTACTACGGCAGAAGCACCAGGATGCTTTGGCCAACCTTAGAGGCATGAGGATCAGGCAAGCCCTTTCAGATGAGGTCATATCCTTTTTAAGCGATCCGGATGCGGAGGGGGCTTCTGGAGTTATTACAGCTCAGGCAGCTCGGATTCAGGAGCTTGAGAAGTGGCTAGGGGATAGAGACTAGCCTTTTTTTTCTGCACATTTTTTTCTTTCTTTTTTCATACCTTTGTATCAAAGCAAACTCCAATAGTGGAAAGATAAAGGATTTTATTCAAAAATAAATTTTTTATATTATTAGCCTCAGAATGCTCAGATGCTTGTAAAAACAAAGGTTTTATGAAAAGTATTTGATTTCTCATCACTAGCCAAAGCATCATTTTTCTTTTTATTATTTTTTGAAATTTGGTCCATATACTTAATCACCCATAATTAAAGGAATTAAAACCAGGTTAAATAATGAAAAGGGTAGTCCAAAAAATAAGAAGGGATCAAATCTGGCTATCTTAGAACCTTTAGAGTCATCCCGAAATGCCTTTTCTTCTAGAATTGACCGCATTACCCAATCCGCTCAGTCTCAGTACTTGTGCTGATTTCTCTTCAAGCTTGGATCACATGATCAACTCAACCTCTGATTTTTTTTTCAATTTATTTTTCTTTTTGCCAATGTTGCCCCTAGCGCCAATTACGGTTTTCACTAGGGCCAGCTTTTGCATTCCATCCTCACCAATCTTACTCTGAAATTTGAATGAACACTCTAAGATCACCGAGGGCTTAAAAATAGGATGAAACAAAGGCTAGGCTTGGTTTATGAAAGGAAAGGTATTAAAGGCTCAAAATTTTTCAAATGTATAAATAGGTCGACCGGACTTACAGTCATGATGAATTTTGCCCCATTTCCCCAAAATGTATCCTTTTCATCTCTTTTCACACTTGGCTTTCATTTGCCATTTTTCTTTGCTTTTTCGCTCTTTTTTCTTTTTTTTCTTTTTTCTTTTTTTTATTTTTGCCCCAATTGGCCTTGCCCCAATTTTTTTTGCCCCAGTATAAGACTGTAAGTCCGGTTTAGGTTTATCAAAGAAATGAACCAGCTTGACTTGGCTAGACTAGGAATTAAAATTTGAGGGAAATAAAGAAAAATGGCTTCGGATAATTTCCTAGTAATATTCAATCAAGGAAAATACCTTTTTACCGCATCAGAGTTAATTGGCTCAGGAAAATCTGTCTCATCCATTTCAGTTAAGATGAGTGCACCCTCTGACAGGACCTTCTTGACAACATAAGGTCCTTCCCAATTTGGCTTGAACTTACCACGAGGATCTTCCAAAAATGGTAAAATTTTCTTTAGCACTAAGTTTCCTTCTTGGAAAGTTCTGGGCTTCACCTTCTTATTATAGGCCCGGGCCATTCTCCTCTGGTACAATTGGACATGACAAAGCGCCTTCAAACGCTTCTCTTCTATCAGGTTGAGTTGATCATGTCTTGACTGTATCCATTCAGCTTCTTCCAATTCAGCTTCCATGAGCACTCTTAGTGATGGGATTTCTACTTCCACTGGCAAAACTGCTTCCATCCCATAAACTAGGGAATAAGGGGTTGCCCCAGTTGAAGTCCGGATTGAGGTTCTGTAGGCATGTAGAGCAAGTGGTAGCATTTCATGCCAATCCTTGTAACTCACTGCCATTTTTTGAATGATTTTCTTTATGTTTTTGTTTGCTGCTTCTACTGCCCCATTCATCTTTGGCCTGTATGGAGCTGACTTATGGTGGGTGATCTGAAACTGTTCACACATCTTCTTCATGTCCTTGTTCTTAATATTTGAAGCGTTGTTTGATACTATGGCACTTGGCAGTCCATAGCGACAAATAATGTTGTGCTTCAAAAATTTAATAACATGGTTGCTTGTGATATTCGCATGTGAGACCGCTTCTACCCACTTAGTGAAGTAATAGATCGCTACCAGGATAAATCTGTGCCCGTTTGATGCCTTAGGGGAAATCATGCTAATGACATCTATGCCCCACATGGAAAAGGGATATGGTGAGGTCATGTTATGCAGCTCACTTGGAGGTGCATGCTTGTTATCTGCATATATCTGACATTGATGACACCTCCTGACATGTATACATCAATCGTGCTCCATTGTCGACCAATAATATCCCAACCTTAGAATCTTCTTTGCAAGCATGTGTCCGTTCATATGGGGTCCACAGACTCCTCCATTTACAGTCTCAATCAACCTTTCTGACTCAGCCTTAGTAACACACCTGAGCAGAATGTCATTATGTGATCTCTTGTACAAATGTCCACCACTTAGTAGGAATTGACCAGCTAATCTCAGTATTGTCCTTTTCTCAGTAGAATTGGCATTTTCTGGCAAACTTCGATCATTCAAGAAATTTTTGATATCTTGAAACCATGGTGTGAGACATGGGAAAAAATCAAATTCCATTTGACTTCCTCAATCATCACACGGGATTAAATAAAACAAAGAGTCGCCACCATTCAATTTAGGTGTGAATGGACACCAAAATATTAAATAAGCACAAAAGGCAATTTTAGGGTAAAAATAACCCTCCTAAAAAAAACAACCAGAGATGGGTAAGGGGATTAGGTTATGAACAGGGGAAGGTGTTAGGCACCCCTATTCATCCACACAAGGTGGTTGCCAGGGTTTGTTCATGTTTTACAAAGAAAAAAGGCTTGCTATAAGAATCATGAAAAATCACAAAAAAAAACAAAATTGTATGGTTTTTTCATATGAATAGTCTGATTGATCCAAAATTTTCAAATATGATCATACCATTCCTAGGGTTTCATGATCAAAACAAAATTAAGATAAAATCAAATAAAATCAATTTAAAGTGAAAAATCCAAAAATCTGGCTTCAAGTTAAATTCTAGAAATCTAAAAAAATATGATTTTTATAAAATATTTCAAAATTGAACTTGAATAGTCCAGGATATAGGTAAAGCCCAAATTTCACATTAAATCAAGAAATAAAAACCAAAAATACCCACGTTGATGAAGAACATCAAAAGGGGAGAATTTAGACCGTAGAGTCTTCTCTCAATAATGAAAAACGATTTAAAAACCATATCATGAAACCCTAAAATTTACTTTCAGGCTTTTGGATTCAGATCTATCATATGGATCATGATAATTCCAGGATTTTAACCTAATATCACAAAAATCACGAAAATAGTGCTGCAGGTGCAAAAGTGGTGAAAATCTAAATTTTATCCAAAAGTGGGGATCTCATGCTATAAACATCATGGATTCATGTTATTCATTCAGATTCATCATAAAAAGCACATGATCAGGATATTCAAAGCAGCCACATCTCACAGATTTGAGCACATGGGGGTCTACCCTACGGATCCACCTGTTCTCTTTTCCCCTAGCTCTCTCTTCACGTTTTACGGCTAGAGAGGATTCTTGAGGTACTTGGAGATAGGTTTGGGTACACAAACACAATCAAAGGCTTTATTCTAAAAAAAAGGAAAAAAACAGATATGGGGTTCTATTCTAGGGATCCACCTGTTCTCTTTTCCCCTAGCTCTCTCTTCACGTTTTACGGCTAGAGAGACTCTTGAGGTACTTAGAGACAAGTTTAGGAATACTAGATACAAAAGATGGCCTTATTCTACAGCAATAGAGAAGATCCTATTACATCTAGAATTGAAGACAGAAAATAAAAGGGAAAAGGGACTTACCTGGATTGATTAAGCAAAGCAGCAAGGGTTCCTCTTCTTCTCTTAGAGCTCCTTAGACTTCAAATTTTCGTGGCCTTTTGCTTGAGGAAAGGCCCTCTATTTATAGGCAAACACAGGGGTATGGTTGGTCCAAGGTTTGGCAAGATAGAGTTTTAGTTTGAGTTAAACACAAGATCATGCCCATCCTTTATCCACAAAGATATTTCGCACGAATAAAATATGTAATTCGCTCATTTAAAGGGATATTGGACTAAAGATAAGGCTCAAAAATCGAGAGAAGAACAGAACTCGCACGAGTCTAGAGTGCCCGTAAATGATTTACAGTCCAAAGGTGTCCGTATATGTATTACGGGCGCTGCGTGCCCGTATTCAAAATTCGGGCATGCTCAGCCCGTAGTGGTAATATGGTCCAGGCTTTAACTATTGATTTTCATGCCTTTTTGGCCTATTTTAAATCCCAATTAATGTTTTCAATTATTTTCTCATTTTGTAGTGCAATTTGGGGTGTCTACACATGGTGCGTCCTCTTCCGGTGCTCCTTCTAGAACAAGACAATAAGCCGGCTCATCTCTGACTTCAATTTCCAGTGGTTTGACGTCTACTCCTTCTAACATGCTGACCATTGAAGCCAATGTTGCTAGAGCATCCGCAAACTGATTCTTGGCCCTTGGCATATAGTTGAAGGAAATTCGAGTAAAGTTTGTGCTTATTTCTTCCAAATACTGGTGATAGGGGATCAATTTGTGATCCTTGGTTTTCCATTCACCAGTTGATTGGAAGATGATAAGACTCGAATCTCCGTATACATCAAGTTCCTCCATTTCATGATCTATGGCAGCTTGCAACCCAATTATGCATGCTTCATACTCCGCAATATTATTTGTGCACTGGAATCTCAACTTTACTGCGATTGGGATGTGGGACCCATCTGGTTTGACCAAAACTGCCCCTATTCCATTTCCATTCATGTTGGCGGCTCCATAGAAGAACATCTACCAAGAACTTTCACTTTCCTCTTCTTCAGTAAACAAAATTGCCTTATCGGGAAAGTTAGTCTTCAACGGTTGGTATTCTGGCAAAGGATGTGCAGCCAGGTGATCAGCAATGGTTTGACCCTTAATCGCCTTTTGAGTGATGTACGTGAGGTCAAACTCAGATAATAGCAGCTGCCACTTTGCCATTCTGCCAGTTAGTGCCAGTTTCTCAAATAAATACTTCAGAGGATCCATCCGGGATATCAATAATGTGGAGTGACTAAGAAAATAATGCCTTAGCCTCTAAGTTGCCCACACTAGAGCGCAACAAGTCTTTTCCAACGGTGAGTACTTGGCTTCATATTCTGTGAATTTTTTACTTAGATAGCAAATTGCCCTTTCTTTTCTACCAGTCTCATCATGCTACCCCAAGACACATCCCATCGATGTTTCCAACACTGACAAGTACAAGATCAGTAGTCTTCCTGGAGTTGGTGGCACTAGCACAGATGGATTCAGCAAATATTTCTTTGTTGTATCAAAGGCTTGCTAGCAATCCTCGTTCCAAACCGTCAGGTTATCCTTTCTTACAAGCTTGAAAATTGGTTCACAGATAGCAGTGAGCTGTGCTATGAACCAGCTTATGTACTGAATTCTTCCAAGAAAACCCCTAACTTCCTTCTCTGTTCTGGGTGATGGCATCTCAATAATTGCCTTTGCTTTAGCCGGGTCAATTTCAATTCCTTTTCTGCTCACTATAAATCCCAGCAACTTTGCTGATGTAGCCCCAAAGACGCCTTTAGCCTGGTTAAGCCGTAGACTGTACTTCCTAAGTCGATCAAACACCTTCTTCAGATTGATCAAGTGGCCCTCTTATTTGCATGATTTGGCAATCATATCATCTACATAGACCTCCATCTCCTTATGGATCATGTCATGGAATAGTGCCGTCATAGCCCGCTGGTATGTTACCCCAGCGTTCTTAAGCCCAAACGGCATGACCGTGTAGTGAAAAGTACCCCAAGGTGTGATGAATACTGTTTTTCTTGATCTTCCTTAGCCATCTTGATCTGATTATATCCCGAGAAACCATCCATAAATGAAAATAGGCTATGTACCGCAGTGTTGTCCACCAAGATGTCTATGTGTGGAAGCGGAAAATCATCCTTTGGGCTTGCCTTGTTCAGATCTCTGTAGTCCACACACATTCTGACTTTCCTGTCCTTCTTTGGTACTGGCACTATGTTTGCGAGCCACTCGGGGTATGTGGAGACTGCCAAAAATCCTGCTTGGAATTGCTTGACCACTTCGTCCTTGACCTTCAAGGTCCATTCAGGTTTCAATCTTCTCAGCTTCTGCTTAATTGGCTTAACCCCTGGCAAAATTGGCAACTTGTGTACCACCATGTCAGTGTCCAACCCCGGCATGTCCCGATACGACCAAGCGAACACATCTTTGTAGTCTGCCAAGAACCGTGTCATTTCATTTTACTGCACATCAAACAGGCATGCCCCGATTTTCACTATTTTTGGGTCATCTTTGGTCCCAAGATTTATTGAGATGGTCTCTTCAATATTAGTTTGGACCCCTTTTTCATGACGTTTCAATTGATATTCAATTTCTTTTGAAAGGTTTTCTTCTTCGACCTCAGTCTCTTCTTTGATCCCCATGAGATCAAAGTCGAGCTCAAAGTCGAAGTCATATTCAACCTGGTCCAATTCGGTTTGCTTATATGGTTCATAAGTGGTTTGGACCTTTTCGAAAAAATTAAATTTTTTAGAAAAAATAGAAAAATCTTTTTGGTTTTTTTGTGAGCCTTCTAAACATAATTCCCCTGAAGACGAAGGCTCATTAGGACCTTCAGGTAAATGGCATTCCACTAATAGAGTTTTTTTTTGGGAGCCGCGTTAGTTTGCCAAACAAACGCTGCTTCAAAGGTAAGGGGAGTTTCCTCCCAATTATTTAAAAAAAGTTTTTCAGGAGTGGGGGAAATAGGGAAAGCCTGCTCCTCAAACTCTGAATCCGATGCCATCATCACCGGATGAGTTGTACTACCCTTTTCTGCTGTGGGGCCCAGTCCAGATATGACCTCATCTGGAATCTTTACCGCTGCCCAATCAATGAAAAGCAGGTCCTTAGCTACTTCTGTTCTTTCGCCTTCAGTCATGGCGAAGAAAGCCCCGACATCTTTGGAGAAGTCCACCTGCTACTCGGGCTGTGGCCCAGGCCCACCCACCGTTTCAAGTGTAGGAGATGGGTTAGAGGGTTGCAAGGTTGGAACGGAAGGCTTTTGGTAGGGATTGACATTTCGGTAAGGGGTTTGGACTGATCCATGGGAGGAGATAGTTGGATCGTATAGGAGGGTTTGGGAAAATTTTCCCTTAAATGAGGGAAAATTCCTCTGCTTCTCTTTTCTCCATCTTCCTGCTTCATCCTTCTCCATCCTCTGGGTTTAAATCCCAACCCGACTTTAGGGAGAAGCTTTTTCGCCTTGATTGGCTCCAACATTCCTTGTAAATTAATTCCCAGGCCTTTCCCTGGGTGGAAGTGGTAATTTTCAATCACTTTCTTTACCATTTCCTCAGCAGTTATCCCTTTCCTTTCTTTTTTCTCACACCCCCCAGGTATGATATTGACCGTCTCAAACTGAAACGAGTGGAACACAATCTTGTCGACTGTCAAATCCACATTTATTAAGGGTATATCAGGCGACACAATGGGAGGCACCAAGTTCTCAGCTAGGACTGTTATCACCCTTTGCCCTCTTATGTATTTCACCCTTTGGTGGAGCGTGGATGGTATTACCCTAGCCGAATGTATCCATGGCCTCCCTAGGAGCATATTGAAGGCTGCTGGAATATCCATAATTTCAAATGTGATGTTGAAAATATTTGGTCCAATGGTGACCAGCAGTTCAATCTCTCCTAGGGAGTGTGTCTTAGAGCTACAAATGCCCTCACAATCCTCTTGTTCTGCTTGATCTTCGACTGATCCAGACCAAGCTTGGTAAATAAGAGATGCATATCAGATCTAAGAAATCAGAATTAATTTAAATCTCTGTTAAGCTTAGAGATAAGGATTAATTCAAATCTCAAAGAGATAAATTCAAATCATGTTAACCAATATCTGATCAGAAAACAACCTAACAGTTTTTTTTTTTTAAATTCCACATCAAAATATTTGATCAACAAAATAAGTGCCACATCATCAAATGCCAACATACTCAATAGATATATATCACTGTTTCATATTCTATTCTTACCAGCATTTGGATCACTAATCTGAACAACAAAATTCAAAATACTGCTCTTCTGATCAACCGATTAATTCCTTATTATGAGTTTCCTTGCCGTGCCCAGTTGTTGTCGTTGTTTTCTTCTTTTTCCTTTTTCATGCACCTTTAATTTCCATGCCATGGTTATGCTGTTCCCACTAGATGAAGGTCGTCATCGACACCTATGGTGGTCACGCTGTCCATTCATCATACAGATTTTTGATTGAGAAGGCACCTGTCCTCACCTACAAATTATACAAAATGAAAATGAGGAAGAAGACAACCCATGCATGCATAAAGTCTTGTTTTTAGGAACGACCACGCACATCCTATGTTCTATTTTTTCATTACCATGTGACGTGATGGGGCTTCTTTTTGCTTTTATTGTTTCTTTTATTTATTCATTTATTTTTGTCAAGGTTCTCATTTAGCCAGCCAGAAGAAACATGCACGCTAGTTTGTCATCCTTACTTGTTTATTACAATATCATTTCGTACTTCGTCTTTTCTTAGATAGTATTTGTTTTGCTTGGGTACTTCCGAATTTCATTGGAATTATCAGATCATTGATTAGTCTATTCTTCAATTACATTTATGGTTCTGCTAGCTATTAATATCATGGTAACCTTGTTTGTCAGTTGTTTTGTTAATGATCTTGTCCTTTGTGTTTAACCTTAATTAGGATGATAGTACCATACCATATTTCTAAGAGGCACGTGCACTACTGCACATATGCATATATAGTTAATGTTAAACTTAGGTGATAGGTTTTATTACAAGATATACACATGGATGGGACACTTTAGGTAGTAGTTTGGTAGTTTGCTTAACAATAATATAGATTAACAGCTATTATTAATTGGTTAATTCTCCATTAAATTATTCTAGGTTCACTAAAAAAAAGGACTTCTACCACTGGTAAAAATCAAGTTACTACTAGTAAAACTTTTACTGGTGATCACATATCTTGCCCCACTGTTGGTAACTCATTTGCTACTCTAGATCTAAGGGGGCATTTGATAGGGTTTCTGAATTATAATTTGGATTTTTAAATTCAAGATTCTCATCACTAATTTTTAAAATCGAAAACTTTGTTTGGATATTTTCAATTTTAACTCCTTTATAGCATTGTGTTCAAGTAGGACCCACTACTATGAATAGCTCCTTATTGCTTGGGTTTTATTCTTTTAACCGTCAAAATCTAATGAAACCTATAGAAAATAGATTGTGGTTTTCAGCCACATTTTAGCGTCTGATTTGAAAATCAAACTTTCAAAAACCCTACTAAATAGCTTAAGTGGACTTTGGATTTGGATTATACTAGAATCCAAAATCTTTAGTGACTTTAAAAAATAATAATAATAAGTAGTGGTAAAAATAAATTTAATAAAAATGCCTATATATCGCCCAGCACTAGTCGGACAGTGCATCGAGATAATTCAGAGAAAGAGCTAGAGATTGAGAGAGAGCAATTCACATCTTTAGGGACTTTATCTATAACGTTATCTGCAGCTTTTCATAGGATTGCTTAAAATTTTACAGTTATGCCATTCAAAGTACACATGGTATGATCCTTATGCAAGCAACAAATAAGGTTGTAGATAAAAGGCCCTACAGGATCTCAATTGGAGAGATAAGAAAATAGTTAACGAGAGAAAGAGAGACATATCTAGAGAGAGATACCCAAAAGTTAGAGAAAGTTAGAACTATAGAGAGAAATGGATTATGCAATTAGAGAAAGGGAAGAAGAAGAGAGAGAGAGAGAGAGAGAGAGAGAGAGAGCTACATGGGACACCTCAAGGATTCTCATAATATGGGACACCCAATGGAGCATTGTTTATGTTATTCAAGATTAGGGAAATGCACACGCATTACTGATACACGTGCATGGATTAAGAAATATGGGTGTAAGCACCCAAATTTTGATCAAACCAAAAAATGCGTTAAAAACAGCAAAACCTCGAAATAGGTCTAAACCCTAAGGAACAAGAAATGTCTTTTTTGTCTGAGCTTGAATTGATCACCATACCCTATGTCAATGGGTAGGAAATCTCGATATGGTTCCAACGCAACTGAGCTTGTGTAAATCGGAATCCGGATAAAGAAGTTATGGTCAAAACACTCTCAAGGGCAAAACTGTAATTAAATGCTGAAAACTGGTCACGTGGCAAATTTGCAAACCACGCTTGCCAAGTGTCAAATTAAAGTGTGGAAAGACAGAATATGGAAAGGACAAAACACAAAACAAATATCTTGATTTCTTCCATTAATGAGAAATCATGAATGGGATTTCTCTCATTAATGAGAGATCATGAGAGATCTCTCATTAATGAGAGACCATAAATGAGATTTCTCTCATTAATGGGAGATTATAGATAAGATTTTTCTCATTAATGAGAGAACATGGAGGAGATTTCTCTCATTAATGAGAGATAATGAGAGAAAACTGGCTACGTGGCAAATGTACGAACCATGTTTGCCAAGTGGCAAATTAAAGGGCAAAACACAAATACCAATGAAATTTCTCTCATTAATGAGAAATCATGGATGGGATTTCTCTCATTAATGTGAGAGACCATAAATGAGATTCCTCTTATTAATGAGAGATCATGGATAAGATTTCTCTCATTAATGAGAGAATATGGATGTAAGCACCTCATTTTTGCACCTCTCGGAAGTGCTAGAAGTGAAAACCCTAAAAGACAGCTTAAAACCTTAAGGAGAAGAAATTGACTTTCTAATTAAATTCAAGTTGACTGCCATACCCTATCTCAATGGATAGGAAATCCTGACACGATTCCAGAGCAACTGAGTTTTCCAGAATCCTGGTCCAGACGAGGAATTTATGGGCAAACCCCTGGGGGAGTAGAAATTGACTTTCTACTCAAACCAAATTAACTGTCATACCCTACTCCGATGGATAAAAATTTCCGGCATGGTTCTGACTCAATTGAGTTTCCCTGAATTGGGGTCCAAACGGAGAAGTTATGAGCAAATCAGAACCTAGGAAGCAATTTTGGTTTTCTTCTCAAAACCTGAATTGACTGTCGTACCCTATCCCGGCAGATAGGAAATTCCGACACGGTTCCAGCACAACTAATTTTGCCAAAATCGTGGTTCGGATGAAGAAGTTATGAGCAGATCAAACCCTAGGGCAAAAATGCAGAAAAATTGCCCACGTGACGAATGTACAAGTCACACCTACCACGGGGCAAAGAAAAGGACAAAAGGACAAGAGAAACAAAATATCTAGAATCTAATATTAATTTCTCTAAAAATATCTTGATTTGTTAATTAAAATTAAATAAAAAATCTTAAAATTCGGATTCTCTCACTAAGAGAGAGAATCACATCAAATCAATCAAAATAGGAGAGAGGCAAACCTGGAAAAAATCATTTTTTGCTAAAAATAACGAAATTATATTTCGATTATACACAAAATGTGTATAACCGAAATTAAATTTTGGTTCTAAGGATAAGGTTCCAAATTTTCAGTCAGATTTTCTAACCTTATCCCTGTAAATTCATCATTTTTAGATTTGATGTAGGTGTAACTGAAATTAAATTTTGGTTACACATGAATATGGTATAACTGAAATTGTATTTCGGTTGTACCTCAAAAGGGTGTAACTGAAATACAATTTTTGTTACAATTTTTTTGCTATAGATAAGAACAGCAGTCTAAGTGGTTGTGGTTGGGCTCTTTAGCTGATCTCCACCTCTCCCCCCTGTACGAAACCCCTCTCCCTACCCCTTCATTCCTCTCTTAACCCTTCAAGCCACTTCCAAACCTTCCCAAATCCCTTCCTCCCTTCTCCCTCTTCCCTTTAACCTGAGAAGGAGTTTGGAGAAGCTTGGCGGAGCAAGGAAGAGGTGCTCTAGGTGTTGTCTCCACTTCAAGAAGTTGTCAACACACCTCATATAAGCTCTTTAACCCCAAGGTAAGTCTTCTTGGTATACTTCATTTAACATATATAAAAATGAGATAAGTGTGAGCATGTTCCATTATTTTGTCTCTTTTGTTATATTTTTGTTCCTCCATCCTATTCATCTTCGTCTTTTCCTTCATTTCTTCCCTAAAAGTAGCTTCCCATGATAAAGGGAAGGTTTTGTGTACGAAGAAAGGGAGGAGTGGTTATGTTGGTGCCCAAGTTCATGCTTTAATGTGCTCTTCCATACTCTCCCCCACCTCTTCTTCGTATCCCCATTTTATTAAGCAAATGGGAGAGCATGTTCTCCCTTCTCCCATCACATGTACCCTTTAAACCCCCCTAAATCCCTTCTTTAATGTTTTTTTAAGATCATTATCATGCTTGTTCATCTTTGCTCTCCTTTTATGCTTTGCGGGAATCGGTCATTATCATGCTTTGTATTTCCGTGAAGCATGCTTGTGCTATATGGTAGGACTTCACATACTTCACTAGCAAGCCCCCAACTCCCTTTATATGACAACCCCACCACCACACACCCCCCCCCCCCCCCCCCCCCCCCCCCCACCCACCACTGTTTTATTCCCTTTTGTATGCTCCCCCTTTGCCCTTCATATACTTGAAGAACATGCATATGCATGAGTCATTTGGAAGACATGTTTGGGCTTCATCATGCTAGCTTCAATTCATTTGCATATGTATTGGTATGAGAAGCACACATGGGTTCACTGTTATAAAGCAGGCTCATCCCACCTTATTTATTCTAAGTTGGTCAAGTCCCCTTTCACGCCCATTCATGTTAAATACCCACTCATTAAGCTCTCATTCTTGTTCCAAGTGTTAGGTTACCCCAAGTTGAATTTGCTGTTTTGGGTAATTTGTATATGCATGCCTCACCTAGCTTCACCATGCTTCATGCCTAATTTTTTTTCTCTCTTCCTACTTGTTCCACATGCCTACATGAGTATCCATGTTAATATGAACAATCCCATACTTTAAATCCCTGTTTCACAGCATGTGTTAGGTTTGTTCAACTTATCTTGCACGTATTAATGGATTGCTTATGCACCATGCTTGGATTGGCAAAATGGGACCAAGACTTAGGCCTTTCGAGTCACCCTCATCCTCTCCTCATGGAGAAGGGAGGGAAGTCTCTTCCGGCACCAGAACAGGGACATCTAGGGTCCCGATTCCCACTCTTGAGCACCTGCTCCATGTGGGGGAGAAGGCCCTAGCTTCATCCCTCCATCTCCTCGCTTAAAGTGAGAGAAAAGAGCCTAGTTAGACTCTTTCCCATCCAACTTGGACCACTGTGGGCCCACACAAGGGCCCACATAACCACTGGTCATCCTAAAAGACCAAAGGACTCAATCCCCTTCAAAAAACACAAAAAAGGTGTTATCTGTGTTTGCCCGAAAATACAGGTCAAGCGCAAACACCTTATATACATAACCAAAATTGTATTTCGGTTGTGTATATAAATATAGCATGACCGAAATTTAATTTCGGTCATGCTATATTATGGTGTAACCGAAATCAAATTTCGATTACACCAACGAGGCCCACCCAATCCAACTGGCACACCCAATCCTTGGACCTAGTGAGTTCAACTAGAGTATCCATGAGCCTTCCAACGAGGCCCACCCAATCCAACAGGCACACTTTAATTAAAGAACAGACAAGGAACTTAATTGAATGGGCCACACCCCTGGAGGCCCAAGAAAAGCCCAAATAGATGCAGGTTGGTTAGATTAGGGTTTGGTTTGGCCGTGACTTGGGCTTGGGCCTATCAGGCCCTATCTCTTTCTTCAAAGAGGGCCCACTTACCCAAAGAAGGGAAGGGATCCAAAACCCTAACCTACAAAGTCTTGGGCCTTCCAGCCCAAGCCTAGGACATGGGCCCCAAGCCCATCCTATCCCACTAGGAGATGAATCTAATCAAGAATAATAAGTCTTAAGGCAATCCTTGTGGGCCCACCCAATGGGCCTACAGACCATCCAGGCCCACCAAAATAAGCCTTAAACTAATTCTTTGCTAAATCTAAAATAAAATCAATCAAAATTAACCATGCCCTCAAGGGCTTCTAAGGTTAGATCAAGGCCCATCAAAGGGACATGTGAGCTATGTTTAGCCCACAAAGGGATCTGCAGGCCTTTCAACGAGGCCCACCCAATCAGACCCAGATCACTAAAATAAACAAGATAAAATAAATAAAGGGGGCCCACACCACTCAGGCGGTCCCCGAATAGACTTAAAGTGAAGAGTGCACATCGGATTAAGATTGGGTGAGATAGACAAGTTAACTCTAACCAGAAAAACCCAAGGGACCCGTCACCCGACAGGGCAAACCGGGTTGTGTACGGACTTCCCCGGACTGTAATCAAGACCCTACCCTAAATCTCAAGCAGCAAACCGCCTAATAGACAAACTTTAGGCACCCAGGTGTCTTCCTGCACCTCATCAGGCAGTGGCAACTCCAAACCCCGACTTCCCAAATGGAGGCACGCATTCACGTGCACCTCGCAGTGCGGCCCGTGGATCGACGTGCGCACAATGGAGGAGATTTCTCTCATTAATGAGAGCTCCCCTAACTTCACTTATAAATAGGACTCTCCTCTCCACCTCTCAACACACACATAGGCCCCCTCTCCAAGACCTCTCTCCCTAACCCTTCTCCACCACCTTTAACCACCTCAAAGCACCACCAAACTCCCCCTAACAACCTCCTAGCCTCTTCCAAACACTTTCAAATCACCATTAAATCACACCCTTTCTTCATCCTAACCAAGAAGGAAGCCAAGGAAGAGCACTTGGGAGCTGAAGCAAGGTTTATTGTTTCGGTGCCGATGGGCGGCAAAAAAGGGCAAATTTTGGGTTTTTTTTATATTTTGGGAAATTTCTCCGTCATGCCACTCCATTTCGCAGCACGCCGCCCATTTTGCTAATAAAAATTAAATAAATTTGCATTTTTCTTCTCTATTTCGCCCATTTCGCTCGGCATGCTGCCCTGTTCCGTAGAAAAATCGCCAAAAATCCCCTGGGAAACTATCCTGGCAAATTCCACTAGCGGAACGCATCGTTGGGTGGAAAAAAATCGAAATTTCGGCAAACTTGAAACACTGAGCTGAAGGAAGGTGTTCCAAGCTGCTGTCTACACTTCAAGAGACCCTCAAGTGACACCAAGAGGACTTTCCCCTCCAAGGTGAGCCTCCTCTACACATTTTATATAAAATATGTTGATTTTATGGTAATATGAGCATGTTTAGAAGTTTGTGCCATGACACTCATGCCTCCTTTGATGCTTCCCTTCTCTTCTTTTCATGTTCTACCACTTTTTCCTTAAGGAAGAACTCCCATGGTAAGGGGAAGTGTTCAGAATCAAGAAAGGGAGGAGGAGAGACTATGGTAGTTTACTTAGGGTCTCACCTTAATGCCACTTCACATGTTTATTTTCATTATTTAAAGGAGAGTATGTTCTTCTCCCTCCCTATGTCTAATGTATCCTTTTAAACTCCCACTACCTTCCTTTTATTTGCTTATATTCTTAGTTCGAATTCTAACATTATTTATTTCATGTGCTGTGATTATATGAGTTTACTGTCTTTCATATCCATGAAAGCATGCTTCACACTACACCATAAGGGTTGCATGCTTATTCCCTTTTCTTGCTTTTGAATGACCCTTCATAATCCATAGAAACATGCTAAGCACATTACCTCCACATGAAGTCTCATTTACAATCGTGATAGGTTCCCTTCTTCTTCCTTTTAATCATCTTAACCACATCCATATACACTCCATGTTAAGCACATAATCACATAGCCTTTCTTCATGCTTGTAATCTTAAAATACATCATCTTAAATGCGCTGATTTGGTGTTTTGGTGTGGGCATGCTTCATGGATTGGCCGGATTCGACTATGGCATGGGTCACTCAAACCACCTCTCTTCTTTTCCTCATAAAAAGAAAGAGGGTGCCATTAGCAAGAAGGAGAGGACACTTAAGGTCCCTCTCTAGTGTATGAGTTTTAACTTACAAGTGATGGAGAAGGCCCCTGGCCTCATCTCCTCACTTCATTTGATTTAAAATTTGATTAAGCTAGCTAATTAGGTCACAAACCTCAACCTTAGACCAATGTGGGCTTGTCCAGGGGCCCACAGAAACCCTGGTTACCCCAAGAGACCATGGAAACCAAGCCCATGGCCAAAATACCATTTCTAGTATTTTTAAGGCTTGATTAAAATCTCAATTCGGTTAACCTATAAAATTTACAGAAATGCAATTTTGGCCTTTTAATTGTTTCCTAACCCTTGTTTAAATGAAACTAATAAATCCAATAGGGTTTTTGGGTCATCCCATAACCCAAGATGGGTCTTGGGCCTAGTGGGCCCAAATTGAATACCGTTGGGCCTTCCAACGGAACCCACTATTCGTGCGTCGTTGGGAACGCCGCACCGCGGGGCGCACGGGAGTGCGTGCCTCCTAAAGAGTAAAAATGAGAAGGTTTGGAGTGGCCATTGCCTAATAGGATACAGGCAGACACCTGGGTGCCTAGGTTTGTCTATTAGGTTAGTCTACAGCTTGAGATTCTAGCTATGGTCTCAGTTACAGTCCAGGGAAGTCCGTAAACACCCCGATCCGCCCCGTCGGGTAACGAGTCCCACGGGTTTCCCTAGTCTGAATGAACTTAGTCTGTCTACTAACCCAATTCCTAAGCCAAAACATGCATTTTTTTGTTTAAGTTTGGTGGGGACCACCTAAGTGGCGTGGGTCCCTTGATTTGATTTTTATCTCCTTTATTTCAAGTGAACTCAGTCTGCTTGGGTGGGCCCATTGGAAGGCCAACGGATCCCCTGGTGGCTTGGGTTTAGCCCACATGTCCCTTTTGCTGGGCCTTGATTTATCCCTAGAAAGCCCTTTAGGGTTTAGTTGATTTGATTGATTTTATTTAAGGTTTGATCCAAAGAGTTTAAGTTAAGATTTATGCTTGGTGGGCTTGGATGATCTGTGGGCCCATTGGGTGGGCCCCACATGGCTGCCTTAAGTTTTATTTATCTTTTTTAAGTTTTCCAATTTGGGTTAAGAATGGGCTTGGGGCCTATGTCCTAGGCTCGGGCTTGAAAGCCCAAGGCTTTTTGGGATTAGGGTTTTGGATCCCCTTCCCTTCTGGTTAAGTCGGCTTCCCTTGTAGGGAGCTGGGCCCGATAGGCCCAAGCCCATGTCACAGCCAAACCAAACCCTATACTACACAAGTATGGTTCAGATCGGGCTTTTGTTGGGTCTCGGATGGTGTGGCCCATTTAAGCAGCTTAATTATTGATTTTGGAACAAGGCCTGTGAGTTGGACTGGGTGGGCCCTGTTGGAAGGCCGACAATCAATCAATTTGGACCCGGTGGGTCATATTGGGTTTCCAATTGACCCGAAACCCTACTGGATTTGTTGATTTATTGAAAAATGGGTTGACAAAGGGGCTAAGGGGACTAAAACCCTAAAATTAGGGTTTACAAGGTATAATCGAAATTTAATTTCGATTATACCAAAATACAGCATGACCGAAATTTAATTTTGGTCAAGCTGTATTTCCCTGCATAGCCGAAATTCCATTTCGATTATGCACAGAAAGTGTTTGCCAAACTGAGTTTTCGGGCAAACCTGAAAAAACCAATTTCGGCCTTTTTTTTCAGGGGCTTAGGTTTCTAGGGTTTCTGGGGGGCATCTAGGGCCTGTGTGGGCCCACAGTGGTTCAAATTGAAGGTCAAATGGCCTTATTTGGCCATCCTTGGGACCTTTTGGAGATCAAGGAGAGGGAGCCAAGGCTTGGGGCCTTGCTCCCTCTCTTAGAGTTGAAACTTCGACATAAACAAGGACCATGAGTGTCCCTGTTTTGGTTTGTGCAAGCATCCTCCCCTGTTCCGTGGGGAAAGAAGGGGAGGTGGCCCGATGAGCCTGTGCTTGGGTCTACGGCCAAACCATGCATTCATTCACATGCAACTCAAGCAAACCTAGAACAACTAGACATAAAACATGCTCAAAACAGTGATCCTAGTGCGTAGGTGTTCATGCTTACATGCATATGAGGGGGTGCCAAGGAGGAAGCCTAGGCATGTCTTCTAGAAATGTCATACTTGTGTGTGTGCAAGGTGTACATGCAAGGAGGGTGGGGGACATGCTAGACAACGTAAAACAATGATAAAAAATGAGAAGGGGGGGGGGGGGGGGGGGGGGAAGGGTACATGAGATAAAGAAAGGAGAACAAGCTCTCCTTGGAATGATAAGAAGACAAAGTAGAGGGGAGCATGAAAAGTACTTCAAAATGGGACCCTAGACACGTTTGTCATGGTCAATGCTTCTCTCATTCGAACTCTAACTTTTCCCCTTACCATTTGTGAGACATGGGAAAATCACCGGAATGATCATCCCTCCATCAACCCACGGGCTCAATGCAAAAATGGGGAGAGTCGCCACCATTCATGATTTTGGGGTGAGAATGGACACCAAAGAGTTCAAAAATAAGCAAAGATAGCCAAAAGACAAATTCTAGGGTAAAAATAACCCTACTTGAAAATCAAATCCAGAGATGGGTAAGGGGATTAGATTATGAACGGGGGAAGGTGTTAGGCACCCCCATTCATCCACACGAAGTGGTAGCCAAGCGTATGTTCATGCAAAAATAAGAAAGCTTGCTAAAATCATAGAAAACCTTGAAAAAGGACCAATGTATGATATTTTCACATGAAGATCTAAATGGATTCTAGATCCTCTCTTATGTCAATATCATTTCTGGAATATCAAAAAGATGGAAATCAAAGCACAAGTTATTCAAAAACCAAGTTGAATCAAATCTGGAAAATTCGGTGAAAAGTAATGCCATTTGTCTTGAAATCATTCAAATACAATTTTAAATCAAATCAAACCAAATCCATTTGAAAGATTATGATAAATAAGGATCTCATGCAAAATTTCACTTCATTCCGATAAAAATCCTAGGAGTTATGCTCCTTGAAAGTTGTTGTTGGGGATATTTAAAAGTAATAAGTGGGCAACTTTGGGAAATTGCATAGAAAAATCCACTCCATAAAAATCCACGAAATTTGGTGTGATTGAAGTTTGTATGGCCATATTTCAAAAGAAACTAGCCTCATACAAAAATCCCTTCGGATGTGCCTTGGGTGGTCTTCCGAACAGGCCCCGAAGATCACAGATTTACCCAGAAAAATGCCATTGAGCAGTTCTGAGTAAATCGGCTACCAATAATTCAAATGGAGTCAAAAAATTATGAAACCAACTGGATTTAAAAATAGACTCATAAATGAGTGGCCAGAAACAAAAATCACTCGAATCGGAATTAAAACGAACACATGGCGCTCCGTCGAAGTGACAAGTTCTGTATTTGAACCTGAACTGTCCAATCAACTTCGACAGAGAGGTGTCAAAAATCCGTTTGATAGAAATTTATGAAATTTTGTGAACATAAACTAGACAGCCTCACCTTTCCCATGGTTCTAGAATCGCTCCAAAATTCATCCAGACGATGAAGTTATGAGCGTCCGAAGTAAGGGTACAGGTGCTGTCCAGTTAGGCCCTTTTTTGGATGAAACCAACTCAAAACTGTGATAAAGTGTGTGAGATTCGTGTGAGATGAATCCCAAACCTTAAAAAATCACTTGAAAACACTCCAGAATTGATTGAGGCCATTTATTTGAGATTTATCACAATGAATGTAATAAACCCCAAATACGAGCCTATCCCGTCAAAATGGTGCTATGTATGTGCAAATGTGAGAATCCATACAAGATTAATAAAACAACATAGCATGCATATATCTTCATCAAAATAAGATTCTAAGACAGCCTAGGGTTCCGTTCCATTATTGTTTCCCTCTGTTCTCTCTCCCCGTTAAGCACGGTTCTTCAAGATAATCAAGGGTACTTTGAATATGAAACGGTTTGCAATCAAGCAAAAGGCTTTATGCTACATAGGTTCTAGTACTAAGGTCAATCCCCAGTCTCGTTTCTCCTAGATCCCGCCTCCACGTTTTACGGCTAGGGGGAGTCTCGAGATACTTTGAGCCGGGGAAGGATTTTCACACACAAAGAAGGCTTTACACTACAGAAAGGTAGAAGAAGAGATCTAGATCTAGGAATGTAAAGACATAAAATAAAGAGAGGTTTGAGGCTTACCTGGATTCTGGAAGCACTCCCGCAGCGATTTCCTTCTTCTCTTGGAATTCTTCTTTGCGAGAATTCAAAACAAGAGTTGATTGCCATTTGCTTAAGGAGGAGCCTCCTATTTATAGGCAAAGGTTAGGGTTAGGGTTGGTGAGAATGGTAGACACAACATAATGTCTATAGCCCACCAACCTTAACCCTAAGGCTATTTCCGAGATTTCCTCTCATTTAATGAGGGATATGATGGTAAAAGTGAAAAGCTCTCGGAAAACCCTAATTTTGAGCAAAACTTGCCTATCCGGCATGTCAGGCCGGATACACAAATACCTTAATGTATCCGGTCTATGATGCCGGATACACTGAGGTCTACTTGTATCCGGCATTGTCCACCGGATACAAGGAAAAAAGCCTTTTTTTCGAATTTTAACACAGGCAATACTTATTTACATGTAATATTGTTTAAGTAAATGTCCTCGTATTTTTTAATCTCCATTTACTTAAGATATTACATGTAAATGAGCAAACACCCCCCATTTGAATCCATTAAAAATAGTTCCAGACCCAAATTCCAAGTGAATAAAAAGTCAACTTTCCAGTTCTAGGCAAAATTCCGATTTTTCGGGTCTGGAAAAAAGGTTCAATATGTTAAAACCATGGTATTCGTCAAGATTTAAAATCTCAAAAAATTCATTTATGCAATAACATTGCTAAAAACCTGATTACCGGGAAAAATTATCTTGAAATTTTGCTTAAAAAAATATTTCATTTTCTGGGGTCAAAAGTCAACAAAATTCAACCGGAAAAAGTTTGACTTTGCACAAAAGATAGAATTTGAGTCTTTTCCTTTACGGCTTTGAATTCAAATGGGTTAAGTATCTCAAACCCAATGCAAAGAATTGAAAATTCCAATTAAATATTTCTCTCCTTCAAGATTTATCAAAAATCGTGCAATTTTGGGGTGTCTACACCATGGGAAGCCATCTTCATGGAGGAAGTGAAAATAAAGAGGAAGAAAAGGATGTTGAAGAACACATCATGGCAAGAAAGAATAAAACATTGGAACATGCTCAAAATCTCCTCATTTTTACATATATGAAGTAAAATCTGCTAAGGAGGCTTACCTTGGGGGTTTTAAGTCTCCTTGAGGTGAGTTGAGATCCCTTGAAGGCAAAACAACAGCTAGGACGCCTCTTCTCAGCACTAAGAAGCTTCTCCAAATCTCCTTCTTGAGCAAAGGTGAAGAAGGAAGAGGGGAGAAGGGCTTTTGATTTGTTTGGGAGGGGTTTGGGGTGTTAAGAAGGTGATGGAGAGCAAGAAGAAGAGGTTTCAAGTAGGGGAGAAGGGGAGAAAAATTCGAGAACTAGCAACCCCCAGCCAAATGGCTGGTGTTGCTATTTATAGACAAAACAAAAATAACTGAAATTGGATTTCGGTTATTTTTGTTCCAGGTATAACCGAAATATCATTTCGGTTATACTATTCTGACATACAATCATGAGTTTTCAGGGATTCTGTCGGGGGATCTGACACCAAAATTTCGATTTTTTACTTTATGAACCGAAATTAAATTTCGGTTATACACAAAATGTGTATAACCGAAATTTAATTTCTGTTATTATATAAAAAAATGATTTTCTTTCAGATTTGCCCCTGGATTTTACCGATGTGACCTGATATTATCTTGATTTTTTATTTATTTTAATTCATAAAATCGAGATATTTTGAGAAAAAAAACATTATTATATTCCTGATATTTTCATTGGTTGTCCTTTCAGTCCTTTGCTCGCCACGTGGCAGGTTTCTGCCCATTTACCACATGGGTAGCTTCCGGCAATTCTGCCCTAGGGCCTGAACTGCTTATAATTCTCTCATCTGAGCTCTGATTCTGGCAAACTCAGTTGTGCTGGAACCAGGTCGAGATTCTCTATCCATTGGGACAGGATTTTGTAGAAAATTCAATTTTTTTAGAAGAAAGTCAAAGCCACGTCCAGAATCTTAATCTACTCATAACTTCCTGATCTAGACCCTGATTCTAGCAAATTCAATTGCATCAGAATCTTCTTTCTTCTAGGGCAGAAATAGAAGTTAATCTGGGTTTGAGCAGAAAGTCAATTTCTTCTCCCCCAGGACTTGATCTACCCATAAAACCTTCATCTGAACTCCGATTCCGACAAACTCAGTTGCGTTGGAACCGTGTCAAAAATCTCTATCCATCGAGATAGAGCAAGGTAGCCAACGAGCACCTGATCAAAAAATCAACTTTTGTCCCCTTAGGGTTTGACTTTTCAATTAGGGTTTGCATTTTCGGCATTTCCGGGAGGTGCAAAAATGAGGTGCTTACACCCACTCATCAGACTCAAGTCACTTGAGCTAAAAAGATAAAATCAAAATAAAGGTACCTACACCACACATGTGGTCCCACCAAAACTTAATCAAATGAACATGTTGGCATAGGATTGGTAAGATAAAAGTGAGTTGACTAAATTCAAGATTAACCAGGGATAACCCATAGGACCCTTCACTCGACGAGGAGGACTGGGGTGTCTACGGACTTCCCTGAACCTTAACCGGGTACGTTCTCAGAATCTCAATGCACAAACCACCAATTAGAAAACCTTTTAGGTATCCAGGTATCTGCTTGCACCACATAAGGCAATGGCGACTCCCCAAACCCCTTTTTATCCAAATCCAACATCCCAATCCCAGAAGCATATGATCCTTCACGCTTTCATCGGAGAGCACACCGAGTATTTCCAAAAAGGGAGGTGATCACATCACCGTCCCCCACATGCGCCACTGATCGACGAGTGCACAGCCTGGTGACTCCGCTGGGTGTTAGGAGTAAATTCGAAAAAATATGGAGGACATTTTGGGTATAAAATGTCAGGCATTAAATAACGGTTTGGCTTTATATAATAGTAAAGATTACAATGCCTACTGCATACATTTTGAACACTGGCCGAGGGTTCTGGGATTTTCTCTTCGACAGTGGCACTAGGATTCTAGGGGTCTCTCTGGGGGGTTCCGAGAATGAAGACTGGCCGAGGATTCTGAGTTTTCTCTCCAATAGCAGTGCTAGGGTTCCAAGGGTTTATCTTCGAGGGTTTTATCTCCTCTAAGATGATCTCCAAGGGATTCTTTCCTCTTTCTCTTTGCTAGGCTTCCTCTCTGTTTTGGTTTCTGATTTCGGTTACTAGGGTTCCATTTTAGCTCCACGAATGAAGGGTTCGTCGTGCTGAATTGTAAGGAGGGTTTGAACATAGATTTAGCCGTGTTTGGGAGTTCCAGGAAGGTGGAAACCATTTCTGAAGAATCTACAAAGGACGATGATGTTGATGCTGACAACGATGACAATCGGGCCATGTTTAGTTTATTTTTTATCAATAGGGTGGTCGCCCTCTACATCTGACTACCACCTTCCTACTTCTAGGTCTTCTAGTTGGGGATTCCTTGAAAATCTTGGAGTGTCGATGGGTTAGGTTGCTTTGGTGTCTGGGTTGCCTCATAATCTTGCTCGTCATTCTTAGCAGATCATTGAAGCTTTTTTCTCAACTTTGGTAAAAGGATTTCGGTCCCCAAGCAGGGTGAAACTGGCGAAGAGGGCGGCCTTTTTTTGGTTTTTTGGTTTTGGTTTAGGTCATGTTGTCTAGTGTTTTCATGTTTTTGTTATTGTTCTACTCGATTCAGGAGTGCTTTGCCCCCATTATCCAAATTGCAGTTGTTAGTCGAAGTTTTTCTCAGTTCTCCAAGAACTCCTTTGTTGGCCATCTCATCTTCGATGCAGATGCCTTTACTCCCCTTGTTGGGATATTTAATCCGTGTTGATGTGGACCCTCTTTCAGAACTTATCCCCATTCTTCAGGTAGTTTCATGTAGCTTTGGCTACAGGTTCAACCCCTTACTGAAGAATTGCAATTTGTCTGATGGGGCATCTACTTCCCCTGCATCTATGCATCTTCTAGCCAACCCTTCATATGGATGTTTTTCTGTTTCAACTATGGAGGCTTCAGCCATTCTTGCTGTAATGATTTTTGTTATGAATGAAATGGCATAGTTGTCTTCTTACCAAAAATAAAAAATAAAATACATTTTGAACACATTTACATGTTTATGGGGAACCTAAAAAGGTTGCAATAGACTATCTTTTTTTTTTCTTTTGCAGGGGAATAGAAATCTATATTACTGTTTTTAGTGTATGTTACACTCACTTCTCATAAGCATCCTATATCTATTTAGATGATCATTAATCCATAATACTGACCTCTCCACTAATAGACACATTTTTGCCATTGCGTCAGCAACCTTATTTGCTTCCCTTCTTATATGCCAAATCTTGACTTGTGCAAACTATAAGAGCCGCTGCTTAACCTCCCGGACGATTGAGTAAGAGTACCATGGGCTCAATTCTTCCTTCATGATTGCATTCATAACTGTAAGTGTGAAAACTCACACTCCTTATATGGCAAATGTTTGACAAATTATATCCTCTAATAATCTTCAAGATGTGCAGAATCAAAATATAAATTCTGTGAATTTAGTAAAGAGGAAGGTGAGGCTGCCACACAGCTACCACGCCGCTGGTAGCTCAAGGAAATGAAAGAGTTTCTATACAAACATTTCTTGTAAAGGCACTTACGAGGAACAACGCCGCTGCCACTCCGCTGGTAGCGCATAAGTGAAATAGCTCTTTGAAAGTAAAGCACGCGTACCGGCCTCGTAAGGCAATGCTGACACGCCGCTGGTAGCGCAGAGCAAGATTGAAGAATCTACAAATCAGCTGTGCACATGCCGCGTTACCTCCCGCTAGCAGCGCGCCCTTAACTGAGTCTTTTGGATTTGAGCAGGACTTGAGTTCGCTTCCAGCCGTCTACCCCGATCGCAAGGCGACGCCACCAGCGCTCGATGCGATCTGAGTTTTCTTCTTTAAATAGACGAGCTGTATTTGTTTTTCTAAGACTTTTTTCTTTTGATTAATCCGATTTGGATCTTGAGGTGTTCGAGATTCAATCAATTGATCTTTAGAGAGTCGGTGATCGAGTGAGGGGGAGATCTGAGAGAGATCACCTGGAATTGAAGTTTGAGGATTCTTCTTCAGTTCGGAACTTCACTTGATCGTAAGATCTCCTGGATTGGTGATCGACCTTGTTTGATGCATAGGTGGATTCCTATTACATTGGATCATCTCAGTGGACTCTGAGGTGATTGTCACGATCTGGATTGATCGTGAATTGCAGCTTGTGGATTCAAGTTGTGTTGCAATTCGTGGATTCGAGCTGTGGATTTGGATTGATCGTCACTTGCAGCTTGTGGATTCAAGCTGTGTTGCAGTTCGTGGATTCGAGCTGTGGATCTGGATAGATCGCGAATTGCAGCTTGTGGATTCAAGTTGTGCTACAGTTCGTGGATTTGAGCTGTGGATTGCTGTTGAGTGAGTTCAATTGTAAAGGTTAAGTGTGTCTTCCTTTGTAATTGACTTTCATTCAATAGTGGAGATTCTAAGGGTTAGTCGCCTCATATAGACTCGAGGTTTTTCCTGGATCTGGATTCAGGTTTTCTCGTATAATTTCTGTGTGTATGTTTCCGCATTGTTAAGTTCTTAATTGTTGTAGATCGTGGACCTGTAGAGTAGTCTCCTACTCTTTCAATAACCTACATAGCATCTCCTTCAATCTCCATTTGTTCCACCTCTAATAATATAACTAATTTAAGACCTTTAAACAATGCTAGCTATTTAGTCTCAACAACAACTGTTCCAAAAGATTTTGTAGCAAAAAATTACCGTACAACCTTGCTTTTAAAACTTTGTTCCACAAAACACTACCCTAACTACTAAATACCTATTTTACACAATTTTTTTCAGAAAAAAGACTAGATGCCCCATTTCAAATGTCAGAAGGCTTAAAGTGCCCATTTTGCCCCTTGATATACGGTCCATATACGGTTTTATATTAAAAATTGTGGTTCATATGAACCACCCACAAATGAAGCAATCGGTTCATTAAAAAAAAAAGAAAAAAGAAAATCAGGCTTGAGTTCGATCTTCACTCTCCCTTTTCACCCTTTTACGACTCTAAACCTAACATTTTTACCGTCTTCAACCTTGCGACAGCCACCGGAGTCATATTGCTGCCAATTGTTTCACCACCAATCGACATTAAGGAACATCAGGTAAGCTCTCATTTCGTAGATGTTGTATCGGACATTTTAGAATCATTTCGTTTCGTGCTTAATGTATATGCGATGCATCGTTCAAGCATCTCTCTTGGTCTATTCGTGTCCCTTGCCGTTTTAAAAATCTCTAAATGTTGCGATCTCTTCTTCCTCATTGTCTACTCTCTTTTTTTAGCAAAATACGTGCTCGATTGTTCTAAATCGCCGATAAGTTTTAAGATTATGGTTTCCAAGATGATTTGCAAGCCTTTAATGGCTATAACGTCAGGTTCTTTTCAAAACGTAGATTGGATTTCAAGCTGTTCAACGTTAATATTCGTGTTCGAAGTTGAAGGATCCCAAACTTTGTATTATTCTGCAAGTTTTGTGAATTTTTTTCTGGCATCGAAGAATCAAATGATTTTGAATGAGTTTTCTTTCTGGTATTGCAGATTGTTGTTTTCGTGTTTGTGATTTAGTTTAGAAAGGTTTTTTTTTGAGTAAACTCGCAATTTGAAACCGTGTTCATATTTAAGTAAGCCAAAAGTTGTGAAATTTGGCTCTTAGATTCGGTTTTCCTTTCCTGAAGGCAAGGTTTTTTTCCTTTCTAGTTTTTGCGCAAGTTTTGATTTATAAGGTAATTTAGGGTTTTGGACATGATCACAGAGAGTTCTTTAGGTATATTGTCCTAGCCATGTGCTTGGCAGGACATTGTTGATAGTTTGAGAGTTCCAAATGGTAATTTGGAAGATGATTCGGGGATCGAGGGAGATTTAATTGATTCTGCGAGAGCAACGGAGTAGAGATATTATCGATCGGGAGAGGGATCTGAATATGTATAGGAGTGGAAGCGCTCCTCCAACAATAGAAGTTTCTATTTTTGCTGTTGTTAGTCTATTTAGGAATTCAGGTAATGATACCTTCGGGATCAATGGGACTGACAATAATAACGGAGTGCTTTCTCCTTCAATATTGGGTCAACAATTAAATGGCTACCAAAATCCATAAATCACTTTTTTCACTTCTTCAACAAGCTTTCTCCTTCAGTATTGGGTCAACAATTTAGCATTTGTAGGTAGAATCATTTCTACTTTCCTTTTCTCTTTTATGCATGATCATACCCATGGAAAAATACTGCTCAATAGATAGATCGGCAAGTAAAGAACAAAGTAGCCTTAAACTGTGGTTGAAACTGAGTATGGAGTAGTAAGCATGTGTTAGTTTTATTTTACTAACCCAATAAAACTAACCCTTATGATTTCATCATTTTATTGAACCGTTCTTGCTATCATGGTTCATGAGAGAATTTTTTTCTTACATTGGAAAATCAAATGGGTGTAAATTTTTTTGTAGGATTTAGACTAGTGGAATCTACTCTTGACTATTATTACTATGGCATCATTAAATAAAAATTGCCTATATGACCTAAAATACGGAAGTAAAAATTGCTTTTGTAAAAAGAAAGCAATTGTTAGAGTATCAAAGACTCGTGATCACCCGAAGAAATTATTCTACACATATGCAAGGAATGTATTCGTAAATATTAACTATACTTTATGTTGGGTTTAATAAATATATTATTTATTTGTCTAATAAAACTACCAAATTTTAGGTTACAACTTTGAATTTGTCATGTAAGTTTTTCAATGGTGTCAACCTATGGCACCCTATAATGTTAGTGCTTTGAAATATGAAAATTGGAGTTGTAAGTGTAAAATAAAAGCTATCATTAGAGTTCGAACAAATTATTCTATACGTGTGCAAGGAAGGTTATGGTAAATAGAAATTTATTTGGTTAGTTCATTATTATCCAATTTTGAAATGGTATATTAATTACTAAAACTACCTTGTAGGTTTCTACTTCAGACCTAGCATGTGATTTCTTTGAAAGGTGTATTCCTTTGCCATATTCTTGTCATATTAGTTCTACGGATGAGAAATCTTGTTCTAGCAAGACAAATTGCAGTCGAAGCATATCTAAGAATAACCTGACTAGAGCATTAGTTGAGGACCTTAGTTCACAAATGATTCAAATTGATGATAAAGTGGAGGAGCTGAAGTTTCTTTGAAAATCAATTAATATGTCTATGCAAGGAAATGGAGGGGGTTAAAACACTCCTGATTGTCACGATTGTACTACCAGTTATTCTGTTTACTTTTCAGCTTATGTAATTTGAAGTGTCTACTTATTCTCTTGACCATGGTCATTTTTTGTACTTGTGATTATTATTTTTTAAGAGTTGTTTTTTTGGTATTAATATTGGGTAGAGGATTTCCGTTGCCGGCCCCAACTAGTCATGCATAGGTAGCATGTATGAACAGGCCCCAACTAGTGTCTTGTGTCATTACAAGATCATTGTGTTTATGATTTTTATAAAGATGGCTTCTTTGTATTATGATGGACTGAACAAGTAGCATGTTTTTATGGAGAGGCCCCAACTAGTGTCTTGGATCATTACTAAAAGTACTTTTCTATTCGTGTGGCGACATCATACTTCCTAATTGTAGCTCGAAAAGATTCTGTGTCATCAAATACTTGCCCCACTCCGTCAATCAAATGAACCCAACTAGAACATTCTTGTTCAGATGAAAATTCTCTTCAGTCACACGCTCCAAACACAAATTCGTCAATTGTATCATTGGTGAATTCTAGCAAACACCTCATGTCTGATTCTCCAGCCATGCATAACAATCTCTTTCTACCAAAATAACTAACAAACTTTAACATCCCTCTATTTGGATCTACACCATCTTTTTTAACATGCTTTGAAAAAGAATGCATCATACATCGTGTTCTCATCAACTCGAATACCAACAAAACTACTAGTTTGGGCCTTAATTGTACCGTCCTCATTGTACGCTATATTATGCTCCAAACTGCAAAAGCAAAATATGGTCTTTATCATTCCGTCCATCTTATACATAGTTATTAGGCACACATGTAATTAGAAACTTTAGATTAAGTGACGAACTAAAGTTGAATATAAACAAACGACTAAATTGCAACTGACAAGTAGGACACTACTTGAAGTTCAAAGTTGCATTAATAATTTCTCCGAACAAGAAGAAATAACAAATCCATCTACCTTTTGATTCCATGAGTCTCCCTTGAATACTTAAGACCAAGTACACTCAGCTCTGCCAAAAGGTTAATTACTAAGCTTCTTTCTGCCTATGGAATCATTTAAATATTGATCTAACACAACTAGATATTTCCCATCAGAACCGCAAAGTGTTAAAACCTTTGCCAATTTTTCAAGCATAATCCCATCTCTAATAAACCCCATCCAACATTTCCAAAAAGCCAATAATCAAGAACTATCATTTTAATCCATGTAAACCCTAAATTACCTTATAAATCAGAACTTACACGACAAACCGAAAAGTAATAGAACCCTGCCTCCAGGAAAAGGAAACCGAATCTATGAGCCAAATTTCACAACTTTTTTCATACTTACATATGAACATGGTTTCAAATTTCAAGTTCACTCAGAAAAAAAAAACAACTTTCTAAACTAAATCACAAACACGTAAACAACAATTTGCAAAACTAGAAAGAAACTCAATCAAAATCATATGATTCTTCAATGTAAAAAAAAAAAGATTCATAGAACTTGCAGAATAATACAACGGTTTGGAATCCTTCAACTTCAGACATGAATACGAATGCTAAATAGCTTGAAACCGAACTACATTCCAAAAAGAACCTGACGTTTAAGCCATTTAAGGCCCGCAAATCATCTAGGAAAGCATAATCTTAAAACTTATCTGTGATATAGAACAATTGAGTGCGTATTTCGCTAAAAATAGAGAGTCGACAAGGAGGAAGAAGAGATCATGAGATTCAGAGATTTTCAAAACAATAAGGGACACAAACAGAGACACAGAGAGATGTTTGAACGAAAATGAGAGCTTACTTGATGTTCCCGAACATCGCCGGCGAAACAATCGACGTCAAACTCTCCGCGGCGAAATGTCTCTGGTGGCAGTCACAAGGTTGAAGATGGTAAAAATATTAGGTGAAGAATCATAAAAAGAGGGTGAAGATCGAACTCAAGCTTGGTTTTTTTTTTTTTTTTTTTAAATGGACTGGTTGGTTCATTTGTGGTCAATTCATATGAAACATAATTTTTTAATATAAAACCGTATATCGACCGTGTATCAAGGGGCAAAATGGGCACTTTAAACCTTCTGACATCTAAAATGGGGCATCTGGTCTTTTTTCTAAAAAAATAGTGTAAAATAGGAATTTAGTAGTTAGGGTCGTGTTTTGTGGAATAAAGTTTTAAAAGCAAGGAAAGGGTTTATTGTAACTTTCCCAAAAAACAAATAGTTCCTCCTTTGTAGTTCCTTAACACTCCCCATATTGTTGTTGTCCCTTTTTTGCTCAACATAGTTTATCAGCCGGTCTGGATAGGATTCGGGACCATCCATTAAAATAGATGGAGTTGAATTGAGCAGTCCTGAGTTTGGACTGGCTTGAGTTGGAATGGACCAGGTGATACGGTTTCGTCTTGGGCGATCCCAAGATCTCTACACTTTGTAAGCTTTGCAAAGTGTATTGCAAAGCCTACAAACTGCTTGAAACTACAAAGTGATCTGCACAATGTATTGCACACTGTGCAGTTCACCAAATTGCAGATTTACTCGTTTTTCCTTCTTCTTTTTTGAGATCGACTAGGATTGGCGAATCTGGAAGGTCTAGTCTAGAAAACCACATAGCTCATAGTTGCATCATAGTTGAGTTTGATCCATTAATGTTTTTCCAAGCATTTCAAAACCAATATCTCTTCTTGTTTTGTTCCTCCACAACTCTCATTGCTACCTACAAATTCAACCTTACAAGTAGTGTTAGCTTCTTTGTACAACATAATACTTAAATCTACACTTTCAATTATTAACCTTGGGTGAATATTGATTTTTTTATGTCTCATTTTACTTTCTAGTATATGCAATCCTTTGTTAGTTGCTTCAGTGAGACATTGCCATATATGCCTATTATTTTGATTCATTATGTTATTCAATGTGTGGTTTAGGTGCCATGTTTTGTGAAGATACATTCCTTAAAGATATGATTATTATCTTCTTTTTCTTCAGTACAAAATGTGCATTTACTATCTAGACTAATATTTCTATATGCAAGAAGCTCACCATAGGCAAACATTTATTTAAGAACATCCAAGAAAACATTTTCAGTTTTGGGGAGCATTTTAAATTCCAAATCTTCTTGATCAATTCTATATTTTCAGTAATTATCATATTCTTTTAACTCCTATATAATTGATTTTATTGAAAACTTACCATTCTTTGTCAATCTCCAATAGATTTCGTCTTCTGAATTATATTTGGGTATATAGTTTTAAATGATTTCATTTATTTCCTCTCTTGATAAAGGTTGCAACAGGCTATCCATAGTGTGCAGGTAATGAAAAATTAGAAAAACGAAAAACAAAAAAAAAAAAGTGGAATTACACTCTCGAAAACATTGAATAAAATTACAAGAGACAAACAAATACAGAACGAAAGGTGACGCTTCCCCTGCTCGCTACCGCGAGAACGCATAAAGGACCGTGGAAATATAAACAATCAGTGCAGAAGTAACGAGCGTAATCAACGCCGTGACAGCTCGAACAGCGGATTTGCTACCACAAGACAACATGCCGAGCCTGATCTGAATCACATTCACCATCGACAGCATCAAGAACACGCATCCCATCATCGATCCCACGGCCGATCCCAACATCCCAAATCTCAAAACCCTAAGATTGATGTGGGCACGGAACTCCTCGTGCACATCCTTGCTGTTAAGCAAGTTTATCGCAACCTTCAGGCCCTGAGCCACAAGGCTCGAGAAGAGGAAGAAGCTGAAGGACACAACCTCGAAGACCAGAAGATTCTTGGCCACATCGATGCCCGCATCACATACGCCTTGGTTCTCGAGGCTGTGTTGCCCTGGTACAGTCAAGGATAAGCCCACGAATACTGCGATTGTGAAGAGCGAGTTCACGTTGACAAGGCCGTCCAGAGCTGTGACATGAACGCTTGTTGTGGATGATGACGATGATTGGGTCGATGGGGTTCTTCTTACTTCTTGCGCAGAGTATTCTTTTGGGTATGGTTCAGATCTGCAAAATCAAAATCTGAAAATGTGAATGGATTCATGTATATAGAAAGAAAGAAGGAAAGAAAGAAAGAGAGGACGACTTACTCTTCCATGATTGAATCTTTGCTTCGTTGATTTGGGTTTTGGGGACTTCTCAGAGAGGAAAGGCGGATTGTATTGGTTTGGTATTGGACGAATTTTTAGGTATCTCCTTAAAGAAAGGTGAGAGATGCTTTGCGTTGCCTTTTTGTGCTTTCGGATGCTTTGGGAAATAATTGCTGCAGTTGAGGGGAGGGGAGAGGGACAAGGAGAAAGACGAGTGAACAGCAGCGATGGGCCTTAAATGTTTCGTTGTCTTAACCTAGCAAAAAGGTTTTGAGTGTAAATCCGATGAAATGACTCTTTTACTCGTAAAGAGTACAAGATTACAATGGTTTCAAGGGACCGAATAATATATGGAAATTTATGAAAAAGGGTAGGTCAGACGTTCACTTATAAAAATAATCCCTAAATATCTCATTTTACAAAAGAGGTCATTTTATTGTAGGTAAAACATGCTTGTGTCCACACTTGATGTCCTCGTATTCGACGCACTTGTGTCCCATGTAAGATACGGTCGTATCCCACATAAAGAAGCTTACATCATGTACAGTGTGTTTGTGACTTGTGTCCCAAGTAAAGGGATCTTCAAATTTAATTATATTTGAAAAGTGATCCTATAATTTAATTATAATTAATTGTTTTTATAATTATAGACTAAAAGCGATTCTTCTACATAAATCGCAATTATAATGGACTGTTTTATAATTATCCACGGAAAATAACCTTTTTCATAATTTCCACGTAAACATGTCGAGTTTGAAATGATATCTGATGGGAGAGTTGTACGGCACCGGTTTTGACAAACGGTAATCCATCCAACCAGGCTTTAACATATACCAAACCCATTCTTAATAGGGGAAATTGCTTTTTAGTGATACTTTATAAAAATAATTCCTATTCAGTCACCAACTTTGTCGAAATTGACTTTTAGTGATGCTTTTTCAAAACAATTAGAAACAGGTGTTGATTTACTGTTCATAGACGAGAATGCCCTTTTAGAGTATTGAATGTTCATCATTCAACTTAGAGACTTGTAAATTCCACTTAAAGACTTGTAAATGGGTTCAAAATTCCATTTAGGACTTGTAAACTATTGCAAAAGAAATATACGGACTTGTAAACCCTATTAGGAGACTTGTAAATCTCATTTAGGGACTTGTAAAGCGAGTTTATGGACTTGTAAATTCCATTTAGAGAATTGTAACCCACTTGTAAATGCCATTCAGTGACTTGTAAACCCTATTAGTGGACTTGTAAACCTCGTTTTTGGACATGTAAACCAAATTATGGACTTGTAAATTCTATTTACGGATTCATAACATTCAATTCTAGACTTGTGTAATCCAATATAGAGACTTGTATACATGGTTAGTAGACTTGTAAATTCCATTTAGGGACTTGTAAACCACTTGTAAATGCCATTTAGGGACTTGTAAATCCTGTTAGTAGACTTGTAAACCTCATTTAGTTATTTGTAAACCAAGTTTATGGATTTGTAAATTCCATTTAGGGACTTGTAAACCACTTGTAAATGCCATTTAGGGACTTATAAACCACTTGTAAATGCCATTTAGGAACTTGTAAACCTTGTTAGTAGATTTGTAAACCTCATTTACGGACATGTAAACCAAGTTTATGGACTTGTAAATTCCATTTAGGGACTTGTAAAACACTTGTAAATGCCATTTAAGGACTTGTAAAAGTAGACTTGTAAACCTCATTTAGGGACGTGTAAACCACGTTTATGGACTTGTAAATTCCATTTAGGGACTTGTAAACCACTTGTAAATGCCATTTAGGGACTTGTAAACTCTATTAGTGGACTTGTAAACCTCATTTACGGACATGTAAACCAAGTTTTTGGACTTGTAAATTCCATTTAGGGACTTATAAACCACTTGTAAATTGCATTTATGGACTTGTAAACCAAATCTATGTTCATTCCTTATGTAATTTTCAAAATGACAATCTCTCTCTCTCTCTCTCTCTCTCTCTCTCTCTCTCTCTCTCTCTCTCTCTTCCTTGTGTAGGCTCTAAGTTTGATTTTTTCTTGTAACAAATTCCAGCTTTAAACCAAATTCGAATTCTAGATAATTGTTCGAATTTCTGAATTTTTATTTTTAGGATATAATTGCTAAATAGGCTAGCCCGGTACGGGCACGATTAATCTATGCCGTGTTAGCCCATCACAGACACGCTTACAGTAGATAATAAAACTATAAATGTGTAATGTTATTAAAATACCCCATTTGAATAAAACTAACAGGATTTACAAGTTCCTAAATGGCATTTACAAGTGGTTTACAAGTCCCTACATGGAATTTACAAGTTCATAAACTTGGTTTACAAATAACTAAATGAGGTTTACAAGTCTACTAACAGGATTTACAAGTCCCTAAATGGCATTTACAAGTGGTTTACAAGTCCCTAAATGGAATTTACAAGTCTACTAACCATGTATACAAGTCTCTATATTGGATTACACAAGTCTAGAATTGAATGTTATGAATCCGTAAATAGAATTTACAAGTCCATAATTTGGTTTACATGTCCAAAAACGAGGTTTACAAGTCCACTAATAGGGTTTACAAGTCACTGAATGGCATTTACAAGTGGGTTACAATTCTCTAAATGGAATTTACAAGTCCATAAACTTGCTTTACAAGTCCCTAAATGAGATTTACAAGTCTCCTAATAGGGTTTACAAGTCCGTATATTTCTTTTGCAATAGTTTACAAGTCCTAAATGGAATTTTGAACCCATTTACAAGTCCTTAAGTGGAATTTACAAGTCTCTAAGTTGAATGATGAATATTCAATACTCTAAAAGGGCATTCTCGTCTATGAACAGTAAATCAACACCTGTTTCTAATTGTTTTGAAAAAGCATCACTAAAAGTCAATTTCGACAAAGTTGGTGACTGAATAGGAATTATTTTTATAAAGTATCACTAAAAAGCAATTTCCCCTTCTTAATATTATAGCATTGGTAGTCGGTCAAGCCGGGTTGACTTAATTACACAAAAAATAGTTAAAATATGGATGTTTTTAACATTATCGCATTGGTAATCGTATACTAACTGGCCGACCTGGGTTTATTGGTAATAATCTTACTCTCATTGAGCAGATTAAGGAGGTGTCGGAAGCTGAAAACTTCAAGTTCTCATCAATAACATAATCTGCCTTTGACCAAACCCCTCCCAATGGGAGTTTATGTTGAAGACTTGAGCAACAATAAAATTTGGGTAAGCTTTTCCTTTGAAGGTATTCCAGAATTCTGCTATTTTTGTGCTTTCATTGGGGATACGTTGAATACTTGTTCCCAGATTTCGTCCGGCGATAAATTATGTTTACTATCATCGAATTTGAAACCTCTCTATTCGCCATGTAACAGAGTTTCTTGCAGAAGAAGGAAAAGATTACCCTGGCAGAGGAATCTAAAGTTGAAGACGACTGAGTCAACAAGCTCAACAAACTCAAAAGTCCAATAAATCGGCAGAAGGACTCAATCGTACCCAAGGGGGTGGGCCCATGGATAATACGGGCATTATTATATCAGAGCGCAAATCCAATTTCGTGGGCCCGGCAAAAGAGCTAGATAGCCCAAATTCGACAAATCTGATGAATAATAGGGAGTCAATTTCTTTCATTGGGGACCTTCAATTACGGGCTAATACTCATAAAACTCCTTTTATTTTTCTCCATCCCATCTCAGCAGAAGCCCATAAACCAAAATTCATCTACTGATGTTCCCTTATCTAAAAGTTCCCCCTTGGACACCACAGGAGAAAGTTTCGAAGTCTCTGTTTTTGCTCAGCCAACTCCTCATCTTAAACTTTCTGATGTCTATCAAAACCTTCCTCTATTCAAATTTAAAGCCAAGAAATCTGGGCATGGCAAGTTGCTGCCAAAAAAGTTGCTTTCTATTCAGGAGCTTTCCACTGATAACCGGGAACTTGGAGGTGATCAACCCATATCCAAGAAAAGGAAACTTCCCCCGTCTTTTTCTCATAGTTCCTGTTCTGACCAGGACTCCCAAGGGAGTCTATAACCATGAAACAGTTGTTTTGGAATTGTCATGGGTTGGGTCGGCCTGCAACACAACAACACCTTAGAGACCAAAATCGTTCAACATTTCTTGATATTGTGTTGCTATCAGAAACATTTGCCCAAGAAAAAGTTGCTGGTCGTGTCGCTAGAAAAAATGGATTCAGTTCTTTCTTTGTTCAATCGCCAGTGGGATAGAGAGAAGGATTTCTTATTATGTGGTCAAATAATATTTCAATTACAATTCTATCTTCTACTTACTGGTTGATGGAAATGCAGATGGCTTCTAGAGGAAAATCATGCTACATATTTTTTCTTCATGCCGCAACCCATGCGGACGTTCAGAAGGAACAGTGGAATTTTATCGTGAATTTAAGTAATATGTATAATGCACCTTGGCTTATCATTGGTGATTTTAATGCAATGCTCAGCTCAGTAGACAAGCTTGGTGGCGCTTCATTAAATCGAAGACAGTCAGACACCTTTCAGGAATTTATTCAAAGTTGCAATATTTGTGAATTACCAACCAAAGGACCACAGTTAATTTCCATGGAGCAATGGTCAACAAGGTTTCCGACAAATTTCAGAAAAAATAGAGAAGGGGTTTGTTACAATTAATTTCTTTGATTTATTTCCCAACCCCATCATCTATTCTCAAGCTATAATTGGATCTGACCACTATACTATGGTTTTAGAATTTATTCATGATAATAGAAGTCGACGGAGACCGTTCAGCTTGAAGCCCTACGGTTGGAAGAAGATACTTGTGCAAATGTTGTTACAACAGCATGGCAGCAAAAGATATCTAGTTGCCTTTGTCCATGAAGCTTCAAAGCTTGGCATTGGATCTTAAAAGGTGGAATCAAAATGTTGTATGTAATATCCACAATAAAGTACTTCAATTGAAATCTCAATTGGTATCTGTACGCACCCCCCCGTCGCGGGTCGCACCGGTGGCTCGTGGGCCTAGGTTTTGGGAGTTGCCACCACCTATTGGATTCAGGTGTAAGTGGTTGATCACCCAATTTAAATGATCTGGTTTAGAGATTCGGGTAAGTGACTCAGTTTTGACCCGAGGAAGTCCGTAAACACCCCAGATCATTCTGCCAACTAACGGGTTCCCATGTGATTTGGTTGGACAAATTCATTGGGCTTTGAAACTCAAGTCCATGAACATGACATAAATGAAACCACCATTGCAAAAAAAATTTTTTGGTAGTGAACCACCATTGCATAAAATAATATGCTAAAATGAATAAGGATATGAATGCAATATCAATAATTAAGAAAAAATCCTATTCACAAAATTAACGGAAAGTCACACTGTATCACACCCAGGCTAATGATGACTATGATTCTAATGCATGAGTATACGTCAAGAAGAATTAAAATATGAAGCACAATAACAGCTGAGAAACATTTCAAACGAGAATAAAGTGGATAACAACTTAAACTGAATGGCAATAAAATAATGAAATAAAGGATCAGACAATGAAACTTTAGCTAAAAATATATTAAAAAAATGAAATAAAAGACTGACACTACAAAAAAACGAAGAATTAGCGGCAAGCTTTAGAAGGCCTTTAGCAGCGATCTCTTGGTGACCGCTGCTAAAAGTCCTCTTCTTGTCCTTAAATCAGCTCATCTCATTTCCCTCCCTCTCTCTCTCTCTCTCTCTCTCTCTCTCTCTCTCATCCCTAATCTCTTACCCCGTCTTCTCCATCACCCTCTCTCTATTTTCCCCCATCCCTAATCGGCTGGAGGGATCCAAGTAGAAATAGAAGAATGGTTAGCAGATCCGAGGGTTTGAATTGGCGAGCAAGAGAAATCAATGGCGACAGCACTGAAATCAACATCACGAAGCTTATCGTTGGTGATCTGTTGCAGCAAGGAATCATTTTCACTGCCTATCTCTATGAGCGAGAGATCTCTTTCAATTTTCCTGGATTTCCTCTCTCTCTCTCTCTCTCTCTCTCTCTCTCTCTCTCTCTCTCTCTCTCTCTGCATCTCGACTGCTTCAAAAAATGGAGTTAGGGAGCTAATCTGTTGTTTCTCTCTCTATCCTTCTTTCTCTCTTTAACTATGCCTTTGTATGTCTTGTTTATTGATCGTTTTTGTTTGCTTACAACAGAAAGTGGCAAACAAGGCTCCATAATACATCCATTTACCTCTACTCCTTGAGCATGAGAACATCAGTGTTTAATTAGATCAGTTAAGTAATATAGTTTTGAGCCTTAAAATGACACAGTCATAGACAAGATGATTTTTTTTCCTACTTTGAGATTCTGATTCCAATTGTGGGTAAATTCATATCTGGACAAGTTTATCACCCAAACAAATGCTATGATACGACACTAATAATTACAAGTAATAACCAATTATCAGCCATTGGAATAACTCAATGATCCATAACAGAATTAGAAAAGGATATACAGCTGAAAAAGCCTTGCCTCATTTCTACAAACTCCAGATACAGTTAAAGGAGTGACTCAGAAGTTTTGCCAAGTTCCTCAACATTTTAATACTTTCCTGCTAGCAATTGATACCATATGCCATCCCATTAAATTATCCCTTGCATAAAAATAGCGAGAAATATCAATAGCATCAGAAGTAGAATGATGCTTCATTTTGAGTAGATAACCTAACATGAAAGTTTAAGTCCAGGAACAAGCCTTATATGGTAAATTGAAGGGTCTCTCTTTAACCACCCAGCAAGAATATATAGGATTTCTAGCACACTTCCATGCTTTTCAGCAAACTCCTGAAGCAACCTAAAAACAAGAATAAGCAACCACATTGCAGTTTAATAAGGATCAAATAGGAACTGCAACATAATGCTAAATGAAGAAATTCATACTTCTTTGCATCATTTGATGACACTGAAAAGTTGCGACTAAGCCACTTGTAAGAGACCTGAGCAGTGAAGTAATTTTGAGTCATAATAACAAATAGGATCAACATTTTCAAACAGATTATCCAACCAAAACGTTCAGCAATTATTAATATACAAATAAACAAAAAGTAGCAGCTCCCTTAATTGAGTTTCTTAAGAGAGAAAGCCATAGCTAGATATTTGAAGATGACGATCCTGATCACCACATGACAAAAGTAAGAGTAATAAAATTCATAATAAATCGTAACAAGGAACTTCTTGTTCCAAGGGACAAGCAAGCAACCAAAATCCATCAGAGCTTTGGTACACAAATAGTGACTCATTTGCAAATATAAGAACATAGCAGCTAATTGCAACTTATTTTGATTAGTTTAATGGACTATGGATAACAAAACCTCTGAAGAGGAGGCACACGAAAAAGCACAGAACAATAGGGCAGGATAGAGAGGTGGAGACTGGTCCGATTTCAATCTTTAAAGACAATACACGAAAAGAGATCTCTCTCCTCTCGTGAAGAGGTTTAAGATGATTTACCAGATTTGCTGCCTGCCTACGATAGTTTGCTGATCGTTGGGATGTGATAAAACCCTCGGTCAATTGATTTTCTGATGGACAAGAAGCTGAATGGAGAAGGAAGAGATCCCTGGTTCATTCGTTGATTACCGATAGAGGATAGTTATCGGAGATTGAATGTAGATCCGCCGATGGACGGAGCTTCGCCTGGTAGCATGCCCGGTGGCGGCTCTTGCAGAGTAGAGACAGATAGAGAGAAGTGAGGGAAGAAGAAGAACGAGGCCCCACAAACAAAAACAAAAAAAAAAACTGGAAGCAAACCGCGCACGGGTTTTAATTTCGTGCTAGAGGTTTGCCGGCGTATAGAAACGCCACTAAAAATCCCTATTTGCGGCTAACTTAGGAGAACGCCGCAACTAGTAGTTTTTAACCTCTATACAACAGCGAACAAAAAAATATGTCGTTATATATTATTTATTGTGACATTTTTTTCTGTTTGCCGCAAAATTAATGTCGCGAAAAGTTTAATTTTTTGTAGTGTCTGAATGATACAATGTACATTCAGATCGTTGCAGAGAATGCTGAACAGGAACAGATCGGAAAGAAGGGTGCAGTCATCATTTGGTACGAATGAATCCAATGTTTAAAGGGCTAACTAAGACGTGTTTCTATTAATGGTGATTTAATGTTTCCATGCATGTTCCCTTTGGGGTGTAAATTAGTGGTGTTTTGATCACGTATTTCTTTTTTCCTGATAGAAGAGTGAGAGTGACAGAGATTGATGTTGTTGTTGGCTTCATCTGGTAGATATAATTCAAATTTTTAGTCAATATTGTCGTTATATGACCAGATGATGTTGGCGATCGATTGACTGAGGAAGCGTTACACTGGGCTAAATGATACATTGTGCATTCAGATCTGAATGATACATTGTACATTCTCTATTCCTGTTTAGCTAATCCATTTCAGTTTCGTGATGAGATGATCAGACCGGATTTTTAACTACGAAAGCTTCTACGAAGTTTTAATCCGCAAGAATACCTTTACTGGTCAATTTCTTCTATTTATTTTGATCATGATTTTTCTTTGATCCGACCTTTTGAAACTCCTTCCCTGTAATCATCATATCCAAGTATTTCTAGATGACGACGTTCGGAATGCCGACACCAGAAAGATGCAGGACTTTGCATCGTTGTGGCAAGTAAGTTTCATTCTGTGTCCCCTTGAGTTTCTTACGCAAAGCGGGCAGGAGGGGCAGGGGCGGGGTCGGTATCTAATTAAATTTTTTTTTAAAGTAGTGTAATTTTAGCAGCGGTCAAAAAACCGCTGCTGAAGAGATTCAGCGACAGGACCTTTCCAGACGGCCCAGTGGCGGACCCCATGTTATTTAGAGGCGGGCTTTGGACTTTTAGCAGCGGTCATCGACCGCCGCTAAAAGTCATAAATTTTGTACTGAGCTCGGCATTGTGGCCGACCTGGGCATATTGGACAGACAAACCTGGTGTGAGTCCTCATCAATTTCATTCCTTCTTTTTTTTTTAACATTTGGGATCAACTTTCAAACAACCCACGACCATAAGTCAAATAAGCTCAAAGATTTGAAATCCTGAATTTAATAAACTGATCACAAAATTAATTTTCTCACCAAATCACACCATGAAAACTTGGCCCCCGAGATTGCAGAATTCCAGGCTCGCATGGCAATGGCTTATCATATAAATATTTATTCAATTATTTGTCTCTTGGAAATTCTACTGTATAGAGAAACCTTGAAGGGTTGATTAATGGATCTCAGTGACACATGGAAGTTAATGTTTCACATTGAATAAAAAAAAACAAATGGGGCTTTGTTTTCCCATGATTTGTTTGTCTTGTGGAACAATAACCTCAAAAAGACTTCCTTATTTCTATTTTCCAACAATCACACGGATAAGTCAGAGATTAAGAGTTTGCAATAAGGCTCATGAGGCATTCAAAAGATGGTTTTATGCATTCATCACAACCAAAATACAGTGGTTTCAACAGATCCATGCAATAACTCATCACGCTAATCATGACGTATATGGCTCAAGTCAAAATTAGATTCATCTAAAATTGTAAATCAGTCATTTGGCAATTAATCTACAGCAGTTTACAGACAAGGAGATAGCACCAGAAGATTGCATTCAGCCATGCACACTGAACTTGAAGTTTAAAATTTTATTAAACTTGCTTCTTATGGATTCTTACTTATAAACAAATCAGTGCATGGACATGCAATACATACATAGAAGATTGAACAAAAAATGAACTTCACCGTACCTGAATTTGAGGCTTGACTTTCGATCTTTAGAGCTCCGTAGATGCACAGCTTCAGTTTCACAAGTTTCTCAAGGTTTTTCTCTAAAACCCCCAGATCAAGCTCTCCCAAAAAGTCCTTTTGTTCACGCTCAAGACCCCGGAATTTGGTCGTGTGTTTTCTCTTTTCTGCAGTTTTTTTTAACCTCCCAAAAGCCTCCCCAAAATCTCTCCCTCCTAGCCTCCACATGGCAAACTTTTGAATTCCCTTAATCTCTCTCAATCTTTTCCTCTTGCTTGGATTTGAAAGTGCCTTAACCAAGCCTAAAAATCAGCTCAAATCGACTGAGATTTCTCAGTCGATTTCTCTTTCCAAACACTATCCCACAGCTTCCCAAAATCTCACCTTGCCATTCCAATTTATTTCCTAATCGATTTGCAATAATTTCGAGGATATTTCGTTGCCAAAATGGCAACCCAATATCAACCCGAACCAATAACGCATTCGTTTGGTTTTGGGGTCAAAAAATTGCAAATTTGATTAACATTAGGTGCCTTTTGATATTTTAAAAACTTCAAAGTTTTAAAATTTCAAACATTCACTTCTTTTCAATATTTCATTTCAATTACACCCTTATCCCATTTTTAGCTTTGTTTCCCCATTTCTAAGACTTTTTGAGCCCCATTTTTTTTGCAGTGCTCTTCATTTTAGGTCCTCTACAGTGTGAATCCACACTTTTTGAGAATTTACACTTTTAAAATGACCATTTGGCCTTTGGGTTTTATAAGCAAATAATTTGGCCATTCAGACTCCGGTTTGAGCATAGTTTTTTTATGTTGCATTCGTCTTGGGGCATTCTACCAAATGGGCCAATGCTTGAGAAAAATTGAGCCTCAAATGTGACCTCGAATTTTGTGCCCAATCCTGGATGCAAAATTTGGGTGCTTACAGTATCTATCTAAGATGTTATCTCTAGAACTGGAGAGCCTAATCTAATCCATCAAGAGAAAATCCTGTTGCAAGAATATAACAAACTTCTATCCCAACAGGTGCTTTTATGGTTCCAAAAATCTCGTATTAAGTGGCTGAAATGTGGAGATCTAAATACAAGTTTTTTTCACAAGTCCACCGTTATCCGAAGACAGAAAAATTATATATTCTTAATGAAAGCCTCGGATAACTTGGAAATTGTGGATAAAAAGGAGTTGGAATGCCATGTTACTTCTCATTTTGAATCTCTTTATAGGGCACAACCACAGTGAACAGAACTCCAACTTCCTAGACTTATCATTGGTTAGATTACTGAGATTCAAAACTCAATTCTCAGCTAGGTGCCCTCTTCTATATATTGATATTTGGAATGTTGTCAAATCTATAGCTCCTGGACCTAATGGATATCCGGCAGTTTTTTATCATCATATCTAGGAAATTATAGGACTAGATGTGGTTCAAATAGTAAAATTTTTTTTTGAAACTGGTTCTATGCCTAATAAAATCAACAATACATTTATTGCTCTTATCCCAAAGGTTGACAATCCCAGAACTATAAACTAACTTAGACCAATTAGCTCATGCAATGTGGTCTACAAAATTATATCCAAGCTATTGGTCAATAGAATAAGGCCTTTAATGAATCAATTAGTAGCCCCTAATCAAGTAGCCTTTGTTCTTGGAAGGAATATTAGAGATAATATCCTCATTCATCATGAAATTTGTCATTTCTTTCATAAGAGGTAAAATGCCACCACATCTACTCGGAAAAATTAGAAAGAGAGAGGCTATTATGCTTTGAAATTGGATTTTTCGAAAGCCTATGATAAACTTAACTGGGATTTTCTCCAAACTGTTCTCAAGGCCAATGGTTTCAATGCTCATAATAAATATCATTATGACATGTGTGCAGTCGATGTCCTACAGTGTTCTTTTTAATGGCTCACCTTGTGGAAACATTAAGGCACAAAGGGTTCTTAGGCAAGGAGATCCACTACCAGAAAAGTGGGCATTAGTGACGTTTATTTGGTGATGTTTAAGGTCAAACGCCACTAAAGTTAATTTTCATGATGTTTATAACGGAGCGTCACTAATATCACCTTTTTAATGATGTTCAAATAGAAAACGTCACAATAATATTAACTTATGGTGACATTTATTGAAAAATATCTCAAATATAAAATTATAGTGACGTTTGCTCCAACTTGTCACAATAATATTAAAAATTATAGTGATGTTTGCTACAAAATGTCACAAATACAAACTTATAGTGATATTTAGTGAAAAACGTCACAATAATACTTAGAATTATTGCGATGTTTGTTGCAAAACGTCACAGTATTAAATTTTGGTGACCTTCGCTATAAAATGTCACAATATTGTTTAGACTTATGGTGACATTTGCTACAAAATGTCACAAAAAATAAAAAATTAGTGATGTTTGATACAAAATGTCACATTAATATTAAGAATTTTGGTCACATTTGATATGAAACGTCACAAAGATTAAATTATGGTGACATTCGTTACAAAATGTCACAATATTTTTGAACTTATGGTGTTGTTTGCTACAAAACGTCACAAATAAAATATTATAGTGATATTCGGTACAAAATGTCACAATAATATTGAGAATTGTGGTGGTGTTTGGTACCAAACGTCATAAATATGAAATTATGGTGATGTTTAGTATAGAATGTCACAATAATATTAAGAGTTATGGTGATGTTTACTACAAACCATCACACATATTAAAATTTGGTGACGTTTCCTTGAAAACGTCACAAACATTAAATTGTCACAAACACTAAGTTACAATGATGTTTGCTAAAAAATTTGCTTAATTATTAAATTAAATGTGTTAATATAATAAAATTCACAATAATTAAAAAAGTAATAACTAATCTAAGGTGACTTTTATAGGAAATTAACGTCAGAGTTGAAATTAAGCAGATTGAAAATTAAAAATTTCTGGTTCTTGCCATCTTAGAACATGCAAATTCCATATTATTAAACTGTTGTCATTATGTAATATATCTTAATGATCCGAGCCTAAAAAATTAATTATATTCTCACTTCGTGTGGAGATTTTACTCAATCCACCACAAAAAAATTTGTTTTTTGGTGACATAAATATATGTTTCTATATATATCATATGGTGACATACTTTGATGTTCACCACTATAAAATGAACATCGAAGGCATTCTTTGATGTTTGAGGCATTCTTTGATGTTTGTTGCTAATGAAAAAAGCATTTAATTGCAACATTCCTTAATGTAAATCATTAATTTAAAAATCATTTGCAACATTCTTTAGCGTTCACTGTTAATTTCAAAAGCATTTGTTGCATTCCTTGAGGTTTGTCGTTAATTAAAACGACATTGCAATGCTCATTAAGGTTCTCCACTATATCATACCACTAATACATAGGGATGGAAACTATTCAGTTAGAACAAATAATTAAGCATAACCAAACTAAAAATTTTAGCTAAGTTTAATTTTGTTTTTATTATCAGTTCCAGTTTGGTTTTGGTTTTATATATATACTATAGAAACCAACAACTAGGAATTTGTTTTATTTATAAAGTTTTAAACCAATCTGAACTGAGTTGATGACACCGGACAGAGTAGCAATTACTATGTAGGCTAGTTTGAACAGATAGTTAACAGGGAAGAATACAGAGAATTTGCCCAAAAACAATCCACAAGCCGTACTATATATAGCCAAAACTCATCCGTTACCAAAAATAGCAACAGGCCCTTAAAAGGAAATACAGAATAAAATAAGCATTCTGCCAAAAACCTAGCCCAAATCAGGTTCAAAATCATGTGCAAATTGACAATCTAAGACTTACTAAAAATAGCAAAAAAATTAAAATTGGTGATTCGGTAGGGAAAACAGCAGAATTTGAGGGTGTAAACAATGCCCACCGAGCATAGCTGGGTGCCCATGGTGTGCGCGCCGAAAAGAGCTTTCCGAATTGGGGTCATATGCCTGATTCCGATAATTGTAGCCAAAGTTATGGAAAAAAGACTGAAATGCATTCGAAACCGCCCTAATCAGGAAAATATCACAGTCACTTCTTGCCTTTGCCCCTGCATCAATTGAATATATATTATATGATATATATGTATTAGCTATTTATGTATCTATATTATAAATAAATTTATAATATAGAATATATGAAATATACATAGAATATAATTATTCGATATTTATGTATTAGCTATTTATATTCTATTTTGGGTTTGTTGTTCGAGGTAAGATAATTGGTATTAATTTGGATTGGTTTAGTTTAGGCTGTAGTAGACCTAGGTTTGTCTCAGGTTGAGGTAAACCTGAACCAAACCAAACCAAATTGCACCCCTTAATTGATAAAACTAGAGAAACCAAATTAAAAAAAAAATCTATTAAGCTTTGTTTTAGATTTATATTGGTCAGTTTTGGCTTTATATTAAGGAACCAATTCAGTTTTGCTTGTGGTTTCCAATAATAGATGTGAATTGTCACATTTGGGTTCAGCTGTGGTTTTATTCAAAACCCGACCGGACCATTGCCATACTTTGGCTATTTCTTTTTTTTTTTTTGGTAGGAATGGCCATACTTGGCTGATTCCTGCGGAACAGATAAAAACAAATTAAGAGGAGATTGTGTTCTTTCCCGCGGCAACAAATTAAATAGGAGGGCTTCTCACGCCCTGCGCTCTTCATTCTTGCAACGAATCTTGCGCACGACAGCGATATTGGCGAGAAGACCTAGGGCTTGATATTTCAGTCTCCAGCGTGCTCTGCCTCAATTCATTCTCTTTTGATACTTTGCTCTCCGGCGTGCCTTGTCGAAAGGTATAAACTCTGAAAGCCAACCATCGAAATCTGCTATGTATTTGATTATTTTTTCCTGTCTTAGTTAATCGCCTCCTCTGTTATCTTATTTTTTATGGTGTTTTCTATCGCCTCCTTTGTTTTCTTATTTTTTATAGTGTTTTTTCTTGTTTTTGTTAATCGCCTCCTCTGTTTTCTTCTTTTTTTATGGTGAATGGGAGGTTTGATCAACAAGGGGTGATCAGAATAATGGAGTCTTCTTGTTTCAATGATTGAGGTTTCCATTCCTCAAGAAATAAGGCAAGATCAGGTATTGTCGTGCTTTGTTTGCGTCTGTTTGGACTATTTGGAGAAATAGTAATTGTTCGTCTGTTGTTGTCCGTTTCTATCTGTTAAAGTAAATTTGGAGGTGAGAGGTTGACATGGCCATAGGAATCTGGCTCGAAGTTCAAGATGGTAACCCTGGAATACTCACAAGAATATGGAAAAATTGGGTGGGTAAGTAGTGACCACGAACAGTGAAATTTGATCTTCTAGCCTTACCTACTGGCATTCTCTGATGCCACAGATACATTAGGCATGAATTTTGCCCCTTTAATAATTTGCTGGATGGAATTTCCAGTCTCATCTTTCTTTGTCTTTTTTTTTTTGGGCAACATTTCAAGTTCTCAACCTTGAAAAGAGAGTTAGAGAATAAAGTCGATGCCTACTTGTACTCTTTCCTTCCTCTTCTGGTTTCAGTGCTCTGTCATTTCGATAGATTTGGGATTATTGCCAATTAGATAGATTTTTAGGTTATTTAAAGTCCTTGTTAACTGCTTAAGCTTTATCTTCATGTTTGCTACTACTGCTTAAGGTTTAGCCTTATGTTTGCTTCAATTCTGTGTTTTCCTTCTTTCAATAAGAATAATGCTTAAAGTCCTTGAGGACACTTTGGTTCTTACATCAACATAAGCATGCATAAGAAAGGAGTTTAGATTTTTTTTTTCTTTTCTTTTTTAACATGTACTGGTGTTTCTAAGAATTTAATTGTATTAGCACTGATTGAATAGTGGTCTTTCTGTATTTATGTGATTATCATAGTGTTTCTGCTTTCTCATAGTTTATCTTTGTGGTAGGACAGGTACATGCACTTATAATGCGTGTGTATTTGTACTTCCCTCCCCTTATTTTGATATAATTTTTTGATTGTCCATCCCAAAAAATAAAAAAACAAGAAGCAACAGATTTCAGGGTTAATTTGAATAGAATTAGAACATAGGCAGACATCCATACAGAATTTGGTTGTGCCAAAAAAGAAAAAAAAGGAAAAGATCTTGTGGTAGTTGAGAAAGAGTCCCATTTGTTAGCCACTCGTGGAGCTGAAAGTTTGGGCATATGCTGGCTGGCCTGGCCTGAGTTTTAAAGCCACTGTTGTGATTTGTTGTTATGCATTGCTGTTAGCTCCATGTGCAGTTTTTCACTAAAGCAAACTTCATGCTTTTTTCTTTTCTTTTCAGTGGAGTATGCATGTAAAAAGGTTCATCATTGCATGAATATCTTGGAACATTTTATATCTATTATCTGAGGGAATTAAATGCAAGAGAAGGAAGAAACACAACATTCTTGTTTAGGGTACATGTCATGAATTGATCCCCAATTATGGACAATACGACTCATCCTTGTCGGCATCTCTGCTACCATTATTTTAAACCTGATCAAGCTTCTCTTGACAACTGACAAATACATCATTCCAATTAGTTTACTTTGAACATTTAGCAAGTCTCCTTGAGATATGACAAACACATACTGAATTATTTGAGCTTGTTTAGACCATTTTCTAGTTTTTCAAGACTTTGGCCTTTAAAGAACAGGTCTTCAAGTTGGTGTCGAAATGCTAAACCCCATCCTCCTCCATTACAGATGTAAGATGGACATTAAGCTGATTACCAATTGCCGATTGCTAACTGCCAAGTGCCTAATGCATTTAAATCCACCATGATCTTATTCAGTATTGAGTCAAGCTTGTTACTTGATCATGGGTAGATCTGTTGGATTTCTAGTTCTCTTGCCATGGTTTCTCACCATTACAATGACTGAATTTAGTCTATTCAGTAATAGAGATACCCATCATTCAAATATGCTTTGCAATTTAGGGGAGAGAAGAGCCCTTTTAAGCTTCAAAACAGGTCTCAGGGATCCTTCTATAAGGCTTTTGTCCTGGGAAGATGATGGAGACTGCTGTTGCTGGGAGGGTATTGGCTGTGACAATGTAACGAGACATATTGTCAAGCTCCAGCTCCGAGGATTTGAGCTAGAAGGTAAAATTGATCCATACCTGCTGGAGTTAGAACACCTAAAGTACTTGGATCTATCCACTAACAATTTTGGAACCACTGTCCCCCAGTTCCTTGGTTCTCTTGTGAATTTAAGGTATCTCAAGTTCTCAACCTCTCAAATGCTGGTTTTGTTGGACCTGTTCCTCTCAAATGGCCTTCATGTAGATAAACTTGGATGGCTTTCTCATCTTTCTTCTTTACAATACCTTGACACGAGTCATGTAAACCTCAGCAGAGTAGCCGATTGGCTACAACCAATTCTTATGCTACCTTCTCTATCAAAGCTATACGTGTCTCGTTGTGAGCTTAACAACTTGCCCGTATCTATTGGCCATATTAATTTCACATCCCTTCTTGTTCTGGATATGTCTTGGAACAATTTTGATTCCTCTATACCCAACTGGTTCTTTAATCTTAGTAGCCATAGCATATTGCATCTTGACCTAAGCTACAATTTTTTGAAAGGTCCCATCCCAGATGCTATAGGGAACTTGATTTCTCTTAAATTACTCGACTTGTCTGGGAACAATGGAATTAATGGTGCGATACCAAGTGTTTTGTGGAGTCTCTGCAACCTGCGCGAGATGAGTTTGTCAAGGTGTGGAATCACTGGAGAGGTCATTGACCTTCAAGCTAATTCATCCAACTGTATTGGAAGGAATCTAGAGATAATGGATTTTTCATACAATCAGCTTAGCGAGTTGATTCCAGATTTCTGTGAGCATCTCAAACGTCTAAAATATATTAATCAACAGTGTCTATAAATAGATGTGGTCAAAATGACTAATTTTCCAAAATAGATGCGGCATCCTGCGGATTCTCCTGCTTGGCAGGCATTTGACCATAGGTATCCATCCTTTGCATCTGATCCTCGTAATGTTAGACTCGGTTTAGCAAGTGATGGCTTTAGCCCATTCAGGACCATAGGCATTCCACATAGCACGTAGCCTGTAGTTCTCATTCCATATAATTTGCCACCATGGTTGTGTATGAAGCAACCTAATATGATTTTATCATTGCTGATTTCTGGTCCAAATGCTCCCGGAAATAATATCGATGTGTACTTACAGCCATTGGTAGAAGAATTGAAAGACCTATGGGAAGATGGGGTAGAGACTTTTGATGCCTCAAAAAAGGAGACATTCCAGTTACGTGCTACATTGCTATGGACAATTAGTGATTTTCCTGGTTATACTAATTTATCAGGATGGAGCACTAAAGGACAATTGGCTTGTCCTTGTTGCAATAAGGATACATGCTCACTCTACTAAAAAAATGGAAAAAAGCATTGTTATATGGTACATCGTCGATGGCTACCAGCTGGTCATAAATTTCGGTTCAATAAACGTTCTTTTGATGGGAGTGAAGAACATAGATTAGCTCCCAATCCACCAACCGGAATTGATGTGTTAAATCAGTTGGAAGGCTTTACCTTTACATTTGGGAAAAATGATTCACTCACAAATGGTAGAAAAAGAAAACGGAAAGAGGATAGGATTCATCCACCATACAACTGGAGGAAGAAGAGCATATTTTTTGACTTGCCATATTGGAAACACAATTTGTTACGTCATAATTTAGACGTAATGCACATTGAGAAGAACATATTTGACAATATCCTTGGAACTTTATTGATCATTGAACACAAGTCAAAGGACAATCCAAGTGCTCGTGAAGACCTAAAAATGATGGGTTTGAGACCAGAGCTCCATCCACAACATTTGGCTGGATCTAATAAGATACTTCTACCTGCGGCATGCTTTTCAATGGATAAAAATGAGAAGATCTTGTTTTGCAAAGTACTGCACAATATCAAGGTCCCTGATGGGTATTCATCAAACATTTCTCATCGTGTGAAAATAAAAGAGTGCAAGATATTAGCACTCAAGAGCCATGACTGTCATGTACTAATGCAACAACTTCTTCCATTGGCTATAAGAAAAGCCTTGCCAAAGACTGTATCCTCCATCATTATTGAGTTATGTGGGTTTTTTAGGGAGCTGTGCATGAAGGTTTGTCGAGAGCAAGACTTGAGACGCCTACAAGATCGAATCGGTCTAACTCTTTGTCACTTAGAGCAAATATTTCCTCCAGCATTCTTCGATGTCATGGTGCATTTGCCCATTCATTTAGCTAGTGAATGTATGTTAGGAGGACCAATTCAATATCGGTGGATGTATCCTATTGAAAGGTAAGTATCGATCAAAGTTTGTTTCACTCTATTTAATATTATTTTAAATGATATTACCCTAAACAACTCTTCATTTACTTTCTCGTTTAGGTTTTTGTATACACTAAAATCTTATGTGAGAAACAGAAGTCAACCGGAGGGTTCCATTGCAGAAGGATACCTTGCAGATGAATGCCTTAACTTTTGTTCGAGATACCTTGCAGAAGGTGTTGAAACGAGATTCAATCGGCCTGAAAGAAATTATGATGGTAGCGATGACATTGGAGAATCTATATTCTCAAGAAATGGGCGTCCTTTGGGGAAAGTAGAAGCATTTCGGTTGAGTGAAATAGAGAAAATACAAGCACATCGTTATGTGTTATTCAATAGTAATGGCATCACCTCATTTTTAGAGTAAGTCTTTCAAATAATCAAAGTTTGATCTATTATGTTCTTTTCATCAAATATGGTATATGAGCTCTTCATAAGCAATTTTCTTATTGTCAATTTCCTTGCAGTGAGCATGTACAAGAAATTAGGATGTTGCATCCTAGTTGAATGAACCGTCGCCAAATAGAGCGAATCCATAATGAGAAATTCTCTAGTTGGCTTGAGAAAAGTGTAAGTATCAAATACTATAGTATTTCTTAACAAGGAATGTTCAAAAGAAATCTTTATACTAATTTTATTTCTCCCTTAAACGTTCACTAGGTGCCAGAGATGATCAATGATGGAAGAGCCATATCGGAAGAAGTTATCTCCTTGTCTAAAGGCCCACGATCAATAGCTAAACGCTATAAGCGTTATATCATTAATGGGTTTAAGTTTCACATTAGAGATTGGGAAAAGGGAGTAAAAACCCAGAATAGTGGAGTTGTTGTCACAGCAAAGACATCAAGTTATGCAAGTTCAAGGGATCAAAATCCCATTCATGGTGACATAGATTATTATGGTGTTTTGAAGGATATAATCGAGTTGCAATACTCAGAACAACAAAAGATTGTTTTATTTAAGTGTGATTGGGTTGATGTTAGAACTGAGGGGAGGTGGAAGAAGGTGGATGAATTGAAGTTTCCTCTTGTCAACCTCTCACGGTTGTTTAACTCTGGTGATCGACTAACAGATGAACCATATGTGTTGGCATGTCAAGTGAAACAGGTATTTTATGTTCAAGATCCCATTGAACCCGAGTGGTATGTTGTGGTGAAGACAAAACCGAGAGATTTGTTTGATATGGGTGAGCATATGGATGAGGCCAATGATAGTTACTGGGACAATGAGCCATTCAATAATCAAAACTTGGAAGACAATGTTGAAGTGGGTGAGAATGGTCTAAGTTTGGTTAGGACTGACATGCCTGGTACAATAATTAATGCATCGCACCTGGAGACAAATATTGATGGGGACAATAACTGAAACTTTATTACAGAATTTTTTTGTTGGATTCCTTTGGTCTAGTATAATTATGTCTTTTTTTATGTGTTTTTGTTGGTTAGAGAACTTTTCATACATTAATCATTTATGTTTTTGAGATCATAATCATTTTCATCTTTTAATAAGCTTGTTCATATAATGGTATTATGAGATTTTTGTTTATCAATCATCATGGACAAGAGAATCAAGTGGTAATTGTCACCATTAACGTATTATTCTATGAATGAAATAGTTTAATTTTAACATAATATAATAAATGAATCATACTGTAATAAATTATATTATTTTATAAGTTTGGATGTGTTAATTTTAGATGGATTCATCAAATGATATTACAAGGACATCAAAAAGGCCTCGAAGAGGACGGGGACCAACTTTGTGTTTGCCTGTCTTCAAATCGAATGAAAAGATTGTAGTAAAAGCAAATTCCTTGGATCAACCATCTAACAAAGGAGCACAAACACTTTCTTCAGTCATTGGTACCATTTCTCGTGACGGACAGTTGTGCCCTCTTGTATATGATGATTGGAGATCCGTTCCTAATGGAAAGAAAGATTATATATGGACCATGATACAGGTGGCGTGTTGAATTTTTTTATGCATTACTTTTGGTTGATACCATGTTGAATTGTATAAATGCGTGTCTTGTAATATTTACTAAGTAATTTTAATTGTTTGTATGTAGGAGTATTTTATTCTTGAAGATGTCTCAAAGTCCCATGTTCTTAGGAAAGTAGGGATATTATGGAGGAACTGGAAGCATAGTTTAAAGAGGAGGTGCTATGATCCTTTTGACAATGACGAGGATCGCATAAAGAGTAGAGATCCAAGGGTTGATCCTGGACAATTTCGAACCCTCCTACGTTTTTGGAATGATGAAAAAGGCAAGGTATGTATAGATTTAAATATATTTCTCTCACAAATTCGTGATTGGAAAAACCTTCTCTAATTTGTATTTGTAGTTTTTGGATTGGTTTAAATATGCATCACCATAGACTTGTATTAATAGCTTTGATTCTATCTATTTTAAAATTGGGAAACTATTCTACATTTGGATACAATAGGATTGTTTGTCCTGTGGTGTTATTTGTTTGCTTCATTTACAGCTAATATGGATAACACTGTCCACCTTAACACCATGCCTTGTATTGTATTTGAGCTCTTTAAGATTTACAATTGCTTTTACATACAAAATTTCCTTAAACTTGCACCTCTACTTGGTAATGATTGCAGGTGAGTCTCCTAATAAACCAACACCAGAACACCTGTTGTTACCCCCACATTCTTTCCTAAAGATCTTGCAACACCCACCAATCTGAAGTCTTTCTCTATGTATGTGTGTGTGTGCACACATGCAGTGCATCTGGCTCATACCTTGGTTAGACCATCTATGCAGAACTATCTTATTTATTTGCTTTAGTTTGTTGGATTTTTGTCTATTTAGAACAGAATATTTTGAATTGGTTTAAGGTTGACTCATTGGACATGTGTAGTTGTTGTTTTCATCAAGGTACCCACCTAAAAAGATTAAAGAATGAAATATTAAAGAATGAACAGAACATCTCTTCTTATTTTTTTTTTCTTTTTCTCTTTTCTATTTAAGGAAACAAAGCCATGTTCTGTGTATCTATATCATCTTTACTTTTCCTTTCAACAAAGAGAAAGTCATCTTTTGTGTAGTGTGAACTTGAGTATCACACATAAAAAGGACTCCTATAAGGTTCATATCTAAAAAGCATGGGCCACAAATCTTGGCATCTTTTCTTTTTCTAGACACATCCACACATTAATTCCACCCCGTCTTGTTCTCCAAATATGAGCTACAATGGCTTCAAAGGTTGAGCACTTGATCATGGCTTTGCCTCTAAGTTTGTTAATCATGTCATGAGTGAAGGAGAAGAGCCTGTAAGCATACTTTTTTGTTTTTTTTTTCTTGGAACCCACAACTGTAAATTATGGCCTTTATTACTGAGTTTTTCTTAGTAAACTAAGATCTGGGGCAGATTTTGTGTTTTTCTTGGTCTGGCTCTAGCCCAAACGTTGAGATATTGTAAGCATACTTTTTTTATATTTTTTTTTGTGGGGAACCAACATCTCTAAATTATGGCCTTTTGTTACTGGGTTTTTCTTAGTAATCTAAGATCTGGGGCAGATTTTGTGTTTTTCTTGGTCGGGTCTAGCCCAAACCTTGAGAAATTACTTGGGATTGGGTTCACACTCTAGGTATCTGGGTTGAGTTTACATCCAAGTTTGGTTTTGATCCACAAATTTTAAATTGAACTAATACAAAAATGATTAGAGTTTGGAACAACCCACCGATGTACATCACTAATTTCTAACCGCAGGTGATTTAATTTAATGCATATAGCTCCTTGGCTTGATGGAAATATTGAATACAATCCGGAGTCGATGCATATAGCTCCTTGGCTTGATGCATATAGCTCCTTGTTTCCTTGATTTTGTTAGAACCAATCTGGAGTTGAGTTTCCCAAGTTTCAAAATATAGAAGGCTGTTTTTACCATAACAGGTGCTCAGAACCCCTTTTAGTAAAATGGCCATAAGTTCCTCCTAAAAACTCTAAATGACATATCGTTTGATGTGTTGTAAACTAGACTGATAGGGCTTTCCAACGGTGTGTGGCATGCCTTCCAACTCCTCACAACTTGAATCAGGTTTGAACATTTCTAGAGGGCAAAATTCTAATCTGCAGGGACTGTTTTTCACTTGAATGAGCATTGTCATAATCTCCCATTTTTCATGAAAATATTTCTGGTTTTCAAAATATAGAAGAAATTATCAAGTGCAAACTTTGTGGGCCTGTTGTTTTCAGAAGGACATTGAATTTGATTAAATTAGAGTGCTGATATGGGTTTTATTGCAGATGCATACTTATCTAGTTTATTGTATTGGAGGGTTGCATGCATTTAATCTTAGTTATGGCCTCACGTGATCCTTATGGGGGAAATGGGAATAAGGACATAAAAGCTTCATATAAATTTATTCACCCAGAAAGTTGGTGAGATTTTGTTCCTGTAACGCCCCGGATCCGTGTTCTTCATTAAAGATATAACACGTCTCCAAGGGGTTAGTTAAGGATCTCAATAATGGTGATCGCTGGATAATCACCCACATTTTATATCACATCAGAGTGCAAAATTCAACATTTCTATCCAGGCAAGTTATGAAATCATCAAATACATCAAATGGTCCCAAGTTTACTATCTTATTACAATCCTCAAAATTCAACTTAACAATTTAAGACCAAACCACCTGCTGGACTAAGGTCGGTAGTAATAATCCTCCTCCCTATATGTATTAGCCGGATCTACCCCCGTAGGCACCTCACCACGAATATCTGAAAATCAAAGTAACAACGAGGGAATGAGATACGAATATCCCAGCGAGTGACACATGCATGCACAAAATAGTTAACACAGTTATAAGACATACTTCGACAAATAACCAACGATAATAACAACGTAAATTCTGGTAATAACTCAAACCAGGTCAATGCCATGCATATGGTTACATTGATTAATTTACATGCCAAGTAGACACTCCACACCTCCATGTACACAGTTCCGGCCTACTCAGGGTATCGGAAACTCTGAAATGACGGCCTACTCAGGGTATCGTCATCCAATGCCGGCCTACTCCGGGTATCGGCACTGACAACCAGGCCTACTCAGGGTATCTGGCTGCTCTACACTGGTCGTGGCAACACACTTGGCCATGCAATTACACCAACAAACACATACCATCACATTACTAAGCTTAACAAGGATCCGTGGGAAGCTAAACCCAAACCGATAATTAACTGTTTAAAACTCTGCATTAGTACACATCACCCGTGGTTCCAACCAGAACATCAACTCACACAAGTGTTCCAACCAGAACATCAACTCACACAAGTAATCAAATAAATAATAATTACAACCTCATTCAAAAACTTGCCATCAAAACGGGGTTCAATAAATCAAATCAGGTACCAAACAATGCATATTTCAAGAGGACTAAAATAAAGCCCTAGTATGAACATCTCGAGCATCCTCGAATTATTTCTCCGCACCTACTTCATAAGCTTTTACTAAAACCAGGATCTATCTCAATGTTCTTACCAGCAAAATTGTTACCTCTAATGTCGTAATCAATTAGTTGGGTAAGTAGTTGAAGACCCTCTAGTATCCAGAACCCCCTTGCTTTTACGAAATTATAGGATTCTGCACGAAAAACAACTGGGCGCTCACTTCCCTGAGGTGGGCGCCAGGTAGGCGCCAAGTGGGCGGTAAGTCCGTTCGTTAATCTGAAGCTGGCGCTCACTCGTGGTCGAGTGGGCGCGAGCTAGGCGCCAGACGGGCGTGAGAAGAGCGGGAGAAAGGCGCTCGTATTTGAGGTAGGCGCGAGCTGAGCGCGGGTGGGCGCTAGCTCGACGCCGGGTCTTCTTTTCTTGGCGCTCACTTCCTAAGTGGGCGCCAGGTAGGCGCCAAGTGGGCGGTAGCCCACTACGATTCCCAGGTCTCTGTTAATCCCAGAAATCCAACTCTGGCTGAAATTTTTCACTCTGTAACCACTTATCTAGCCTCCTAATACTCCCAGGACACATCCAAACCTAATTTGGATTTAATCTACATAATTTCCAGTTATCCCCAATTTCACTGTACAAAACCCTCCGTAACTTGTTCAATCATAATCAATGCATTCATTCAATCAAATACACGAATTAATCCGAAAACTCGGTTGTAAAACAATGCCACTCACAAGTGTGCGCTTAATCCCAGAACAATAGCTTTTCCCAAAATCGGCCGAGCACGATCCCGGATGCGCGAAGATGAAATGGTAGAGATGAAATGGTGGCCGAACTGTTTCTCTGCTCACGAGAGAGAAAACCCGCATAAATCCAACTCGAATGAACTTCTAGTAGTCCCTCCGAGTCTTGCTCTTCCTGAGAATAACCCCAATCGCCATTTCCGCCGCAGTCGCCAAATCGCCCAGCTCTAACGAGTCTAACGAAGATTACCTCCGTAAGTTGCTCGTATTCCTACAACCCAAACCCTACTTTCCCCCTTTGGTATTTTTACCTCACGAGACATACGCCGCTTGATGACTTTCCCTTTTTCCTTGATCCGATGCGCACTCGCCCACTAGAACCCTACATATTCCGCATCGACATACATTAATACGTAGACACTATATAATAATAATAATACAATAATAACTAAATTTTTTTCCGAAAAACGGCTATATAACGCTTGTACATACGAGCATGGGCTAAGCCCTCAAACCACACTAAACACCTGATAAACACAATTTATGTATATCAAACTGAATAAATAAATAAATGGATAAACTCACCAAAAATCAGGGTCTTACAGTTCCCTAACCTAATAGTGTTCATTAAATGATTACAATGTCTTTATTTTACATGTGGTGCTAGTAGAAACTCACTAAGCTTGAAACCTTCATCTTTAAGCAGCATTATGTTAACTAAAGTGACTCTATTCAAGTGGGGTGATGTGATGTGATACGGAAGTATGTTATAATAGTGGCTTAAGTTTATGCAAGCCTTCTTTTGATATAATTTTGCTTTTGTAGACAAGGAGCAAAATGAATACAAACTGTCGAAGCCATTTGAAGATGAGTCATACCTGTGGAAGTAGAAGCTATGCTCGTGTAACGGAGATTGAGGTAAATTCAAAATTTTTTTGAGGTGCTTCAATGTATTTTCTTTCATTTTTTAAAACCCATAAATATGCACTAATTATTTGTAATTTAACTTGTAAGCAGAAAAAAAAACGGGGTGTTGATGAGATTGGCCACACTGACCTCTTCTACATCACTCACAAGAAAAAGGATGGCACTCCCGTTGACAAGGCATCAGCATCTATTATGGTACTTCTTGTAAATATTTGTAATTTTTAATATATTTAGTATGTATATATATATGTTTTGTTCTAATTAATTTTAATTTGTATTTTTAGGAACAAATAACAAAGCGTTTGGAAGAATTAGAAGAGAATTCAGAAGATATTATATCTCGAGACAGAGTTTATGCTGAAGTGTTCCCTCCTGAGAAGCATGGTCGTATTCGTGGTGTAGGAATGGGCCCTACACCATCTTCATATATAAAAACAAGTTCTAACAAAAGTAACTCTGTTGATGATGTGAAAATAGCAAGTTTAGAAGAGGCTCTTCAAGAACAAAAGACTATTAATGAAAATCTTGCTAAAGAGCATTCTAGTCTTGCTAAAGAGCATTGTGATCTTCAACACCGCTTCTCTTCCCTTGAGAGTATTGTGAAAAGTTTGGCTTCATCAAGCAACTTTACTGGAATTTAGGTAATAGTTAAATATCATTCTTTATACTTAAATTTTTTCTTTCATCCTTGAAAATTCTTCATTGATAACTAAAGTTTTTTTTTTCCTTCATTGTGTACAGGGTACGAACTGCTTTAATCCACATGAAGACCATTTTTTATTTTTATTTGTGCATATTTTTCTTTCAATGTTTCTTTGTTTGAAATTCAAATGTATTTGATTGATTCAAACAAAATAATATATGACTTTTTATTTGGTAATGGAAACTTTCTCCTTTTATGTGAAGGGTATGGATTGATGTGAATAAATATAATGAGTTCATGCAGGGAAATTTTTTTAAATTTTATTCATTAAATATTAAAAAAAATTAGGGACATTTCTAAAGCATCACTGAAAACAAAAATGAAAAATCATTGAAATATAAAATTAATGGCGCTTTATTATAAACATCATCTATAAATTAATTTAGTTACATTTTGTAAACGTCACAATATTAAAATGTAAGTATCATTTTTAATAAATTTATGATACTTATAAACGTCACTAAATTTTCAAACAAATATCATGAATAATGAATATAATTAATGGCATTTTACATGAGCATCACTAGAGAAACTTTTATGGCATCTTACAAACGTCGCTATAAAGAATTTAAATATCATTTTTAATGTATCAGTGATGCTTAAAAACATCACTGAATACCAAAACAAATGTCACTAATGAATATTTTAGTGGTAGTTTATAAACATCACAAAAGAAAATTTAGTTGCATTTTGCAAACGTCACTATAGAGAATTTAAGTATCATTTTTAATAAATCCCTGATGTTTAGAAACATCACTAAATACCAAAACAAATGTCACAAATAAATATTTTAGTGGCAGTTTATAAACGTCATGAAAGAACATTTAGTGGCATTATGCAAACATCACTATAGATAATTGAAGTATCATTTCAAATAAATTTGTGATGCTTAAAAATGTCACTAAATACCCAAATAAATATCACCAATAATTTATATAATTAATGTCATTTTATATAAGCGTCATTACAACAATCCGTGACGGCCTTGTCATCGACGTTTGTTACAAACGTCACTAAACTTTTGGTGACGTTTATTTACGCATTAGTGACGTTTGACAAACGTCGCTAAAAAGTACATTTCCTGTAGTGAGACCCCCTTTCTCCATATCTATTCATACTTTGTCAACAGGTGTTGAGTTTGGAAATAAATAGGAATGAAATGGATTGATGATTCCATGGCATAAGGATAAAAAGAGGAAGTCCATCACTATCCCGTTTGATGTTTGCAGATGATCTTATAGTCTATGGCCATGTTTCGAACAGAGAAGCCCATTGCGTAGTTAGACTCTTACACAAATATTGTGCGGAATCTGGTCAGAAGATTAACTTTCAAAAATCATCAATACTGTTTAGTAAGAACACACCTTGTCAACAAAAGGCCTCTATACGACATCTATTTAATGTTAAGGGAGTTGGAAAGGATGAGAAATATTTGGAGATTCCTGTCTTATTCAAAAAAACCTTCAACCAAAGATTGCAAAGAATTGATAGAGAAATTCAATGCTAGATTGGCTGGAAATCTCTATTGCTCTCCCAAATGGGAAGAGCAACTCTCATTCAATCTATGCTTAATGCTCAACCTAACCATTTCATGTTGTGTTTTCTGTTACCACAGTCAACTTTAAACAGATTGGACCAGATATCAAGGAGTTTCTTTTGGAAGAAAGAGATCGAACTAGATAACACTTCTTCAAGTATGATTAAATTAACTGAAGTGTGTTGTTACTATGTGTTATTTTAAAACAATATATCTAAGAACTAGTTTATATATATAGATAGATAGATCTAAGAAGCATAAGTACCTTTGTGTTTTTATTTTTTATATATCCCAAATACCCTTTTGAAATGTCGGTAAATATAAATTAATTAAAGTGTCAAGTTATTGTTATTGTATTTTAATAAAAACCAAGGGCTTTGAATGTTTTGAAACTAGGACCTATTGCCTTGTAGTGTGAGTTGCGAAAAGGTTTTAATCTCATATTGAAAACTTACAAGACTTAAGTAGGATATATGTATTTCTACTCTCATTGGCTTATGAGCTTGTAGAAGATAAGTAGCTAGATAGCTCTTACGTGCCCAGGGGCCAAAGTAGAGGGCTGAGGCCTATCCAAGCCCGGTGTAAGCACCTAATTTTTGCGCTCCCTTTAAAATGCCAAAAACAAAATCCCAAAATACAAGTCAAACCCTAGAGCAGAAAGTGAACTTTTGCCTAAAGTTTGTTTGACCATTAAAACTTAGATCATTTGATAAAAAAATCCAACACAGTTACAATGCAACTGAATTTACAAGAATCAGAGTCCAAACGGGAAAGACATGGTTTAAACAGTTCAAAGGGTAAAACGGTAATTAAAAGTAAAAATTCAGCCAAGTGGCAGATGTGCACATCCCACATTTGCTAAATGGCAAATTAAAGTAAAAAAGACAAAAGAATTTAAATGGTTGTGATAAGATATTTTTGGATAGGTTGGGTCGGTCAAGCGGCCAGTACTGTAGACCTTGGCCGCTACCCCCGAGTGGCCAAATCATTGACAAGGAGTGGTTGAACCACTTTCGTGAATGACCTAAGGTGACTCGGATAGTACTGCATTTATATGGTCCACTAGGCCACTCGAATCACCCAACTTGACCCAAGAAACCGCCTAGTCGAATAGCTGCTGTACTTAAGCGCCCAGGAAGAAAAACGAGCATGGGCGCTCTTCTTGAGTGGCGAAGATGAATTTGGCTATAAAAACCAAATTTCTACATTGTCTACATGGTTGGCTAACTGATCCTTCTTCCCCTCTCCGTCTCTCCCGAAGTCCATGTTCTAAATTTCATTCCAGATTCATCTAAAACCAATCTTAATCCATTCAAAAACATCCTTCAAGTTTCTAGACCACCATAAGAAGTCATTTTGGAGCTAATGAGGAAGGCATTGCTATAGCCCAGCAACTTGGGAGACTTCAAAGCACACCAAGACCTTCCATTCTTCAAGATAAGTTGAATAACCTATCTTGTTCATGTTAAATTTATTTCTTTAATAGATATAAGAATGTCTTGACTGAAATTCATGTGTCTTCATTTTCTTTTTGGCTATGTTTGGAACCCTAGATTTGGGAAGAAAAGAAAAGAAAGAAATTGCTAAAATTCTCTTTTCTCTCATTTGGTTAGAATGAATGAATGTAGATTTTCTCTCCCTCTTTTTCTCCAATGTAACAAATTTCCTCTCCAAAAAGATAGAGACTTTTAAAGAAAAGAAAGTACATTATCACTCATCAGTACTCACACCACTCACCCACCACCACCACCACCCCAACCCATCATCTTATTAAAATATATTTTTCTTTTCTTCCTGCTTGTTATCTCATCCAAACACTAGAAAAGAGAAGAAAATCTATATTTTTCTTTTCTTTTCTCTTCTCTTCTTTTCCTTTTTAGGTTTCTTTCCTTTTCTTCCCAAATCTAAGGCTCCAAACATAGTTAGTCTCTTCCATTTTGTTTGCTTGATTTGAATGTTCTAAGTAGGCCAACTAATGTTTGTTTGATGGATGCATTAATGGGACGTTGAGGTTTCTTTCTTTTCTTTTTTTAAAGAGTCCAGCATCACTTAGATGTTATTTGGATTTTGAATGAATGACAATAGGGAGTAAGCCCATAATCTTAAGCTTAAGAAGAACCATCATCCATTCAAGGACCTCTTCAGATGTTCATATGAATGAGTGAGCCTATGGAGAAGATGAGGATGGGGGAACATATGAAGGACCTTTAATAAGTTTAATGAGCATGAAGATAGTTTTGTTTCCTCCCTTTTAAATTTTCCGAATTAATGTATCCTATTAAACCCCCCACAACCTTTCTCTATTAATGTATTAGCACACACAAACTTATTTCTTCATCCATGATTACCTTCTTGAAATCCCTATCCCTATTTCCTATATTTAATATGCACAGCAGCAACACATGCATGTTATATACACACTAGTTCACTTGCAAGCATGTTTAACTTCATGTTTTTTATGCCTATTGCTGTATAAATGTGCATGGTTTGGCCAGTAGATCATGGAAATGGCCTTTTAGGCTTCTACCCTCTTTCTTTCCCACAAGGAAGAGGACTTGTCACTGAACTTAACGATGGGAAAGCTCATTCCTATATCAAATCCATGAGTTTTCAGCACATGGTTAAGGGAAGAAGCCCCAAGCCTTACCATTTAATCACTTTGGATTTAATCACCTAAAAATATGCTAAATTGAATCACTTGGAACACTGTGGGGTAGACCGAAACCCCACAAAAATCTTTCGTCTGATCCACATAGCAAAGCTAAGGCTTCTACAGAAAAATTCATTTCATAAGGAAACTGCCGCTTACCTTGAACGCCTTGAGCGAAATCCTACTTGTGCCAAAATGGAGTTCCGACCATTTCTGGCTAGAGAAATATAAATCCCGACCGCTTTGTGAGAGCAGTTGTAAAATCCCAAAATTTTAAATAATTATTTAAATTTTGATTTTATGATTAAGAATTGGTTATTGGTAGAATATAGGAGATGGAGGATGAGTTGAAGTGAATTTCAGATTTTATTCATGAGGAATGAAGAAATCGTGAGGTAATAATTTTCTTTCTATAATTAATAGAAATAAATGAATTAGTAGAATTGTAAATTATAGTAACATATGTAAAGCTTTAATGTGATTGGTAGAGTGTGTAGGTATTGGTGGGGTGGAGGTTTAGCGTATCATAAGAGGTTTAAAGAGGTGAGTTGGTGGCAAAAACCAAACCTATAAAAAGGAGGTAGTTGGTTGGGAGGTTATTTTGGCTGAATTTGGAGAATTCTAGAGGGAGATCTGAACCTAGTAGCATCTGGAGAAGAACAAAGGAGGAGAGAGGAAGGAATTCACTGTTTGCTTGAAATTGAAGCTCAATTGAAGAAGATGAGCTGTTGGTCGCTGTGTAGGAGAATTTTGCAGAGTTCAGCATAGAAGTGGTGTTTCGTGGAGGAAGCTGTGATCAGATCTGGTATTTTGTTTAGATCAGGTGGAGTTCAGGTAAGATAGGTTAAAACATGAATTATACAACAATTATAAGAGAAAATGGCAGATCTGATTGGATTTGGGTGAAATTTTAATCAATTTTTGGATTATTTCAGAAATTTGATCGTGAACTTCAGATCTGGAAATTAAGGGAAGGAAGAGGAAATTTGTGCTCAAAGTGATGTAAGTAGTACCTTTATAAATTAATTTGCATATGTATTTTGGATTAAACGCATGAGAGATTGAATTTGATATGTTGATTGAGAATTTCATGAGTTTTATGAAGAAAATGATGATTTATTTAGATCCAATGTATTTTTATGTTGAATGGAATATTGAATTGTTAGAAATGTGTATTTAATGATTCAGAAGGTGATTACAGTGTATTAAAATTTGGTAGTTTAGATTTTGAAATTTCCGAAATTTTACAAAACTATTAGCGAACAGAAATTTTTACCAAGCGCCTAGAATTGTGCTTGAGCGCTATTCCAAGCGCCTCACCTGTGTTTTTTTAAAATCTCAGAACCCAAAAGTAAAAATTCCAGATAAGCCGAGCACCTAACAGGACTCTCGAGCACTATGCCAACCGCCAACTTCTAAGATTTCATTTCTGCTGAGGCCTCTCTGGACGCTTGAGTGCCATGTCAAGTACTCAACACAGATTTCCCTATTTTCACTATTTTGAGTACTTTTCAACTATGAAATGATTTTTTATTAAATCCAACCTACGTAAAAATAAGATTTAGGTGCTTTAAAGGTGTTTGTATTGGAATTATTTCAAAATTTAAATTAACAAAGAGTTTGGGCACATTCTACTAAACTAAGTATTTGAGAGACTTTTGGTTCCAAATTACAATAGAATGAGTTTATTTTGATTCCACCACTTGTAACACTTTCTTGAAATCGTTTCTAAAGTATTTCCAAAGGCAAATTGTATAATTGGGATCTTACCAAATATTTGGCCACCTATTCCATCAAATTAGCATATTTTGAGGTTAAAATGTGTTTGGCGGTTCCACACTAGATTGCAAAGCTTCTTAAGGATTTCCACTTATGTAATCATTGTACTTAGTCATGTTTTAGATAAATAAATCTTTGAGATTATATTTCTAGTCAAATTTGAAAAATTAGTATTTTTGAGCTTTATTTGGGTTGTTTTGGATCAGTTTGACTTTATTAGATAACTTACATTGGTTTTAGTATTTATGAGTTATTTCTACAGATTGAAGTACTTTGATGATTTCTAAGATTTGATTTGAGATTGTCTTTGTACTTAAAGAGATGGATTGTGATGCTGTATAGTCGGGATGAGATGATTTGTGCTTACTGGACATCGTATTTGGTTTTGTTTTAGTGTATAGTGGGCTTAGCTTGTTAAGGATCCATAGTTTAGCTAGTAAGTAAAGTCTGCCTATTTTTTTGTTGGTTTAAGTCTAGTCTCCTTAATGTGTTTCCTCTATGATGAAGAGGCTTTCCATGAGGGAATATGCTACAGCAACTCCTTTTCCACCATCAAGGTGAAGTCTTGTATATTTCCACCATGAGGATGATGACATTGGTATCAGATATTTTGCATTTGTTCTTAGACTGGATTGTTTGGAGCTAGGTCTTAACCTTTCAAAGTAGTCAAATTTCATGAGTCTTACTATGACAAATTGATTTGATATCTATATTATTGATTTGATTTACATGTTGGATTACTTGGGTTTATCTCATATTGATTGATGGATTATTGTTGGCTTATTCGGATTATCCGTGTTATCGTCACCGCTATGTGATTTATCATTGATTCATATTCTAGAATTGTATAAACTGTATTTGAGCATACATGTGCTATTTGCTGGAGTCTTCATATCTCATTCAGTTTTGTTTTGTTTTTATATCCTTGAAAGGACGTCACCAGGAGGGTAGATATTACAGGAGAGTTTCCAAAGTACCGAGCTGAGGACTATAATGTGAAGTAGTAGTGATATTGTCTTTTAGACTTTAATAAATTGTATTGGATATTGTGAGTGGATGATTTGATACATTGATATTGATTCATGAAGATGGTGATTGGGATTTAGTTCACTTTGATATTGAATTTCTATGATATGATCTTATTCTTTTCATGCGTTCCTTTACTTTGATATAGATCCTGCGATTTAACTAAATCTTTGGAAATGAGTTACGGTTTCTTTACGTAACTCAGATTTGGGGCATTACAATGGCCATGTCCTATAAAATGGGTTTTGGCCATTTAGACGAACCTAACAAGGCCCATAGAAGTATTGCATCCTAGTAAATTAATAAAGGGCCCAAAGGCCCATTTTAATTCTAAAAATGATTTAGGAAAGAAACAGTGACCACTTGATTAGAGTGGCCTGAGAGAGAAAGGATCCAGCTACTTAGCCCCGAGTGGTCTCTAAGAGGACAGACCTCAGCTATTTAAGTTGGACGGCCAAGTGCAGACAATTTCCGAAAGTTATTCATCCCATGGTATAAAATCAATCCCAAACAACCAAAAGGCCCCTGGTTCAAAACCAAGGCTCGAGATGAGAATTAGGCTTCAAAAAGCCTTCCATGGACTTGGTGGGCCTTTCAACGAGGCCCACCCACTTCAGACCCACATCACCTGGATTTAATAGACTTAATCAATTAAAAATTGAGCCAAACCTCTTTGAGGCTCAAACAAACCCAAAAAAGTGACGTGCTGGCATAGTAACAGGGTGACTCAAACCACTCGATCTAAGTCCAACCGATTTAACCCGCGGGACCCATCTTAGACAAGGTGACCCACGGTGTTTATGAACTTCTCCTAATCATAACCTTGTAATGAATCAGATCTCGATGCACAGACCAAGCCTCTAAGCCCCAGGTATTTACCTACACCAATTGTGCCAGGCAACTTCCTCCGTGCACCTGGTCCCCTCATACGCACATCCGGCTCTGGAAAAACATAATGTGCATGCACCCGCACAACACGTCATAAAAGTCACACATGCTTATCTCAATTCGGTTCGCCCCCTTGAACTTACCTAACCTTAATTTTGCATAAATTTTATTTATATGTTTGTTTTAATTAATTATGATTAGAATCTTGTTCAACTAAACCCTTTTTGGGAAGGTTGCCTTCTTCTCGCGGTTTTTGTGCAGTTCTGTGTGTAACGATTTCTAAAATCCATTATAAATACCCTATCCTGGTTTTTTATTAAAAAAAAAAACAAGGTACTTCTCAAATTCAACAAGTGACGCTCCCCCGGTTCGCTACCGCGAGAATGCATAAAGGGCCGTGGAAATATAAACAATCAGTGCAGAAGTAACGAGCGTAATCAACGCCGTGACAGCGCGAACAGCAGATTTGCTACCACAAGACAACATTCCGAGCCTGATCTGAATCACATTCACCATCGACAGCATCAAGAACACGCATCCCATGACCGATCCCACCGCCGATCCCAACATCCCAAATCTCAAAACCCTAAGATTGATGTGAGCACGGAACTCGTCGTCCACATCCTTGCTGTTAAGCAAGTTTATCGCAAGCTTCAGGCCCTGTGCCACAAGGCTTGAGAAGAGGAAGAAGCTGAAGGACACAACCTCGAAGACCAGAAGATTCTTGGCCACATCGATGCCCGCATCACATACGCCTTGCTTCTCGAGGCTGTGTTGCCCTGGCGTGGTCAAGGATAAGCCCACGAATACTGCGATTGTGAAGAGTGAGTTGACGTTTACAAGGCCGTCCAGAGCGGTGACATGAACGCTTGTTGTGGATGATGACGACGATTGAGTTGATGGGGTTCTTCTTACTTCTTGGGCTGAGTATTCTTTCGACTCAGATCTGCAAGATCAAAATCTGTAAATGTCAAATGGATTCATGGATATAGAGAGAGAAAGAGAACACGACTTACTCTTCCATGATTGAATTTTGCTTCGTGAATGTGGGGTTCGGGGACTTTCTGCTGAAATATAAAAGAAAGGAAAGGTTCTTTGGATTGGTTTGCTTTTGGACGAGTTATCGGGTATTTTCACAAAGAAAGGTGAGGAAGATGCTTTGCTTTGCTTTGAGTTGAGTTGAGAAATAATTGTTGCAGTTGAGGAGAGAGAAAGAAAGAGAGATCAGCCAACAGCAGGGATTCGATCTTAAATGTTTCGTTGTCTTAACCTAACCCAAAAGTTTTAACCTAACCCAAAAGGGTTTAAGAGCGTGATCTGGTGAAATGACTATCTTACCCTTAAAAGGCATTTGATAGGGATCGCAAATTGGCCATGGGCATGGGCGGGTTTGATTTGAGACCTCAAAACCCGAGTCATGGTCGGCGCGGGTGGGGTTTATCTTGCCCCGATCCTTAAGTTCATCAGGCATACTTGATGAAAGAAATTAAAATTTATTCGAAGTATTTTTGACATTCAATTTTCAGTGGTGATTTATGAGCTTTATTAAGTATCAGTGGTTTTGACAGCTGAAAATTGTTTTCTCCCGTCCTTCTCCATCTGATCAATGCATTTATATTTTTTTTTGGTAACAATCTAATCAATGCATTTAATTACCCTCTCTCGTCATAGAATGCATTTAATAAAGGAAAATTTAATTTTTAGTGGTACTTTATCAAACTATTTAAGATTTAGTCGGCAAAGTTTTAAATTTTAACTTTTAATACACCTTTATCAAAATAATTAATTTTTAGTGCAATTTCACTATTACAAATCAACTATTCCAAAAATGCCCTTATGTCACTTATCCAAATGACTTGTACAAGTCACTTTATTGATTTGTACAAGTTAATTTTTGACTTGTACAAGTCATTTTATTACTTCTACAAGTCTAAAATGGCTTGTACAAGTCAATTTATTGCTTGTACAAGTCTCGGAAGTAAATTGTATAAGGGTATTTTTGGAAGAATTTATCCGTAGCATTGAAATGACACTAAAAATTAATTATTTTGATAAAGGTGTATTAAAAGTTAAAACTCAAAACTTTGCCAACTAAATCTTCAATAGTTTGATAAAGTACCACTAAAAATTAAATTTCCTAAGGGAATATCAATTTTTAGTGATACTTTATGAAAATATTTAACATTCAATCTGTAAATATTTGACCTATCCCTTTCATGCATTTTTATAAATATAATTAATTGTAGTGACAGTTAACGCTTAGAAACCGATTTCATCCGAGCATCCCCTTATATCTTATTGCAAATTTAATTAATAGTATTCGAGGTTGCAAATTTAATTAATAGTGAAGGCAATCTAGTAATTTCAAAAGATTGGAGTTTAACCAAGAATTTTTTATTTTTAACTTTCATTTCAAATGAACCCCTACCACTACTTTTCGCACCATTTCTCTCTTTGAAAAGCTTTCTGAGTGAGCTTTCTGGAAATGCTTCACATTCTAAATCCTCTACACTGTAAATGAAAACCTTTTGTGAACTTAAATCTAAAAAAATTGATCATTTTGCCTCTGAGATTGAATGGCACATCATTTGCTCATTCAGGCCCTGATTTGAGCCCAGACGGTTGCATTGCACTCGTCTCAGGACGCGCTACCACATGGGCCACAGCCTGAGAAGCAATTGGGCCTCAAATTTGACCTTGAATGTCATGCCAAATACTAGATGTAAAATTTAGGTTATTGAGAATTGAGACATGTATGCTTGGTTTCATCATTTTTAAATCAGTATTGAGGCCTGTGTGTTTGGTTTCACCATTAAGTATCAGTGGTTTTTGACAGTTAAAAATTTTTTCTTCCGTCCTTCTCCTTCTAATCAATGCATTTAATTACCCTCTCTCATACATTTAATTACTCTCTCTCTTCACAGAATGCATTTAATGAAGGGAACATTAATTTTTAGTGATACTTTATGAAATATTTAACATTCAATCTGCAAAGATTTGACCTATCCCTTTCATCGCATTTTCATCAAAATAATTAACTTGTAGTGACAATTCACGGTTACAAACCAATTTCATCCGAGAATCCCCTTATATCTTATTGCAAATTTAATTAATAGTGTTTTAGGTTGCAAATTTAATTAATAGTGAAGGTAATCTAGTAATTTGAAAAGATTGGAGTTTAACCAGGAAATTTTTATTCTTAACTTTCGTTTCAGATGAACACCTACCCCTATTTTTCGCACCATTTCTCTCTTTTAAAAGCTTTTGAGTGAGTTTTCTAGCATTGCTTCACATTCTAAATCCTCTACGTAGTAAATGAAAACCTTTTGGGAACTTAAATCTGAAAAAATTGATCATTTTGCCCCTGAGATTGAATGGAACATCATTTGCTCATTCGGGCTCTGATTCGAGCCTAGTCTCTTGCATTGCACTCGTCTCAGGACACTCTACCACATGGGCCATAGATTGAGAAGCAATTGGGCCTCAAATTTGACCTCGAATTTCCTACCCAATACTAGATGCAAAATTTATGTTATTGAGTATTGAGGCATGTATGCTTGGTTTCATCATTTTTAAATCAGTATTGAGGCTTGTGTATTTGGTTTCATCATTAAGTGTCAATAGTTTTCGACAGTTGAAAATTGTTTTCTCCCGTCCACCTTCTAATCAATGCATTTAATTACCCTCACTCTTCACAAAATGCATTTAATGAAGGGAATATTAATTTTTAGTGATACTTTATGAAAATATTTAACATTCAATCAGCAAAGATTTGACCTATCCCTTTCATTGCATTTTTATCAAAATAATTAACTTGTAGTGACAGTTCACGGTTACAAACCAATTTCATCCGAGAATCCCCTTATATCTTATTGCAAATTTAATTAATAGTGTTTTTGGTTGCAAATTTAATTAATAGTGAAGGCAATCTAGTAATTTGAAAAGATTGGAGTTTAACCAGGAAATTTTTATTCTTAACTTTCATTTCAGATGAACACCTACCCCTATTTTTCGCACCATTTCTCTCTTTTAAAAGCTTTTGAGTGAGCTTTCTGGCATTGCTTCACATTATAAATCCTCTACGTAGTAAATGAAAACCTTTTGGGAACTTAAATCTGAAAAAATTGATCATTTTGCCCCTGAGATTAAATGGAACATCATTTGCTCATTCGGGCTCTGATTCGAGCCTAGTCTCTTGCATTGCACTCGTCTCAGGACACTCTACCACATGGGCCATAGCTTGAGAAGCAATTGGGCCTCAAATTTGACCTCGAATTTCCTACCCAATACTAGATGCAAAATTTATGTTATTGAGTATTGAGGCATGTATGCTTGGTTTCATCATTTTTAAATCGGTATTGAGGCTTGTGTATTTGGTTTCATCATAAGTGTCAATAGTTTTCGACAGTTGAAAATTGTTTTCTCCCGTCCTCCTTCTAATCAATGCATTTAATTACCCTCTCTCTTCACAGAATGCATTTAATGAAGGGAATATTAATTTTTAGTGATACTTTATGAAAATATTTAACATTCAATCAGCAAAGATTTGACCTATCCCTTTCATCGCATTTTTATCAAAATAATTAACTTGTAGTGACAGTTCATGGTTACAAACCGATTTCATCCGAGCATCCCCTTATATCTTATTGCAAATTTAATTAATAGTGTTTTAGGTTGCAAATTTAATTAATAGTGAAGGCAATCTAGTAAGTTGAAAAGATTGGAGTTTAACCAGGAATTTTTTTTTTTTAACTTTCATTTCAACCCTACCCCTATTTTTTGCACCATTTCTCTCTTTTAAAAGCTTTCTGAGTGGGCTTTCTGGCATTGTTTCACATTCTAAATCCTCTACACTATAAATGAAAACCTTTTGGGAACTTAACTCTGAAAAAATTGATCATTTTGCCGCCGAGATTGAATGGCACATCATTTGCTCATTCGGGCTCTGATTCGAGCCCAGTCTGTTGCATTGCACTAGTCTCAGGACACTCTACCACATGGGCCATAGCTTAAGAAGCAATTGGGCCTCCAATTTGACCTCAAATTTCATGCCCAATACTAGATGCAAAATTTAGGTTATTGAGTATTGAGACATGTATGCTTGGTTTCATCATTTTTAAATTAGTATTGAGGCCTATGTGTTTGGTTTCATCATTTTTACAGGGTCAATCTGTGATCGAGTGGTGGTATTTGTAAGAGCACACAATCCTCATATGGATGAAGCTTTGGTCAAGCCCTATGTCATTTGAAAGAGGGCACTTCCTACTTCATCCAAACCAATTTTCACGAATGTAAATGGAGTGGATTTTCACGAATAGGCTTGTGAAGGTATGCTGGTCATCACCATCACTGTGATGAAACAGGAACTTCAACCAAGCATAACTCTCCCAATTTTTATTTTTTTTGAATGAAATTTTTTTTTGTACATCAAATAAGCTTCCAAATGGATCACGTTTCTTATTTTTTTTATTTCATATGAGTGAGTTACAACCAATTGAATGTGCACAGCCTAACTAGCTCTTTAATGCACTGATTTTCAATTTTTATTTGATAAATTTTTCTTTGATTTTTGCCTTCATTTTTTATTTGATCATAAGGTCCTCTGGGTGATAAAGCCACAATGAGCGTTCAAATTATTTGGATACGTCTCATGGAGGATCACACATCTCTATGTATGCTTTCGTTTTCTTTTGATTAATATGTGTATGCAAGCAACATAACATAATGAAAATTCTTTTGCAACCACTTCTAGTGGATGAGTGAGGGTGACTAACACCTTTCCCCATTCATAAACTAGCCCTTTTATTCAAACTTTGGTGCAACTACAATTTGAGCTACTTTAGCTCATTTTTGACTATTTTTGCACATTTTGGTGACCATTCACACCAAGACCCCTTGGATAGTGGTGACTTTTGATTTTTGATTAAGTCCTATATGGGATGTGTGGAATCCCAGCGATTCCCATGATCCCACAAGCCTGCACGATTTTGCCCCAAAAAGCCTTGTTAAGTTGAGTGCTCTTCTTGACTCATATATTCTACCGGGATTTCATCTGTTTCCGATATGGGATAGGGATGTCAGAATTTTCATATATATAATATATAAAATGTATATTTACATATTCTATTCAAAAAGTACTCTTATTTTACATCTTATATGTAAAACCCCGAATTTTTCCTTAAATAATATAATAAATTAATAAATAAAATCCTGGAGAGTTATAACTAATGGAAATATTTTATTAATGTAGGGGATGATATAATTAGTGGAGATCCAGAGTTGGACGCAGATCCGACCGTCCGATCATGAGATATCAAGGTATGATCAACACTTTAATTTTAAGAGATATGATTGGGCGTGTGTATAGAGTCTAATGCATGTGAGCTACATAGGATCAAGGAGTATATATAATAGTTTAATAACCTAATTCTATACGTTTAGAATACTTGCGCGTATTCTACAGCTGCAAGAGACAAAGCCAAGAGAGAGAGCGACTGTGCGACTGAGGAAGAAGAAGAAGGAGGGACGTTGGCTTGTGTTCTTCATCGTCCAGAGCGTTGCTTGGTGTTAGAGTATTGTTGTTTAGAGAAGAGAAGAAGAAACCACGCACGAAAGAGATAGGTGACACCGTTTGATTCGATTGTTGTATATTTACGTTCGTTTAATCTCCAAGGCATTTTTTATATGATATATTGATGTATTTAGTTTGATAACAATGTTATATGTATGTTAGAATGATATTGGACGAGAAAAATTACGTTTTTAAACTGTTTCTGTTCGTTTTTGGGGGACCGCCGACCTCGACTATGCTCGGCGCTAGTTAAAAATTTTAGACCACCGAAGATCGCTTGAAGACTTATCGTCGGCGATCTGATTTGCACTACTGCTAACCTTAGACCGCCGGGGCGATCCTAGGCGCTCTGTGCAGAAATTCCAGATTTTCGTAATTTCGAACCTGATTCAATTCCAAACTATTTTTAGTAAATTTTAATGATTAATTAAGATGTTTTAAGACCAAACTAAATTATCTAATTCCCTATTTTACAGAAAAATAATTAGGAAGATATTTAGGACATTAGTTGCCAAACTTTGAAAGTAAGTGAGAAATCTAGTTTTTGGAAAAACTTGGCTATTATTTAAATTCCAGAACATTTCTAAATTTGTAACGCCCTGGATCCATGTTATTCATTAAAGATATAACACGTCTCACAGAGGGTTAGGTAAGGATCCAAATAAAAGTGATCGCTGGATAATCACACAATTTATACCATATCAGAGTGCACAATTAAATTCTTATCTAAGAAGTCTATAAAATCTTCAAATATAATCAAATGGGTCCATACAACTACCTTATTACATTTCCCACAAAAATCAAATAAATCAGAGTTTAAATCTAAAATAACCTACTAGTCTATGGATTGTAGTAATAATCCTCCTCCCTATAGGTGTCAGTCCGATCTACCCCAGTAGGCGCCTCACCACGAATATCTGAAAGACAAAACAACAACGAGGAATGAGATACGAATATCTCAGCGAGTAGCACATGCATGCAGAAATAGTTTAACGCAGTTATAAACATGCTTCGATAAATAACCAACAAATAAACAACCATAGTACCGATAAATCAACGCAAGGTCAATGTCATGCATATTGCTTAAATTGATAAATTTACATGCCAAGTAGACACTCCACACCTCCATGTACACAGTTTCGGCCTACTCAGGGTATCGGACACTCTGAAATGACGGTCTACTCAGGGTATCGTCATCCAATGCCGGCCTACTCCGGGTATCGGCACTGACAACTAGGCCTACTCAGGGTATCTGGCTGCTCTACACTGGTCGTTGCAACACACAAAGCCATGCAATTACACCAACAAACAAATACCATCACATTACTAAGCTTAACATAGATCCAAGGGAAGCTAAACCCAAAACCGATTAATAACCACATAAAACCCTGCATTGGCAAAACATTAAACCCACATTGCTTTCAAATCCTGTGTATTCCAATACACTCATCACAAGTTGTTCCAACCAGAACGTCAACTCATACAAATTTAGAAGTTTCCCAACCTCTCCACAACAATTCATGCAGTAAAATTCCTCTTACTCAAACAAAACATTTCAATACTTTTCAGTCCTTTGATATTGAACAAAATAGATTTATACAATTTCAAAAGCAGGAAACAGATAAAATATATAACCAAACTGACTCATTTACTTATAAGATCATGAATAGCAACAACCTACCTAAATTCCTTAAACTCACCTTTCGACAGTTTGTAGAAATATTCAGAATGTGATTCAATAGTCTCCAAATTGTTTTGAACGAATATAATATTTCTAACATCCTAATCTAGCCTTTTGTTATGGGTTTGTAGTCTCAGAGTATCAAAATTTGGTTAGGATTGGCAAAAACCCTGTTTCGGCAATTACCATAGGGTGTGCTGACCTCTGGCGCTGGGCGCGAGGTCGGTGTGGACTCAGCGCACACCCAAATCTTCACTTCGCGCGGACGAAAGGCACTAGGCGCGAGATGAGCGCGAGACGAGCGAGAACAAGAAATGCCTCGCGCGCGCTTAGCGCTAGCTAGGCGCGAACTCAGCGTTAATAACCGACTTAGCTTGCGCCGATTCAATTCACTTGGCGCTAGGTAGGCGCCAAGTCGGCGGATCCTACCTCCAATAAACGACTCTCTGTTAATCTCAGATCTCCATCTCTGGCTGTGTTTCTGACTTCTGTAACCACTCGTATGTGCTTCTACCATTACCAGAAAACCTTTAGACCTATTTCGGACTTAATCAAACCTACTTTTAATTCACGACTTCTTAACTCATCAAACCAACTCACGCTCGAACAGATGCAACAGAAACTAAGAACATGCTTTCGGTAAAACACAGAGACCAAAACCAACGACAAACAAAACGATGCTACTCACCTTATACGCTTCCAAGTCTTTGCAATAGCAACCCTTCGTAGAGCAAAACCAACCGAAACCAACGACAACAGTCGATCGCCGCCCAATCGATCGGCACCCAAACTCCTTCGGTTCGCGAGAGTTTATCTGGACACCCTCAATACAGAACACTTCGATCGGCAGGAAAACCTAGTCTTCTTCTCCTCTCCCAAAACCCTATATCACCAGCCGCAATCGCCTTCAACACAATGTATACGAAAACGAAAAACCCTACGAGTCTAAATACGCTAGGTTTTTATACTTACGTTATATACACTTCGCCGCTCGACAAGTTTTGAAACACTTGATTTGGTGCAACGCTCGTCCACCAAGATTCCTACATACACACACCTTATTAGTTTTATTTTTCCAATAAAATCATGTAGAAAATATCGGGGTTTTACAAAATTTCACTATAAACCAGATAATTACATAAAGAGAATTCAGAACTCAGATAACCCGAATATTGTAGTAATTGACCGATTTAATTTTTATATGCCACTAGGCACCAACCCTTATAGAAATATTATATTTTAGGGAATTTTGGAGTCTAGTGGGTATAGCTGGTTATGGATCCATAGTTGTAGCTAGATTGCTGAGGGATATGTCATTTGGGTTGAGTTTCTCCCTTGTGCGACGCGCTTCCTTTGCAAGTTAGTTTGTTTGGGAAGGTCTTATGTCTGGAGGGACACCCTGGTGAGCCGCTGGTGATTCCCTGTACATGTGGATAAGCGACCATCTCCATGCATTAATTCTGGTGCTGCATGCTGGTGGCACATGCCAACTCTAATGGGTACATGTGTTATAAGTCAGTGACTACGGCTCTTGTCTAAGCTGCGCTGCATGGTACTTGAGTATCATTAGTAGCATTGCTCCTAAGCCGCACGGTGGTATAGCGATTGGTCGAGAATCATTTCAAAAGGTTTATCTATCTTTGTGAGTCCTACAATGACACTAAAATCACAAACACTTATTATTATTATTGTATACATGCTGGAGGCATGTGATTGAGATATTGGTCGGATGTGACTGTTTAGTGCATCCTAGTAACGTATGGATTTTGTTATTGATTCTAATATTTGATTCTTATAATATAACATGCTGAAATTCATCTTTAGAACTGTTTATTATACTGTTTTGTATTCATGAATGATACGGATGATTATACGAGCCTGCTTAGTCGAGATTGCTTAATCGTGCATGAATTGTTATTTTACTTATATTAACTGTTTAATCATGCATGTATTACCTACTGGGATATTCGTATCTCACCCTACTTTTATTTCATTTTTCAGCTGATACGCGAGAGGGGGATCATAGTGATTTCCAAGGAGAAGTAGCTGAGTATTCACCGAAGGATTACTTTTACCCGGATATTGTCTGAGGTGGAGGATTGATATAGACTTAGTTATTTTTTATTAGACATTTGGTTTGATGTATTAGAGAGATGAGAGAGATAGTGACCCTTTTATTTTTACCAGACTTTGATATTAATGTTGATGATTAACTATATTGGTTCTTGAGGATTTTAGACTACACTTCCGCACATACTTGTTCCGCACTCTGATAGTTACTTAATTGAATGGATTCTTATTTCCTTAGTCTGGTATATTCTTGATTTATAATTGATATGGGCCAGTTACACCTCGGATTTGGTTGTTGAATTGAATTCGGGTTGTTACAGTAGCGAACCGGGTTCGGGTTGGTTGTCTGTTTGCACTGACCCGGGTTCGAGGCGTTACATTATATTCCAACTGGATCAAACCGGCCTTACCCTGTTACCAACCCAATAGGGGTGGATTAATGTTTGGTATTACCTAAACTCCTATAGGGGAGGGTTCAGGTTCTCCAAAACCTGCCCTATTGTCATCCTTATCTCTGTCAAATGAGTTGTACAATACAACTTTCATATTCTCATAACTACTTTGATTATGTAAGCACCTAAATTTTGCATTCAATATTGGGCATGAAGTTCGAGGTCAAATTTGAGGCCCAATTGTTTTTCAAACTATAACCCATGTGGTAGAGTATTCTAAGACGAGCGTAATGTAAAACCCCGAATTTTCCCAAATATTCAAATAAAATAATAATTAATATTTTTGAGGATTATTACGGATGGAAATAATATCTTATTGTACGTGATATTATAATTAGTGGGGATCAGGAGTTTGGCGCAGATCAGACCGTTGGATTGTGAGATATCGAGATAACAATTAAATTTTAATGATGCTGTATTCTGATTGGGTGATTGCATTGCGATTGATACTTGAGTGTTGCATGGGATCATAGGTATTTAAGTGTAGAGTATGCCCTAAGAGAATACGGTTTTAGAATTCTCTTTGTATTCGCTGGTCTTCAACAGCCGCAGAAGACTAACGCACGATTGAAGAAGAAGAAGAGAAGAAAGGAGAGAGAATCTACCTTGGGTTTTCATCTTCTGGAGACTGTCTTGCAACCGTGAAGAGTGTGATCACTGCTGGTTTAGAGGAGGAAGAAGAAGAGCGCATGAATAGAGGTAGGTGACACCGTTTACCTTCGTTTTTGTATTTACATGTGATTAATCGACAAAGCATGTTTTTATGATATATAATGATGTATATATGTTAATAATCATGTTATATATATGTTAAAATGAGTTTAGACGAGAAAAATCATGTTTTGGAACTAATTCTGTTCGATTTTGAACGACCGCCGACCTCAACTGTTCTCTGCGATCATCGGCGATCTTAGGCGCTCGTTATAAATCGTAGACCGCCGTAGACCGCTTGAAGACGTATCGTCGGCGTTCTGATTTGAACTACCGCCGACCACAGACCGCCGGGGCGATCCTAAGCGATCCTAGGCGCTCTAGCCAGAAAATGTGATTTTGACAGTTTTTCATCCCCTTTTCTTCTCCAACCCTTTTCCAAATAACCTAAGCCTCCTACACAGCATTCTTATTTACCTAAAAGACATTTAAGTAAATGTCCTGTGTATTTATTGCTCAATTTACTTAAGTCTTTACATGTAAATAAGCTTTTACCCCCCATTTGGAACCAATAAAAATACTTCCAAGGTCTAATTCCCAGCCAATAAAAAGTCAACTTTCCAGTTCATGCCTAAATTTCCAATTTTCCCAGTTTTTATCAAAAAGCCCGTTTTGGGTTTGATACCCAGATGAGTGATTCAAGAGCCCATAAAATTCTAGGAGATGTGTTTACCCTTCAATAGACTACAACCAAAATTTAAGCCTAAAACTCCTAGTAGATTTGTCTAGAAAAATTATATACCAAAGGTCAACGTTTTAACCAGACTTAGAATATTTTTGGGGTCCGAAACTTTTTATTTCAGAATCGATTGATTTTTGGTATGGTGACCTTATTAGGGATCCTAAGACTATTCCACTCATCCAAATTGTATTTTGAGAACTTTATGACCTTCTTAGTCCAAAATCATTATAAAATAGGGTATTTGGATTTCCACCATTTGTAACATTTCTCTAAGATTATTCTTATGGTGTCTCTGAAGGCCAATTACACTAAAAAGTTCATATTAGATATTTAACCACATTGTTCTATGATTTAGTACAATTTGGGGTTTAAAGATGATCAAATTCACTTGAAATGATTACAAGGATTCTATATAGGTAATTTTATTCTCAAAATATAATTGGACTGTGGACTGAATGCCATGATGGCTATAAGAGATTGTACCATCTGCGGATGAGATATGAGACCACCTATGGGTGAGATGTATAACTCCTGCGGGAGAGACCTCTTGTGGGGGAGATGTATTCATGATGTGATTGCATCTCACAAGGGAGATGTATATGTGACCACCTGCGGGTGAGATGAGACCTCCTGTTGGGGGAGATGTGATCCTGATTGGATTGTATCCCACAAGGGAGATATGTGACCACCTGCGGATGAGATGAGACCTCCTGTTGGGGGAGATGTGATTCTGATTAGATTGCATTCCATAGGGGAGATATGTGACCTCTTGTGGGGGAGATGTAATCACGATGTGATTGCATCCCACAAGGGAGATATATGTGATTACCACCTGCAGGTGAGATGTGACAACCTGCGGGTGAGATGTGATGACTCCTGTGGGAGAGACCTCATGTAGGGTAGATGTAATTACTACGTGATTGCATCCTACATGTGAGAATGTTGTTATCAAATTGAGATTTACTATTAATTATGAATGACATAATCTACATTTGAATCAGAAGAGTTTGATTAAACGGTTTAGCTGTGACTTGATTTGATTGACTCTAAAATAGAATATAAATGAGCCATGAATGAATTATAGAATTATTGTAGGAAAACAATACTTGCAGTGAATTAGAAAATCCTTTAGATGAGATTTATAATACGTTGCCTTTGTAATTGAAACGAAGGTTACATAATAAACTCTCTTTATTTCAAGCATTGAATAAATGTTGGTTTCGTATGGTGATTACTCGTTCTTATTATCGACCGTGACTACCCGATTGTTTTATCGTGCATGAATGATTACTTTTATATATATATATATATATATATATATATATATATATATAAACTGTTTCTAGCATGCATGTGTTACCTACTGAGATAGTTGTATCTCACCCTACTTCCTTATCTTATTTTTCAGCTGTTCCACGTGAGAGCGTCCTTGGGATTGACTCGAGGGGAAGTTGCAGATTACTGAACTGAGGATCTTTCTTATTTAGTTTAGATCTTTCTATTAGAGGTTGATATAGATGTAACTTGATAGATAGTTTATGATTTAATTGAATATGAGAGAAAGTGTGTTAGAAAACCCATTTACCAGATTTATGAATTTATATTGATGAATTAGTTTGATGGTTATAGTTAGTCACGCATATTGATGAAATTAATGATTTAATTTTCCGCACTCTGATAATTAATGGAATTTGTTGAATTTAAATGTCTGGTAATTAGTAGCTTTGGGCCCAATATCACTTCGGATTCTGGTTTGGTTCTTGTTTTGCATAGACCCGGGTTCGGGGCGTTACACGTAATGCAAAAGACTGGGCTCTAATTGGAGCCTAAATGAGCAAATGATGTGTCATTCAATCTCAGGGGCAAAATGATCAATTTTTTTAGATGAAATTTCTCAAAAGGTTTTCATTCATAGTGTAAAGGATTCAAAATGTGAACAATGCCAGAAACCGCACTCAAATAGCTTTTAAAACAGAGAAATGGTGCAAGAAATAGGGGTAGGAGTTGAAGTTAATTTAGTCACCATCACAACCATATGTTTCAATGGCAAGACTATGACGGAGATCTTCAAATCTGTTCTTCATTCCAATCTTTGCTTTCCACGGAGATCTCCAAACCTAACGAAATCATTGATATTGCCACACGAAAATGCTTTTGCTTAGATAAACAAAGATGCAAAAGGAAAAAAGCAATGCCAAACAAATCCCTTGTCTTTTTTGTTTCCAAAAAAAATACCCTTTAACAATTTTTTTTTACCGTTTAGATGTCCCAAACAATACCTATTAGCTCCTTTTTAATTGCATACGTGCGTTATTGTATATGCCACCCACTAGTATCATTAAATAAATGTGATACTCCTTATTCTTTATGCCTTTAGTTAGATACGAGATGGCATTGCTAGTAATTTTTTCCTACACTCATTTGTGCACTTTGAAAGAGATGCTACCACATGAAGCACCCACCACTTAAGGGATTTTTCTTATCATAAAGATAGAAAGATGAGATGACATCATCTTTGGCTTTCTCCTACACTCATCCCTGAACTTTGAAAGGGATGCCACTTGGAATATCTAATGATTATGAGTTTTTTCTTATTGTAAATATAGAAAAAAAAATTTAATAAAAAATTATCTTACCATCAAATGCTCCATCGGACAACATTCCGCTCAAAATACATAGATGAACGTAAGAGAAAATTGCAAATGATGTCATTCTAAGACATCGACGGAAAGAGGGTGACATCTTATGCATTTTTCTACTACACTGATATGTGCATTTTTATAGAGATGCTACCACAATGAGCATTTGATTGTTAGAGCTTTTTCAACAATAAAAGTTTCGTTACCTTTTCATTAGTTTGCAATAAAAAATAAAAACTCCTAGCATGCAGATGCTCATAATGACAGCATCTCTCTAGTGCATAGATGAATGTAGGACAAAAGTGCAAAGAATTTCAAACCGAAGGGGAATGCCTTTTTATTTCCTCTAGCGTAAACATTTTAACTACTAATAGCAGATGGCTTAGGGCCTGAAGCTTGCAATAAACTTGCCTAATAGCAAGGACGTGGACACGGAGTTCCGTGCTAGCCTTTTGTATAAATTTTATTTACTTATTTATTTTAATTAATTATGATTAAATGTTGATTAACATTCAACTAAACCGCTTTGGGAGTGTTACCTTCTTCTCGCAGGTTTTTGTGCAATTTTGTGTGCAATGATTTCTACAACTCTTTACAAATACCTTATCCTTGAATTAGTTTTTTTTTTGAAAAAAAAGGAACTCCTACTCTTTGTTTTCTCTGCTTTTATTGTTTCTTGTTTTATTGACATCGTGTTGTACTACTTCATCGAAAATCCATCGCAGAGCTATGAAACGTCTTAAAGAGAGAATCATTGTCTACACCTCATCTATGCCTTGATGTTCTGAGTTTTTTTTTTTTTAAAAGTAAAATTGGGTCTATTTGGAGGGAATCGAGGTAACGTTCACTACAAGTTTATTTATTGTTATTCCGACAATTTTAAAACGTTTTCAATAATTCATAGACCCCTTATGCAATTGTTGTTCTTGTACCTATTAATCAGAACAAACCCTTTAGGTTTAGTGTGGCACACTTCAAACGTTAGAGGCAGAAAATCAGTTCGGGATCAAGAATTCCCAATCAAAGATAGCACAAGGCAATGCATGAAATCTTTGTATTCAATTAAGCCATCGGGGTAATCCACCCGAGTTGACACAGCTCTTATACAGCGACTCTAGCTTGACGAAGAAAACATTAGATGATTATGTCAAATTTATGGGAGCTCACAAAATCCGATCACCCTTTCGTTGGGGCAAGGCTAGAGAAATGAAGAATGCTCACAAAATCCGATCACCCTTTCGTTCGGACAAGGCTAGAGAAATGAAGAATTCATGTCATGGGAAAGCACACATCGCCCTTAAGCCTATAATTTTGATTACGTTCTCAAGGAGAATGGCCATCTCATTAGTGTTGAAGAAGAACATATTGGTGTGTAGGTTCCAACTCTCCATAAAGGATTGTGAAGTAGAAGCAATCGATGACATGGGACGCGTTTCCATCAATGGATATTATGCGCATGTGGGCCGGGCACACATGGGATTTCCAGCACGCTCTTTATTGGGTTTAAGGGGGTTAAAGAGTCGCCACTACCTGATGGGGTGCAGATAGACACCTGGTTCCTAGAATCTGTCTAGAACTGGATCTGCATTTCAAAGATTTAGGTAAACATTAGATTATAGTCCGAGGAAGTCTATAGACATCCCGATCCACCCCATCTATGACAGGTCCTTTGGGTCAACTCTAGTTAGATTTATTTAAATCAATTCATCTCACCCTTCCTATTCAAGCATGTAACGATTTGGGCCTTTTTTGGACCTCATGAAGTCTGGCCCAATTTGGTTATTTATTTCTTTTTTTCTTGAATAAAATGAGTCTGTTTGGACGGGTCCCTTTGGAAGGCCCGCAGTCCATGTTTGGGCTTTTAGTGAATCCCAAGTCCATTTGGGAAGTCGGTTCAACCCGAGTCCTCTTTTGGTTTAATTTGATTCAATTTAATTTAATTCGAAGCATAAAAAGAGTTATGTTAAGAGTATGCCTACACTCAACCGCTCTCCCGAAGCGGCAAGGGCATTTTCCTTATATGATCGCTTTGGTTGAGTGGCCCGGATTTCATCTGTGCGCGCGTCAGAAACGCCACACGGGAAAATTTCGGAGTCGCCACCGCCTGATGGGGTGCAGACGGACACCTGGGTGTCTAGGTTAGTCTATTTTGGGCTTTGGTCTACTGCTTGAGATTCTAAGTCGGGGTCTCGGTTGTGGTCTGGGGAAGTCCGTAGACATCCCAGTCCCCCCCGTCGGATGACAGGTCCCGTGGATTCCCTGGTTTGAGTCAGCTTGCTTGGTCTCACCCGATTCCTAATCCGATATGCAAATTGATTAGGTCTGTCGGGACCACCCGAGTGGTGTGGGTCCCTTTAACTGATTTTATCTTGCTTAATTTAGGTGATCTGAATCGGATTGGGTGGGCCTCGTTGGAAGGCCCACAGTTGCCTTGGTGGGCTTGTGTGAGCCCATGTGCCCATGTGGGCCTTTGTCTAAGCCTAGGAGGCCCTGTGGGCTTTGGTGAGGTGATTTGATTTTATTTAGTTTGCTCAAGTTTGAAGCCTTATGTGATTTTCATGCAATAGGTGAGTTTGCATTGGTTTGCGGGCCCTGGGTGGGCCCCCATGTTGGTTTCCAAAAGAATGTTTTGATTTATCTTTATTTATTTTTGACAAAGTGGGTTGGTCACTGGGCTTGGGGCCCGTGATCCAAATTTGGGCTTGAAAGCCCATTTCTTTGAAGTCCAGGGCTTGCACCCTAACTTGGTTGATTGGTGGGCTTTGGCGGGCCCGATAGGCCCTTGCCCTTGGTCTCGGCCAAACCATGCAATTTCAATCATCATTCCACACATCCAGGTTTGGGTGGGCCGCATTGGGTTTGGCCCATCCGATTCAATCGGTTCATTTTTATTTAACTTATTTATTTACATGCTTTGAGATTTATCGGGCTTGGTGGGCCCTATTGGAAGGCTCACAAGTGTTTCCAATTTGGACCGGTGGTGCAGGTCCCAAGTTGGGTTTCCGGGTGACCCGGAAACCCTACTGGTTTGCTTGGTTTGGTGAAAATCATCACAAAATTCAGCCAAGGATTAAGAAGACACAAGAAATGACATTTCTGTGTGTATCCGGCCTTAGTTGCCGGATACACAAGGGCTGTAGGTGATTCGGCCTGAGTTGCCGGATCACCCCATAATTGCATTTTTTGGGGTTTTGCCAATTGGGATGTCTCTGGGGGCCTCTTGGGGCCTTTCTACGAGTCATGTGGGCCCTCGGGCAGGCCCACCTTGGTTCAGGTTTGGGGAATTCCCATCCTTGGTCTCTTTTGATGGTTTCTTCAACACAAAACAAAGGGAAGGTGGGGGTGCACTGGGGCTGCTATTGCACATGCAAAAGCATGGTAACCAGGCAATCAAAACTACGACATGGAGGGGGTTTAAACAAGCCAACGTCAGCACCTATTCAGTGGGATGAGATCATACATTCTCCGATGCACAAACAGTGGGTTCAAGGAGTGGTGGGGTCATGCTTGGGGTGGTCCAAGGATGCCCAACCTGCTGGGACAGTAGCCGGTAGTGGAGGCTTACGGGTGAAAGGAACATGCTTGTGTGCATATCAAGAACAAAACAGCAAGCAAGCAAAGACACAACTAATGCATGCAATTAGCAACATACCTAAAATGGAAAGAAAAAGGAAAACAGCAGCCATGCCAATGATGGGGGGAGCATGCTTTGGACATAAAAAACAGTAAATCACCAAGATGAAGAAAAGCTTGCACTTCCATCTAGAGATAAAAAGAACAATCCTAAGTAAGCAAACAAGACATGGCGGTGGGTTACGTGTTAGGTTTGGGAAACAAGTTAAATAAGAAGGGACAAAAGAGGGGGTACGCTCATGGGGAGGAGGCTGTCTGGTGTGGGAAAGTCTGCTGGGAACAGCAGTGTCCACCAAGGTCTACTGCTGTCCCCCAGCAGCAACCCATACCGATCATGGTGAAGGGGGTGGGGGTGTTGCTGCATGCTTCCAGCAGCAGCTAGGGTGAGCCGTGACAGTGGTGAGATGGGTGACGTGTTGTTTCTTGGAGAAAATAAAGAAACACAACAGATAGCCATGGTCATGTTATCACTTAAAGAAAAAAACTCATAAAAAAACAATAAGAGACAGCGACTCCTATGATCCTAGCATGCATGCCACTACGTATGCAAATGCAACAAACCATGCAAGGTAAGATGCTCATGCAAAACAGCAACCATGCACACCAAGAGTATCCCCACTGAGATTAAATGCCCCACCTGTGACCTTCATCAAGACTTGAATCTGGACTCCATGCTCAAAGCATATGGCCTCTAGAGAAGGTGAAGGGAATGGAAGAGGGGTTATACGGGGTACATTGGATCACTGATGTGAGGGAACATGCTCCCTTCTTTAATGGAATAAACCACTACCAAGAACATGAAGAAGAACATGCTGGACTTGCACTTGGAGGCACTTTAAAAGCCTTGTGACAGTCTCAATTGCACTCTCCTAGAACCACACGACCACCTCAGCTCTCCTTTGGAGGCTTCCTCATGACGAGATGAGGAACAACGCATGGAGATCCGTAAAAGCAACGTAAAACATGGTAGAGACTACTGGGGCTAAAAAAAATCATGCATTTGAGCTTATTTTCATATATGTCATGTTGAATTTAATGGAGAACATTACCTGGGGGTGTGGACGTCCTGGAGCCAGGTAGGGAGCTCCCTTGCAGTAGAACCAAGTGCTGGAAGCTCTCCTTCAACGACCACAACAGCAAGCCTTCCTTTGGTTTCAATAGAGAAGATGAAGGAGAAGAAGAAGAAGGTAGAGGGTTCAATGGTCTTGGGATGAATTGGGAAGGTTATGGAGGCAAAAAGGGGTTGAAGAGGGAGGGATTCGGGTGGGAGAGAGTGGGGGGAAGAAGACTGAAAAACAACCAAAAAAGCCAACCCCCGGAAATGGGCTGCTGTTTGCCTTTTATAGGCAAACTTAATGTATCCGGCAACTCAGGCCGGATACACTAAGCCCTCTTCATAGCCGGCATATATGGCCGGTTACACAGGTGCTCCTTTGTATCCGGCATTCAATGCCGGATACAAAACATAATCATCCGAAAATTAAATGCCGCCGCGAATTGTCGGGCGATCGGCGCGAATCTCGCCGATTGATCTCTTTGTATCCGGCATTTGATGTCGGATATACACAAGGGTGTGTGTATCCGGCATATTTGACCGGATACAAATAAAAAAATTACGGATTTGCCCTTCGACTTGACCGATTCGACCGATTTGACACTTTTGGATATCTACGGATCGCCCCCTTCGAATTTTGGTTTAGTCCCTGAGATTTTTGGATATTTAAGAATTAGTCCCCGAGATATTTTGCTGCGTTGGCTGCCATGTGTGTAGTTTCCGGTTTTGCTGCGCGGAAACTTCGACAGCTCATATCTCCTTCATCCGAACTCCGATTTGAGCAAACTCAATTGGGTTAGACTCGTATCGGAGCCCTCTATCCAATGACATAGGGCTAAGCACTTGGCACAGGGTTCGAGGAAAAGTCAACTTTCGGCTCATCCTCAAGTTTGACCGCCCGCAGAACCCTCATCCGGACTCCGATTCCTGCAAACTCAGTTGCGTTGGACTCGTGTCGGGATTCTCTATCCATTGAGATAAAGCAAGGTGGCCAATTATCATTGAATCAAAAAAGTCAAATTTCGACCCCTTAGGGTTTGACTTTCTATTTAAGGTTTGCATTTCCGGCTCTTTCGAGAGCGCAAAAATGAGGTGCTTACAGCTGCCCCTCTTTGCCGGAGTCACCTTGCAGATGAACGGCAAAGAGAAAAAAGAATCTCACTTTTGCGCCTGGCACTTCTGTCGACATGGTTGACGAGCTTAGTCTTTTGAAGTTTTTCATTTTGAGAGGGAAGCGGCCAATGATGCGGCGTCACTTCCTGGCTTCGGAGTTTCCTTACCCTTTGCTTTACGGGTTTCTGTAGGGCAACTCTTCAGCGATTGATTTAAGTTTGAAAGAGGTAAGATTGGACTTGAGCTCGCCAATCTGTTTCGGCGTAATGCCAGACGCTTGACAATATTCATTTCTTCTTGTTTGTTCCATTAAAGCTTTTAGGTGTCTTCAGACTTCTGCTCCATTTTGTGTCTTTTACTTGAGGCTTTTAACAGTTTTTCTTTTGTGGGATGTGATGGCCAAGAGTTGGTTTAGGATGCGGGATGGCTGGCGAAAGGAGGAAAGAGCGGAGGGGGAGCTGCTGTTGATGAGAAGGTGCTTCCAGCGCTGTCTAGTGCCTCAAGGGAGCTCACACACCTGCTCTACTCTATTTACAAAAGTGTAAAATCAAAATTTACAAAAGGGGCTATCTTGCCCGATGATATCTCCATTTATTCTCATTCTTCTTCATGTCTCGTCATTCCTTCTTCTGCAGCGCTTTATGGTTGGCTCTCCCTTTTGTAGAGGCTTCCTAGCTCGGGGTGACTATTGCTGGGGATTGGGCAGGAATCTTTTCCTTATTGCCTCTTTTTTTGGGTCGAGCCTTGTTTCTGACAAGCGTGGGAGTTCCCTAGGGAAGGATGCTCTGCTGGGGATAAGTGGGGATTCCTCACGTTGTCATTATTTCTTTGTAAAACCTTTTCCTCCCGCTTGGGTGTGAGTTCTTCATGCTCATCCGCGCTCTTGTTGAGCGCGAGAGACTCAGCCAGAGATTGATGCGAACTTGTTTTGTCTTCTTTCCGCTCTTCTTCTCAAAGCCGACCTCTTCAGACTGGGCGAGGCTTGAGAAGTCTACATCATCAGGTATTACTTTCTTATTGCTTGAGAAGACTCTACTGGGGATGTAAGGGTGTTGTCCCTTGTTTGCTGAAGGCCTTCCACTGGGGATTTTGGAGGGTATGATTCTCCGTTTACTGAAGGAACTCCACTGGGGGGTTTGGGGAAGACGCCCGTTATCCCATTCTTGCTGTACTTGTGAAGTCGGGAAAGGAAACAAAAGGTCAGTCTTGGACTAGCTGGGGATAAATGCAAAGCATTCTTATTTTCTTCCTGCTTTGAGCCTTTTGCCCATTGCAGCTAGAAGCGGCCTTTGCCAAGGCTAAGAGGCTTGTCAACTCAGGTTAGTAGCCCAATGTGGAGCTCAAAACAGTTAAGCAAAACAATTATAGAGAAAATAGGTGTGTTAGTGTGTGCCTGTGTTTGCAATATCAAATAAATTTTCCAAGGTCAGACGGGACTTGGAGTGCTTGGTATATTCAGTAGCCTTGTTATCACAGGCCACTGTGAAGTCTTTAACTCAAGCGCAACCTGCCGATCTGAACCTCTCAGATCTGTGCAATTTTCTCAGTTTAATGTCTGCCACTATTACGGCTCTCCTCTGTTTCTTGCTCTGCTCAAACCAGATGTGACGAGTTCTTTTTTTTTTTTTTTTTTTTTGATTAACCACACAGCGCCCTTTTTTCGGGTTTTCGCTGTGTCCAGCCTTTCTAGGAAACTCTGAATTCCGTCATTGCTGACGAATGCTGACTTAACTGTTTACCTTGATCATTCCTTTCAGGATCCGAGAGGTCTTAGAGATAGGATGAAACGTAGGCTGGGTCTTGGTTATAAAAGAAAGGATAGGTGGCTCAAAAAAGCTTAATTATTTGGGGTTTGCCAAGTGTGCTACTTTTATTGTTGGTGGGACTTACATCCTTGCTTATTTGTATCTCTGTACTTTTTGTTGGGTAAACATTTCCCCATTTTCTTTGTTTCTTTTCTTTTTTCTTTCTTTTTCTATTGTATTTTCTTTTCTTTTTGAGGTTTTTTTTTCTCTGGGCAGGGATGCCCTGTTTCTTTTTTGCTTTACCAGGAATGCCCTGTTTGATGTGTAGAACACTTGCACTGGGTTGAAAGAATTTTAAGGCTCAAAATTGTCTAACTAGGGGAGAATTCGGGGTATTTGGAAGGATTTACAGTCTAAATGAGAGTCAAGGATGGCCTCTCTTTATTTCCCAATCAGAATGATCTTAGGCATAGTACAGTTTGACTGCGTCTGCATTTATCGGCTCAGGAAAGATTGCCCCGTCCATTTCTTGCAGGATAAGCGCTCCTCGGGACAAAACCTTGTGGACTACGAATGGCCCTTCGTAGTTCGGCTTGAATTTCCCTCTGTTGTCCTCTTGATGAGGAAAAATTCCCTTCAGTATCGGGTCTCCCACCTTTAAATGTCGTGGCTTCGCTTTCTTGTTGTAGGCTCGCGCCACTCTCTGTTGATAGAGTTGGCCATGACATAGAGCCTTGATCATTTTCCTTGTCCATTACTTGTCCTGATTTGGTTATTTCTTCTCTCTTTTTTCCTTGGTTGCATTCAAAATTGCCTCCACCAATCTCCGATTCATCCGTCGGCGGCTTTGGTATTACAAACTTTGGTTTGTGCTATTCTGTCAACACTTTCCGACTCATTCGTCGGCGGCTTTGGCTTCACCAACTCTTGGTTTATGCGGTGGCATTTCTCCACCAATCTCCGACTCACCCGTCGGTGGCTTCGGTATTACAAACTTTGGTTATGCAGTGGCATTCCTCCACTAATCTCCGACTCACTCGTCGGCGGCTTTGGCTTCACAAACTTTTGTCAGCCAATGTATGAATACATTGTGACGACTTTTCCTGTCTGTTTCAGGTTTTGCCAGTAACTGCAGAAGTTCAAGTGAAATTCAGTCAACTCAAAATTATGTGCAAATTCAAGCAGTCTCTCTTTGACTGATATCTTTTGGGAATTCACCAGGTGTTCGGATTTTTCCCTTTGAAGTGGGTCCATGGCCAGACCAGTAATCTTTGGGTCGGTTACCTGACATTCTCAGTTAGACTTAGGAAAATGTGCCTCCCGGCACTCCCCGTAAGTGTCTCACCATTTTGGCCTTCAATGGCATGCCCCAGATTGAAATGAGGGGAATTGTTTTTGGTTCAGGGGGTTTCTTTGGCACTGCCCTGCCCTGGCTTTCTTTTGATTTTCTCTTTTGTACTTCTTTCCCTGCCCTTGTCTGAGGGTTGTGAAATGGTTTTTCTCTCATTGGTTCTCTCATTCGGGTTCAGCGCCTTGCCCAGTCTAAAGGGCCTGACAATTTCCATGGATCATGACACAATGATCAGAGAGGACTTATTCTTAGGACGAAATGTAGGCTTTGGTTCCAGGGTTTAGAAATGAAGGATAAACAGGCTCAAACCCTATATAACTTCATTCTATGGGTGACCTTTATGCCTAGCCAAAGTACTTCTCTGTCCTTTTTGGTTTTGTCATAGCCAGCTTGTCCAAGATTCGATGTTACATTCTCTATAATCAGAAAGGACTTCACGGAAGGACGAAATGTAGGCTGGGCTCAAGGGTCAAGAAGAAATGATATGAAGGATCGAAATTAATGCATGGGTTAAAGGCCATGTCCTGTCTACTTTCCTTGTTGGGGCTTGCTTCATCTTCGGCTCCCCCAACTTTTTGTCCAACTTTAATTTGTAGTTCCTCTCTCTTTCTTCCATCTTTGTTTTTTCTTTCTCTTCCTTCTTTCTTGGGTTCTTTGCCCCCAACTTTTGGCCCTTGCCTTCGGGGTTTGCCCCGGCTTTTTCTTCTCTTTTTTCTTTTTTTTTTCTTTTCTCTTTTTTCTTTCAAGGGATTGCCCCAGTTTTTTCTTTGACTTCTTGTCTTCTAGGGTTCTCCTCATCCTTCCTTTCTGCCCCTTTTGTTCTTAGGGTGCTTTTCGCTTTACCCTATCTTCACCTTCATCTTTTTTGTGTCTCCAATTACACGAAGCTTCATGCCCCAGTTTTGGAGACAAGATATGGTAGGTTTAATGAAGGAATTGTTACGCTCGAAGTGTTTTGCAAGGGTTTCATCTTGTGTCAGATGACTTTTGGAAAAGATCAAGGGTGGCCTTTCGTCCTTTCACAGAGAATGTAACACTTAATTATTTTTGCACGATTAACTGGCTCAAGAACCATTTTCTTCTTTGTTCATTTTGTTTGCTTGCTTTTTTCTTTGCTTTTTGACTTTGCCCCAATTCGGGGTGGCTAGACATAACGTGGGTTAAAAATGAGACGATCAAGCTCAACACGTTTGACTAGCGGAATTCATTTGAGGTATCTCAGCCAAAAATGGCCTCTCATCATTTCCTTGGGTTCATTGATCCTGGATCATGTCAGTGGCCCGAGACTGGTATGGGTACCTTGCTCTCTCTCTTTTTTCTTCTCTCATATCACCGCTTGCCCCTGTGTTTGGCAGGGTGGGTTCCAAACGGGATGCTGGGGGGACCTCTTGGCTATATTGAGACTCATGCAGTTTGTGCTGCTTGGCACATTTCACTTGTCAAATTCGATTGTTCAGGTTTGTCCCGAGATTATGGTCATGCCTTGGTGTTGTCCAACGCTTTAGTGATTTCCCAAAATATTTTTATAAGCTTGCAGAAAAAGAAACATGCTATCCAGTTCAGAATTTAAAAGAAGAGAAAGCATAAGCAAAATAGAACAGCATTTGTGCAACAGGGTGGCCGATGCGGATCCGCGTTCTTGGAGTTCAGTTGCAAATTCCGAGAGACTTTTTTTCTAACTCGACGAAGGGTCAATCCTGAGCTCCCTGGCGTCAAGAAGGTCTTGGATTGCATGGCGAAGACCCCAGCATTCTTCTGTATCATGCCCCAGAGCTCCTTTGTGGTAACCGTATGCCTTGGACTGGTCATACCCTCGACTTGCTGGTGCCTTTGGATTTGGTGGAGCCTGCTTTAGGTGTCCTTCTTGCAACAAGGAAGGCAACAATTCTGCTTGGGTGCATGGAAGCTGTGCAAACTCGCGATTCCTTCTTTCTTCCTTGGTGAGGCGCCTCCTGAGGCGGGGTGCACCATTGTTAGCATAGGGGTGGCTCGCTTCCTGATTGCCCTGGAATACTTCTATCTTCAAGCTTTCAATCTCTCTCTCCAAATCCCTTATTCGAGATTGCAGCTCAAAATTTTCTTCCCTCTGTGCTTCCCAGCGTTTATTCCACGCTTCTTCCTTGTCCTGTATTGCTTGCCATAAAATACGGAAAAGGTCCACTATCTCGCGCACCACATGAATTATCCCTGAAGTACTATCCATGTTGATTGTTGACAGGTTTTTGAGAGGAGAGATAAACATTAGAATGCAGAATACATGATATGAAATGTTAGCATACATAGAGATGATGATGATGATTTTATTTTAACACTTTGACTAACGGGTCTATTTTAGTCGCACTTGTGCAACTGGGGAAGAGAACCCTAAATTACTGATCTATTTTAGCCACTTGGCAAGGGAAGAGAAACTAATTTCTGAAAGCTGATCTATTTTAGATACCCGCAGGCACCTGGGAAAGAGAACCCAAGTGAGTTTTGAAGACTGATCTATTTTGGCTGCCCTGAGGTGACCGGGGAAGAGAACCCTAATGAATTTGGAAGACTGATTTTTTTTTTGATTGGATTTGGACTAACTGATCTGTTTTAGCCACCCTAGGGCAACAAGGGAAAAGAACCAGATTTTGAATTAACTGATCTATTTTGGCTACCCGCCGGTAACCGGGAGAGAGAACCCTAATGACCGAATCTATTTTGGCTGTCCCAAGACATCCGGGGAAGAGAACCCAATTGAATTTTGGAGGCTGATTTTTTTTTTATAAGGCTGATCTGTTTTAGTCGCTGGAAAGCGACTGGGAAAGAGAACCTGGTGACCGAATCTATTTTAGCTACCCGCAGGTAACTGGGAGACAGAACCCTAATGAATTTGGGAGACTGATCTATTTTGGCTGTCTTGAGACGACCGGGGAAGAGAACCCTGATGACCGAATCTATTTTAGCTACCCGCAGGTAACTAGGAGAGAGAACCCTAATGAATTTGGGAGACTGATCTGTTTTAGCTGCCCGGAGGCAACAAGGGAAGAAAACCTGATCTTTGAAAGCTGATCTATTTTAGATACCCGCAGGCACCTGGGAAAGAGAACCCTAATGAATTTGGAAGACTGATCTGTTTTGGCTGTCCTAAGACGACCCGGGAAGAGAACCCTAGTGACCGAATCTATTTTAGCCACCCGTAGGTAACTGGGATAGAGAACCCTGCTTTTTTTTTCTGAAAGCTGATCTATTTTAGCTCGGAAGCGATTGGGAAAGAGAACCCGATTCAACTGGTCTATTTTAGTTGCTCTTGAGCAACTGGGGAAGAGAACCCTAAATCACTGATCTATTTTAGCCACTTGGCAAGGGAAGAGAACCTGGGGTCAAGCTGATCTATTTTATCCACTTAGGCAAGGAAAGAGAACCTTCAATTAAAGGGGTTTTGTTTGAGCTCAGGATCACGGGGTTGGACCAATGCAGGGTCTCCGCAGGGGGTGAGCTGAAAAGCAGCACCCAGGCGTACCTCAGCCGATCTCCAGTTCATTCAATGGCGGCGTCGGCGCCTAACTTTGGCTAGTAGTTCCCGGGCGTGCCTTAGCTAGTCATTGGTTTAATCACCATTGACTTCGGCGCCTCACAAAGGGGAAGGCTATGCCAGGACGTTCATCCACCAAACTCCGGTTTAATCACCGGCGGCTTCAGTGCCCCAAAACTTCGGCTAGTAGTTCCCGGGCATGCCTTAGCTAGTCGTTGGTTCAATCACCATTGACTTCGGCGCCTCACAAAGGGGAAGGCTATGCCAGGACGTTCCTCCACCAATCTCCGGTTTAATCACCGGCGGCTTCAGTGCCCCAAAACTTCGGTTAGTAGTTCCCGGGCGTGCCTTAACTAGTCATTGGTTCAATAACCATTGACTTCGGCGCCTCACAAAGGGGAAGGCTATGCCAAGACGTTCCTCCACCAATCTCCGACTCATCCGTCGGCGGTTTCGGTGCCCCATAGGCTTGAATGAATGATCTTGGAAAGATACAGATGGGCGTGATCTGAGCTCAAGGTCTTGGGTGTTTTTTAACACTTGTTGGGTTTTGCGATCTCAATGAGAGAGATGCAATCAAAGGAAATTAGGTGGTCGCAGCGACCCAGAACATTGCAATTATCTGAAGAGGGGTGGTCTGTCGGAGACCGAGTTGCCCTATTGGAGGAGATTAATTCTTTTATCTCAAATTCTCGTCTTGTTAAGTTTGAACAATACATAGCAAAGTGAAAATAAATTCATGCTTTAAATCAAAAGATGCCGCCGTGGTACACAGTACATCATCATGCTCATCAAAATACAACAAAACCAAAGTCTAGCTAGGTTGGTCATCATCATAGTGGGAGGACACATCTTGCCTCCTAAAGGCTCGCAGAAGCTTGTTCCGCAGACGTTGGTCCTCCTCAGAAGTGCAGCAGTCCATGCATGCATGTTGACTAGGGATGAAATCGTCTGCCACAGTGTTCCTGCGGCAGACGGTGCAGCATCCATGGGATGCTGCCATGTGTAGCATCCCACGGATGCTACATTTTTTACATTAAAAAAGTGAAATGACATTTCAATTTTTTTTATTTGATTTTCATGGCATCCGTGGGATGCTACACATGGCAGCATCCCACAGATGCTGCACCATCTGCCACAAGAACACTGCGGCAGACGATATCATCCCTGTTGACTAACCCTTTCATGCAAAGGGATTTGATCCTAGGACCTCCCATGCTAAACCAGATGGGAGTACCCCGCAGGACCATTTGGGCCACACCTTTGTTCACCTGGTGCCACTCAGTGGTACTAGTGTGAAACGTGCGGATGGATTGTAACGCCCCAAATCTGAGTTACGTAATGATCCATAACTCGACTTCGAAGTGTTAGTTAAATCACAGGATATATACCAAAATAAAGGAAAACATGAATATAACATGATCAAATCATAAAGCCATCAATATAAGAGTCAACTAATCCAATCACCAAACCATATGCATCAATGTCAATACTAAAATCAACTCACAATATCAAATACAATCCAATCAAGTCTATACAGTCAATATCAATGCTACAACTCCATGTAGTCCTCCACTCTATACTCTGGGTAATCTCCAGCAATATCTACCCTTGGTATATTTTCTGTGAGACATGAAAATCACCTAGATGACTTCCTTATCATCACATGGGGTTTACAAACGGTTTGGAGTCGCCACCATTCAATTTAAGGTGTGAATGGACACCAAAGGGATCATGAAAATGTAAAGTAGAGTTTAAAGCAACTCTAATTGATGGTCAAATCCAGAGATTGGGTAAAGGGATTAGGTTATGAGTAGGGGAAGGTGTTAACCACCCCCACTCATCCACACAAGATGGTTGCCATATGCTGTTTATGCTCGAAAATTGCTTGCTAACGAAGATCACTCAAAAAGGCTTGAAAAGAACTAAACAGATGTGTGATTCCTCCATATGAGTAGTCCAATAAGATTTGGACTCTCTCTATGGATATATCACCTCTAGGACTTCATGATTAAGTGAAAATCAAGGTAAAGATTAAAGAAAATCAAACCAAAACAAATCTGGAAAAAACAAAAAGAGATGAAGCTACCTTAGCTTAAGAACTTCAATCAATCATAAATCCTTCAATTTAAACTCAAATCAGACAAAACCAAAACCATTAGGAAGCTGATATGAAGTAGAACACTCAGTAAAAAAATCAGCTCAATCCAATTTAAGACAAAAGGGAAATATTCATTCAAATCTACTGTTGTAAATAAGAAAAAGTAGTAAGTAGGCAACTTTGAAAACCTATTTGGGAAGATTGCCTCCATATAAATCCTTGAAAACTTGTATGGATAAAGTATGAGGTGCCATCTTTCGAATGAAATAGGTCTCGCACAAACTCCATCCATTTGTGACTTGTGTGACCTCTCGAACGTGCCTAGAAGATCACATATTAGCTCAGAATTTTGCTACTGAGCAGCTCTGAGTCAATCAAACACACAAGTCACAAATCAAAGTAAAAACTTTTGAAACTAGTTGGATTTGAAAATAAATTTATAGAGGAAAACACAGAGACTAAAATCACTTGGATCGGAATTAAAATGAGCAAATGGTGCTCGATCAAAGCAACAAGTTCAGTAATCTGATCTGAACTGACCTGCCGACTTTGATCAAATGGTATCAAAAATTCCCTCCATATAAATTGTTGAAATTTTACAGACAATAACTAGACATTCTCATCTATCACATGTCTTTAGAATCACTCAAAAATTCATCTGGGTGATGAAGTTATGAGTGTTCTCAGACAGGGTACAGATGTTGTCCAAGTTTGAAAACCTTGATAAAAAATGAGCAAAACCAGCGAGTGTGTGCAATGGATTCGATTAAACTTGCTTGGAATCACTTAGCATTGAGTTGAAAAACATCCAAAAACACTTTAGGATGAAGATTTAGCCTAAACCTCTCATTAATCGGAGAGGAAGAACTGAGTTCATCCATTGAAAACCAAAGCTCAAAATAGAGAGTTTAGACCATAGGGTCTTCTCTCTAAGATTAAAATCACCAAATCCACTCATGAAGTCCTAAAGAGTTTACTCCAAGGCCACCGATCTCAGATTTACCATATTGAGCATGGTAAATACAAGATCTAGCCTATTCTTGAAAAGAAAAAAAAAAGGTGAAGAGTGTGTGATTGTTTAGGAAACCAGATCTCTAGGAGCAAACAGAGATCAAATGCTATAGAGAGCATGGATCACAGTGTTCTCTCCAAGTTTAAAATAACATCACTCCAGAACAACAACCACATGTACAAAACAATCACTATGCAAGCTCTTCATCACAAGATGGTTCTAATCCTAGAAGATCCATTCCAACATCCGTTTCCCCAAGCTCTCTCTTCACGTTTTACGGCTAGAGAAGATTCTTGGGTACTTTAGAAGTGGTTTGGGTTTACAAACACACTCAATAGCCTTACACTACAGAAAGGTAGAAGATGAGAGTGCTGGAATGTAAGAAAAAGAATAGAAAAGTGATTAGGATCTTACCTTAGTAACTTGAAAGACTTGAGACAGCAATTCGGCAGAGCTTCACTTCTTCTTCTAGAGCCTTCAAGCTTCAAATCAGCAGCCATTTGCAAGAGGAGGATCCCTCTATTTATAGGCACAACCCAGGGTATAAAAGACCTAAGGGTAGGCCAATAAATCCTTCTAGATTACTCCAATTCAAATTAAAGGTATGAATTGAGGTAATTCTATAAGTTTCGGAGGGTAAAATAGGGAGATCAGGTCTCCCAAAGAGAGGTAATATGCATAAATAAGGCTCAGATCTCGAGTCTTTTCGCAAATGGCCAAATTGCCAGAAACCGCATACACAGTGCGGTTTAGAGCAAACCGCCCTCTGTCTGCGGTTGCCGCACATATCTAAAAAACCGCATATATAGGGCGGTCAAAATTCAGTTACACACCAATGATTGCTGCCAACGTGGCCTAACAGCCTGACGGCCACGTGGCAGCCCACTTGCGCTCACGCATGAAGCATGAACCAAAACCGCACTATATGTGCAGTCGCAACCGCATACACAGTGCGGTCGAAACAAAATGGCCAAAAACCGCATGATATGTGCGGTCAACACCCTTTTTGAATATTTTTTAGTTTTTGACACTTGTCAAAGCCCAAACCAATCATTTAAAAATTCATTTTTATTGCTCTCTCATATTGTAGTGCAATTTGGGGTATCTACAACCACCCCCTCTTCGCTGGAATTGGAACCAATTAATAGCGGAGAGCAAGAAGACTCAAAAATTGCACTTTCCGAGATTGTGTCAAATTAGTTATGACTTGCAAGGATTTTAGAGGATGATTTTCTTGGAAAAAGAATTTGTTTAGAGGATTTGCTGAAAAGTCCCTAACTTTAAGGGCCAATCCTTTTCTTGCATCCCACAGAGCACTAGTGGCTATGAAGTGAAGTTTATTGATCACCCCCAACTTACTTTTTGCTGGTCCCTAGCAAAACTGAACTAAAACTGAAAGTCCTAACTATACCACTTTCGCTGGCACTCTCGATTGCATTTAGCATATGCAACAAGCCTTTAAACCCCTAGGTGCCCCTAGTGGACGAGTTATAGTCTCGTGAGGGTTTACCAGGATGATACCCACAAACATGAAATTAATTTCAAACACATGCTCTCAAAGAAAATAAAGCAACACCCAGAACAACAGTTAATATTCAAGGATAACTTAAAAATTGAAACTCCATGTTCACAATCTTAAGAAATCAATAATGAGCCTAATCACTTAGACTTAGAGAGTGGAACATCACAAGTGCCTTTGGTGTAAAGTGATATAACACATCATTATGAGGCTTCAAAATAATTCCATTATAAAAGTTCTATCAAACCAAAATTCAGAGGACTCCTTATTTGATGAAACAACCAGAGCATGACATTTCTTCTCCTTATTTTTTTTTTTTCACAACATGTGGACTGTGCAATGTCTAGCTTCCTTAAGCTTTCTAATTGACCCATTTATCGAGTGTTGGACCAATGACTCCCGAACCAGATGGCTCAAAGGGCATTAGGTGTGAAGACACCCCTACAGGTTTTATTAACTCGAGTCAAAAAGGCTATGAAGCTAAACTAGCCACATTATCAATCACTTTAAGACTCCTTACCTTTTGACGCGAACACTCATTGCTTAGTGAGGCAAGAGGCCCGGTTACTCAGTAAAAAGGAGCTCAAAATCTCTTAGCATTGCTTGTTACTCTGAAAAAAAAAATTTCTTTTCTCATACCACAATTATCATGCCAAAGTTGTCCATCTATAAGTCAATCAACAGAACTCAAGTTATCAAAACTTCTATGACTGGTTTCAGTTCTCATACCCCACACATAATGCATTAGTGTGCTCGTGCTAAGTTCAAAGTGAGACAAATGAAATCACACTATCCAAAGATAAGTAATAAAGGCCAAAATTTAGATCTCCCAGTCATGTGATTATGTGTTCAACTATTTAAGCTTAACCAAGAATATCAAGCTATCTGGATTTCTAGGCATGAACTAGAAACTCACATCACAAATAAAACTATCCTACCAGCAGGCTATTCAGCACAATAAATAAAAATCTGGGTTTTAGATCACCAAAACAGAGGTCAACTAACATGAGATTTCAGCACAACTCCCCCCAACTTGAATCTAACATTGCCCTCAATGTTCAATAGCAAAATGAAAATAAAGAGAAAGGGACAAAATACTCCCCAGATTTGCAGATGTTGAGATGGACGGTAGGATGGACTTTTATGATAGTGAATAACCTTCAAGAACCTAAAAAAATTAAAAAGAAAAAATAAATGAGTAAAACATGAAAGAAAAACTAAAATGAAAAACACTTGGGTTGCCTCCCAAGAAGCGCTTGGTTATAGTCATTAGCTTGACTCTTGCATTTATTAAGCTGGATCAAGGAGAATGGTGGTTTTTTTATTGTCAAATCCACCATTCATATAGTGCTTTAGACGCTGGCCGTTCACTTTGAATGTCCCCTTCTCCTCATGTGTGATTTCTACAGCTCCATGGGGAAAAACTCGTACTACAGTAAAAGGGCCTGACCAACGAGTTTTTAGCTTTCCTGGAAAGAGGCGAAGCCTTGAATTATATAGCAAAACTTGCTGTCCTGGAATGAACTCCTTTCTAGAAATGTGCTTGTCATGCCAAGCCTTGGTTCGCTCTTTATAGATTTTGGCATTCTCATATGCTTCATTACAGAATTCATCCAGCTCATTGATTTGTAAACACCGCTTCTCACCAGCTGCTTGGAGATCCATGTTCAAGCGCTTCATCGCCCAATAGGCCTTGTGTTCGAGCTCTACAGGTAGGTGGCATGCTTTCCCATACACCAACCGATAAGGGGACATTCCTAGAGGCGTCTTGTATGCTGTCCTATAGGCCCACAGTGCATCATCTAACTTTTTAGCCCAATCTTTCCTAGTGATGCTGACCGTTCTCTCAAGGATCTATTTGATCTCTCTATTAGATACCTCTGCCTGACCATTGGTTTGGGGGTGGTATGCACATGCTATCCGGTGTCAGACTCCATATTTTGAGAGAAGAGCTTCAAACTGTTTGTTACAGAAGTGAGTCCCTCCATCACTAATAATGGCTCGAGGAGTTCCAAATCGACTCAAGATATTTTTCCTCAGAAAATTCAATACCACCTTGCAGTCATTTGTGGGGAGTGCAACTGCCTCAACCCATTTGGATACATAGTCCACTGCGAGAAGGATATATTTGTTGTTTTAAGACGAGGGAAAAGGTCCCATGAAATCAATGCCCCACACATCAAATAACTCCACTTCCAGAATATTTTTTAGAGGCATTTCATTCCTCCTAGATATGTTCCCAGATCGTTGGCATCTATCGCAGGTAGTAATGAAGGTGTGAGCATCTTTGAACAAAGTTGGCCAATAGAACCCAGACTGAAGGACCTTTGCTGCTGTCCTATGAGCTCCAAAATGCCCTCCACATTCTAATGTATGGCAATGCCTCAAGATATCGGACATTTCCTCCTCCGGTACACATCGCCGAATAATCTGATCTGCACAATGTCTATAAAGTACCGGTTCATCCCAATAATAATGCTTTACTTCTGAGAGAAATTTCTTCTTCTGCTGATAAGAAAGCTCTGGAGGTATGATTTGTCCTGCAAGAAAATTAACATAATCAGCATACCAAGGTACTGATGTATCATTAGAAATATCAAATAAGTGTTCATCAGGGAAATGATCATTAATGGGCTGTTCTTTAGACTCGGGTTTCTCATGTGCCTCCAGCCGAGAGAGATGATCAGCCACCACATTTTCTGTTCCTTTCTTGTCCCTGATCTCTACATCAAATTCTTGCAGTAACAAGATCCACCGTATGAGGCGTGGTTTGGAATCTTTCTTGGTGATGAGGTATTTGATTGCGGAATGATCTGTGTACACTATCACCTTATTCCCAATTATATATGGCCTGAACTTATCAAAAGCAAATACTATGACCAGCAATTCTTTCTCTGTTGTGGCATAGTTGATTTGAGCATCATTGAGAGTCTTGCTAGCATAATAGATGGTGTGAAACCGCTTGTCTCTCCGCTGCCCCAAAACTGCCCCAACTGCATAGTCACTTGCATCGTACATCAGCTCAAATGGTAGATCCCAATTTGGTGCTACAACAATAGGTGCCGACACAAGCTTCTCTTTAAGAATATTGAACGCCTTTTTACACTCTTCGTTAAAAACAAATGGCGTTTCCTTTTCAAGCAAGCTGCAGAGAGGCTTAGATATCTTGGAAAAATCCTTGATAAAGCGTCTGTAAAATCCAGCGTGCCCAAGGAAACTCCGAACTCCCTTTACTGATGTTGGTGGTGGAAGCTTTGCCATGGTCTCAATTTTTGCTCTGTCTACCTCAATCGCCTCAGAAGAAATTTGATGGCCCAATACAATTCCCTCTTTTACCATAAAGTGACATTTCTCCCAATTCAGTACAAGATTCGTTTCCTCACACCGCTTCAAAACTGATGCTAAATTCTTTAGACAATTATCAAAAGAGGATCCAAATACAGAGAAATCATCCATGAAGATCTCAATCACTTGTTCTACCATATCAGAAAAGATTGCCATCATGCACCTCTAGAAAGTGGCGGGTGCATTGCATAGACCGAAGGGCATTCGCCTGAAAGCAAAAGTACCATACGGGCAAGTGAAAGTAGTCTTCTCTTGATCATCTGGTGCAATGGCTATCTGGTTGTAACCTGAATACCCATCTAGGAAACAATAATACTCCTGCCCTGCTAGCCTGTCTAACATCTGATCAATGAATGGCAAAGGAAAATGGTCTTTCTGGGTGGCCTTATTTAGTTTTCTGTAGTCCATGCAAATTCTCCATCCGGTGACGGTACGAGTAGGGATCAGCTCATCATTTGCATTTCTCACTACTGTCATCCCTCCTTTCTTTGGCACCACTTGAACTGGACTAACCCATGAGCTGTCTGAAATTGGATAGGTCACCCCAGCATCTAACCACTTTAAAATTTCCTTCCGTATCACTTCCTTCATCGTCGGATTTAGTCTTCTCTGATGCTCCACTGATGGCTTACAATTGTCTTCAAGTAGAATCCGATGCATACACACAGAGGGGCTGATTCCCTTAATATCTGCGAGAGTCCATCCGATAGCTGATTTGTACGTTCTAAGCACCCTTAACAGCTTCTCCTCTTCTTCTTGAGATAGCTTTGCAGAGATAATGACAGGAAGTGTAGACGACTCGCCAAGGTATGCGTATTTAAGAGTTGTAGGTAGAGGCTTTAGCTCCAATACAGGTGGTTTTTCAATTGAAGGGAGGGACCGTGGGGGTCCTTGGCCCAAATCTTCAACATACTTTCTCTTGTTCGGCTCAAAACTATCCATCCATGCAGCAATCTCTACTACTTCTGATTGATCAGCTATCTTTGAATTAGGAGTGACCAAACATTCTTCTAATGGATCAGACGGATGATGCATCTCATCTAACACTAACAAGTCAATTGCTTGTATGCGGGTGCAGTTTTCACTAGTTTCTGGGTACTTGATGGCATCGAACACATTAAATGTCACTTCTTCTTCTTGCACCCTCAATCGTAATTCACCCTGTTGTACATCAATCAGTGCTCTCCCTGTAGCTAGGAATGGTCGGCCCAGAATAACTGGGATGTCTCTGTCCTCCTCCATGTCCAAAATAATGAAATCTGCCGGGAATATAAGCTTGTCTACCTTGACTAGCACATCTTCAATGATCCCCCGTGGATGTTTGATGGATTGGTCTGCCAATTGTAAAGACACCGTGGTGGGTCTTGCCTCACCCAATCCGAGGTTCTTGAAAATGGACAAAGGGATTAAGTTAATACTAGCACCTAAATCGCATAGAGCCTTTTCAAAAATTGAATTGCCCATAGAACAAGGAATGGTGAAACTCCCTGGAACCTTGAGCTTTGGTGGTAATTTCCTTTGCAGGATGGCACTGCATTCCTCTGTTAGTGCTACGGTCTCATAATCCTCTAGTTTCCTCTTATTTGATAAGATGTCCTTCATAAATTTCGCATAGCTTGGCATTTGTTCAAGGGCATCTGCAAAAGGAATGTTAATATGCAATTTTTTTAATACATCAATGAATTTAGAATATTGCTTATCAAACTTGTTCTTTTTTAATCTTTGAGGAAATGGGACTTTAAGAGAGGGCTCCTGCTATGCAATTGACTGTTTCTCTAAGCTCTCTTGCCCGATGGGTTTTGCGGAAGACTGCACCTCTTCAGTTGTTTCTTTAGCTTCCTCACTTTCCATTGAGGTATCCAATTTTTTTCCGCTTCTCAGACTTATCACCTTACATTGCTCTTTGGGGTTCACTTCAGTTGTGCTAGGCAAAATTCCTTGTTGTCTCCCTGTGAGCATGGTGGCCAGCTGACCCACTTGAACCTCTAGATTTCGAATTGAGGCTGCTTGGTTTTGAAAGTTGGTCCTGGTCTCTGTCATGAAACGGTTTGTATTATTGGCCATTTGTACCATGGCTTCTTCAAGTGCAGACTTCTCTTTCTGCTGCTCATTAGTCGGTGGTCCGGTTGGAGGCTTCAAGACATTCTGATTAATCCATGAGAAATTCGGATGGTTCCTCCACCCAGGGTTATATGTAGTACTGTAAGGGTTACCTTGCCTATTAAAATTGGAAACATATTGAGCCTACTCTACTTGGGGTTGAGAGAAAGGATTCCCCACTTGACACTCTTCACTGATATGGTTCCCATGGCAATATTCACACTGTGGTGATGGTGATTGTATGGCTTGCACTGATTGCTGTATAGCTTCCAATTTCCGAGTCATATTCTGGAACTGAGTTGACAAGGTGGATACAGCTTCTGCCTCATGCACATGTGCTACCTTCCTCTGTATAGTTCGCTCACCAGGCCATTGATAATTGTTCATGGCCATCTCTTCTAGCAGGTCATATGCATCATCTTGTGTCTTTCCCATGAATGCTCCTCCTGATGCAGCATCTATCAGTGTTCTTGTTGAGGCACCTAATCCATTGTAGAAATTCTGCACTTGCATCCATTTCGGCAATCCATGGTGTGGACATCTCCTCAACAAGTCCTTGTAACGCTCCCAGGCCTCATAAAGTGATTCTCCATCAAGTTGTGCAAAGTTAGAGATTTCAATGCGCATTCTTGCTGTCTTTGCTGGTGGGAAGAACTTTGCAAGGAACTTTTGAGCTAGCTCTTCCCAAGTAGTAATGGAGTCTGCAGGCAATGAATTCAACCATGTCTTCGCTCTATCTCGCAACGAAAAGGGAAATAGGCGAAGGCGAATGGCATCATCAGAAACACCATTATGCTTAAAGGTGTCACAAATCTCAAGGAAACTTGAAATGTGAGCATTCTGGTCATCATTTGGTAATCCTTGGAACTGCACTGACGTCTGAATCATAGTTAGGATAGCCGGCTTGATCTCAAAGTTGTTAGCCGCAATTGAAGGCTTCCTAATCACAGAATAAATTCCGGTGACTTGTGGTTGGGCAAATTCCCTAAGTGCTCTTGTGTCTCTCCCCTCCACATTATCTCCCATAGTGTCCAGATTTTTTCGAGCCTCACGTGTTTTCTTCCTTATGCTCCTTGCTGTTCTTTCAATCTCGGGATCGTAAGGTATTAGCTCGAAACTCTTGCTTTGTCTCATACACTAGCAAGTACCTGTAAAAATAAATAAATAAATGAATAAAACAAAAAAAATCAAATTAGACCAAATTTAACAGGTATTGATATCATAAATAAACTTAACAGTCCCCGGCAACGGCGCCAAAAACTTGTTGGTTAAAATCGCAAGTGCACGAGTCGCCAAAAGTAATAAAGTGATAAATTTAGTATCGTTCCCTCGAGGACTGAAAGTTATTAATAAGTACCAAAATTGGATTAAACTATGGTCTATCTGATCAACCGAGTTTGATTAAGATTAGAACTGGAAAATTAAAGCAACAAAATAACACACAACTAAAATCAATGGAATGGGATTCTAGGGCCACCAATTCACCGTAACTAATCTTACCCAAAGTATTCAATTGACCTAATAGCATTAAACTCCTGTTGTTGCCAATCGAGTTTCTCTAATATTTTTATTAATCTTTTTTTCAAGCATTAATAAAGCACTTTAGCAGACAAATTGACTACATCTCTGTGACAATTTAAGACATGCAAAAGTCATTGTGCATAAGACTCTTCTAACGATCACACAAGCTCCATAGCTATCTCTAGCCTATGGTCGCTTATGGCATTCCACACATAAACTGATTTGATCATTCACCTCTCGGTCTCAAATCAAATCCTTGATCCTGCAAACGATGTCTGGTCATTCACAGGCAATAAGATCAGAATGAAATACGCAACAACATGAAGAAACACTAAATTAATTCAATTGAAAAACATCATGTAATCTTCGTTAGGGTTCATCTTGGCCCTAGAAAATAAGAATTAACTCATGATTAAATTGAAACAAAAGATGATATCATTGGAGTTCAACATCAGAACAGGGCAATAAAGAAAATAATTTTGAGTCCAGGAAGTAAACACAAAGGCATCCACACTTTCTGCTGCTCCTCACGTTCTTTGGTTCTTCCTCACATTCCCAGCCTCATCCCCCTCTCTTCACGTTCCAGTTCCTTCTTTATAGAAATTTCCTAAGCTTGCCCAAAAATCCCTTGAAGAGAAAAATAGGAACTTTCCTTCCAAGACTCCTAAGGAAGAGAGAACTTCCTTTCCTTGTATATCCACGACTTAGAAGTCCAAAAACGACCTAATCTTCTTAATTAGAAACTCCTTAAAGTCCTCCTAAAAACTAGAAGAAGATCCCCAAGAAAAAGGAAACAAATCCACAAAGTTCGGAATTTTATAACAGGTTTTTCTACTTGATCGTTCGAATGTTCATCGAACGCGGGTCGAACGTTCAGGTCAAAAAGTTGTTTCCTCTTCTCTTGTTCGAACGTTCATCGAACGGTCAGCGAACGCTGCTCACAATTTCTCTATTTTTCACCAACGTTCGAACGACAGGCGAACGTTCAGCACACGCTGCTCTCGGGTTTCTCTGTAGATCACCAACGTTCGAACGACAGGCGAACGGCCAGCGAACGTTGATCATATCTTCTACAATTTGACTCCGATTGTTACGCCGTTTGAACCGTGACTTCTATAATCACCAAGAGTATCTCTACATCAACAAATTAGGCCAAACTTAGACAATGAAAATAAAATGCAAAGATGAAAGACTTTGACAATTTCTAAGTAAAATTGGGAATTAAATATGAAATAAAACCAGATAAGTCATGAATTTAATGTGCTATAATGTGGTATTTTCATGACTTATCATGAGACTTGGGCAAATTTTAGAAACAAAAGTTGGTAAAGTGGTGATCCTTACAATCCACAATTAATTTAAACACAAATCTCTTGACAGAGATGGGAAAAATCTTTTGAAAATTCATTTTTTTTGTGCTGACTGCACATAAGCTGCTGTTCTACTTCAACCGCATTTGTGCTGCGGTTATCACAGAACCGCACTAACTATGCGGTTTTCTAGGGACTTTATAAACGCGATTGATACCACACCTTCTTCACTTCACCTTCGCTTGCATTCGACCTCCGGCCATTACTTCCTCCTCTTGCAACCGCGACCCTTCTCCGGTCTTCGTCCCCTCTTCTCCGATGACTCTCATCCCCTCCGGCAACGGGAGTACTTCCGGCGGCTCTCCTCCTGTGCGACTTCTGATCTCCGGTGAACACTGATACCTTAGGCGCATTTTTCCTTCGGACAGAACAGTGTTCCACTTTGTCACCTGAGATTACATTCAAAGCATCTGTCAATCTTCAACCATCTTTCTTTCTCAGGTGAGTTGTAACGCCCCGAACCCGGGTCAGTGCAAACCGGCACCCAACCCGAACCCGGTTCGCTACTGTAACAACCCAAGTCCGATTCAACAACCAAACTCGAGATGTTACCACGAAGCTGGGGTCAGATACATACCAAGATTCACAACAATTTTAATTTTTATAAATCAATTACATCAGAGTTATGGTGGCCAAATAAAATAAACAATTCTTTAATCAATATATTCAATTCAATTTACAATTAAATTTATCTAATCAACATGTGACATTAATACCAATTATAATTCTACCCATCAAATTAAAACCCCATCTTCGCGATCTCTCCAAGCAACCTGAAAAATATAGGGGAAAACGGAGTGAGATTTACATCTCAGCAAGTAGCAGGTGCATGCAATTTGAAACAGTCCAATATAAGCAAATAGTCATGAGGTATTCAATTAATCAACGATAAGACGAGAAATCCAAGTTATTCATGGCAATTCCAAATAAAGCGATAAAACAGACGATCATGTATAAATACCAGTAGCTTGATGTTAACGAGGTAAAACCGATAAAAGCGATAAAACACGTGCCATTGCAGGACTCACAAAGATGATAAGTATTTGAGATGACACTCGACTAAATGCTGTTCCACCGTGCGGCTTAGGGGCAGTGCTACTTGATGATACTCAAGCCCCATGCAGCGCAGCTTAGGCAAGAGCCGTAGTCACCGACTTATTGCGCACGAACCCCGCAGAGTTGGACGTACCACCAGCATGCAGCACCAGAATCAATACATGGAGTGTGGTCGCTTATCCACATGTACAGGGAATCACCAGCGGCTCACCGGGGTGTCCCTCCAGACATAGGACCTTCCCAGAGCAAACTAACTCGCAAAGGGAAGCGCGCTCGCATATAGGAGTAACTCAACCCAAACTAAATACCACTTAGCTAACCAGCCAAAACTATGGATCCATATACAGCTAAGCCCACTGACACAAACCACGATAAAACCACATACGGGAGGACACGCTAATGTAGGAGGCATACACACTTTTACCCGTAAAGGATTACACATCTCTACACAGAGGATTACCCATCTCTGCCGAAAAAGATAGTATCAAACTCCACCACAGAAGCCGTATCACTCAACCGTAAAATTAAAGAGAACAATATCATACCACATACCAATCCATACCAAAGTATTCCATTCCATGTGAAATCCATGATTCAATCATAACAAATCCAATTATAGGCATTTTCAGAATAACATATGCAATTCTTCCAATTATATTCAAAATAAAACTCAAGTATCATAAATCCGATAAAATCTGAGTTTATGCAATTCCAGTAGCCAATATTCCTATTTAAAGCTCAAAATAAGGTAAATCCAATCTTACTTAGAGTTTTCTTTATTAATCCCTTTTGTTAGAATCCAATTTCCTAACTTAGCACCTAAGCTAGTTTATATTTGAATTTTCTGTATTTTATTTTTCCAGCATGTTCTACAGACCTAGAATGAAGTTTAAAAGATGTTTATAAGCTATAAATTTCAGTAGTATTATTTCTAGCAATATCCATACCCTTTGACTCTTTTATAACAATCCTTTCATTATAACCTTCTATTTATTGCTTAATCTTTCCAAATTAATTTTATAATTTTTATAGCTTAATTAGGTCCTTATAAAGATGCTAACATGCTTAACTAATCATAAGAATTATTGGGTATTTATTCGAATTACAAAATTCCCAAAATCTACAAATTTTACTTAGAGCGCCTACCTCTACAGGGCTGGGCGATCCTAGGCGCTAGTGCAATTTTTGACAGAATTTTCCAGATTTTCCAATTTCGGATTTTCATGCTTTTGCTTTATGTTTTCTTGGTCTAAATTAATGTACAAACTTTCTGAAACATACCTAGAGCCTTCTAGATTAATACTTATAAATTAAATACCATCCTAAAATTTATTTCATGGTAAAACCAAGTTTTCTCCATTATTTCAACAAATCCTTCAAGAACACCAAATACTAAAATATAACAATTTGATTCCATGTAAATACTGTTTCGACTAATCCATTCAATCCATATGAAATCACAGAAATCAAAATCATGCAATTCCTCACATTTTCCAAGGGTTACTACTTGCCTTATACGCTAAATCCTTCTTCCATTGCACCTTCTAATTCTGGACCAGAATGTTGCTCCCAACCGCACCAAGCTAGACTCTTCCAATTCAAATCTCCACCGTTCACAATGTAGTTTTATCAGGTACGAACAAAACCTCCAAATTTGAAGGCGATCCACCGTACGGATTTTCCCCGATCGCATTTTGATGGTGGCTGGTCAGACACCTCCATTAGAGACCTCCTTCCTTCCTCTCCCTCTTTTCTCTCCATAAGAAACCCACGAAAATCCCCTCTCTTCTAACCTTAGTCTCCTATTTATACTAAGCTTTAGAAATCCTAAACAAACCCTAATTGGCTAATTTAATTTGGGCTAACCCAACCATGGTCTAGTTAATGTCTAATCCTTCTAATTTAATTCCTACTTTTTCTCCACCTTCTATTTTCAACTTAAATAATTCTAATTAAGTTTCTTATTATCTAAACTCATATTTATAACCTATTTTCGTGCAAAATATTTAATTAAACATTTTTATCACTTGAAACCTTATTTTCTCCAAATTAAGACGTGAAATCTCCTAATTACCCTTTTTCCCTATTTTAGGCTTTTGTTAATTTCTTTTAATTTCTAACTTGTCAAAATAATTTGTTTTCTTCTATTTTCTAATTCTAATTATTATTTGATGATCTCTTTACTAATTACCTTTTTCTAGAAATTACCAAAATACCCTTTTTATTCTTTTAGACTAATTTCATTAAAATTCTTTCTTTATTTTCAGCTTAGGACTCATTTGAATTAATTATCCTCTAAATCTTCACTTTTTATTTTAACCAGGACTTAACTCATATTTTCTTTTATTTATTATTTATTTATTTTTTTGGTGAAAATTCGGGGTTTTACATGAGTTGATTTCTTGATTTCGAGGCTATGGTAGGACCAAGCTTCAATTTTTCTTGCCAAATTTTCTATTCCGACTGAATAGGTACGCCGAAAACCAACCCTTAAATTTTTGGCATTGCTTTCTAGTAAGCATCACTTGAATATATGATGTCAACAGTTATCTTGCATGCTTCACCAGAGTACTTGAGCCCATTCTATGATTTCTTTGAACCTTTAAGAAATCCCCAATTTGCTATGCTTGTTCATAGGCTAATATCTATCTGATTTTTCTTGCCAATACTACCTCTGAAAATGTGCATTTGAGTGATTTGTGATTCATCTATTTATTGATTATGCTTTGTACTCTTCTTGAATCATTTAACCTGATCAGTTTTTTCTTTGCTGCTTTGCCATTATTCCTGCATGCTTGAATATCTTGACTGAAATTTTCTGTCAACTGAATGTTATTAACTTGAGCTGTTGAGATATTTATTTTTCACACTCCTGTGCCATCTCAGACTCTGACTTTGTGCATGAGGTATTGCCATTTCTGTTTGTATCTGGCTTTGGATGTGATGTTACCATAGTGGTTTTTCTTCATGTTCTATTTTCTCCCCATATTTAGAACCCACTTGTATTGCTTTAACCGGAATGGCTCAGGACCCAATTGATATCGAACTATCCTTTTCAACTGTTTGGATGTGAATAGGCTTGAACTTTGTACAACTTCCTGCCAGTTGGAACCATGCCTTAACTGGCCTGAAACTAAACAAAATTAGATGATTAGGCCTCTCTTTGCTTTTTGCAACCAACATAGCTTGAGTTGAGCATTCGAATGCTTGGTATGAACCGAATAAGCCTGAATTTTGTTATTGCGTTTCCCCTGTAAACCTGAAAATAAAACAAATTTAGTAATTTAGGGCTTTAGGCCATTTGTAGCCCCTCAGAGTTCTAAAATTTTAGGCATAAACCAGGAATTCCGAAACTCCTGCAAGCATTTTTTTTCTTTTTCTTTTACTCATATAAGAAGGATATATAGGAAATTTATTTCCTGTATATAATTCTTATATATAACAGAGATAGCTATATAACAATAAAGTTTCCTAAAAATTTTGGAGAACAAAAAGGGTAGACTTCTGTAGTCAAATCCTGGTTCGATTGGGACGCTTTTTGAAGCGTCTCCTCCGATCTTCAATTTTCTTTTTCCCTGCAATTGAACAAATCAATTAAAATGAAGAACAAAAACAATAAAAGACTAAAAAAAAAAAAATCTATATCTTTAAATGCAAAATATAATGAATTATCTCCCTGGATTTTGAGCTTGTAGATGGCCCACACTCGCCGTGCTTCCTGGGATCCCACTGATGAGCCTTCTTCTTCAAGGGTTCGAAGGGATCCTGCTGATGTAGCTTCTTCCTCTAGGGCCAGGCAGGACCCTGATCCCTCTTCTCCCAGCAACCTAGCAGCTTCTGAGTCTGGAGCTTCTGAGGGTTCGCGAGAGGCGACCCCAGAGGTACTCTCTTATCCCTTTAAAAATAAATTCTTTTCTTTACAACCTTCAACCTGACCCCTTTCTATTTGTACTCTTAACCTGTAGTTGAGGTCTGTGGCCATGGTTGAGCTCGACGTAGGGGCAGAGACAGGGCAAAGCCCCGAGAGCCTCGAGTTACCATTCCTCCCGGGATCGCGGATCAGATCCGGAATACTCTGCTTCTTCATGATCCGAGGACCCTGTAAGCACCTCATTTTTGCCCTCCCGGAAGAGCCGAAAATGAAAACCTTGGCAGAAAGTCAAACCCTAAGGGGAGAAAAGTTGACTTTTTGATCAAGTGATAATTGACCACCTCGCTTTATCTCAATGGATAGAGAATCCCGACACGACTCCAATGCAACTAAGTTTGCAGGAATCGGAGCCCGGATGAGGGTTCTGCAGGCCGGTCAAACTTGAGGGGAGCCAAAAGTTGACTTTCCGCTAAACCCCGATCCAGGTGCTTAACCCTATGCCAATAGATAGAGGACTTCAATACAATTCTAATGCAACTGAGTTTGCCCAAATCAGAGTCCAGATGGAGAAGATATGAGCTGGCGAAGTTTCCGAGCGGCAAAACTGGCAAACTGCACACGTGGCAAGTTGCGCAGGAAAATATCTTGGGGGTCAAATCAGTAAATATCCAAACATGCAAAATATTCCAGGGATTAAATCTGCAAAAATCCAGGAGTATCGGATTAAATCAAAAATCTCCAGGGACTAAATCTGTAAATTTCGGATTTTCCGACCATTTAGCGGCCGAATTAAATGTTTTGATCATTGTGTCACTCGAGCCGAGCGATAGCTACTCAGCGTGAGTTCGGCGCGAAACTCGGCAGATACCCCGTTTTCCCTCCTATAAAAGCCGCACCCCGCTTCAGTGCGAAGGGTTGGCTCTTTTTCGGTTAGGAAATTTTTCGGTCGAGAACTTCTCTTGCGTTGGGGATTTTGTTTTGGGGGAGGGCTTCTCTTGGTTGGTTTCTGCACTGGGTTCTTCTCCACTTCCTCTTCCTCTTCACTCCTCTTGGTTTGAAGCACACTCTCGCAGCTTCCTTGGCCACCTCGTGGCCTCCACAACTCCACAAACACCCCACCTTGAGCTTTCCACTCCCCCTTTACTCTGTCTTCTTCATTTTCCACCAAGCAAGTGAAGGCCGGCTGCTCTTGCTACTGGAGGAGGACCTTCCAGTTGCTGTCCGACTTAGGAGGTGTCTCCACCCTGCACCGGTGCTCAAGCACTCTCAGGCATCACCCCTTGACACTTTATTTTTTTCATATATATAAAGACAGATACATGTTGCCATATTTAGGAAGTTAAGTTTCTCCCCTGGTCATATTCTGTGTTCATTTTCAAAGGAGTGTGTTCCCTATTAAGTAAGTCTCATGTACCCTGTATAAACCCCCCTTCTCCTTCCCTTCTATAAAGGCTCTTGTCTTGAGCATGGAGCCCAGGTTCGGACCCTGCCGGAGGTCATAGAGGGTGTGTGCAAGACCATTCCGGTGTTAGTTCTGCATGCGTATGTCTCTTGATTTGCATGGGCGTTTGTTGGTTTTCTTTTTTTGAATCGTGATTCGAAGTAGCTTAGATTAAATTTGATGCATGTTTAAAGGTCTCCTGGGGAGTGGTAGAAGCATGGGGAGGTGTTACGGAGGTCAAAAAACCAGGCAGTCATGGAGTTTGAGCAAAAAACAGAGAATCGGGTTTCGTCAGGGTGTGCGCCGAGCTCATGCTGAGCTCGCGCCGAGCTCGCGCGTGACGATTTTGCGTCCGCCGAGCTCACGTTGAGCGTGCGCACGGGTGTCTTTTTCGTTGATTTCCGCTTCCGCCCAGCTCGCGCTGACCTCGTGCCTAGCGCCTGAGGTCAACGCACCCTCTTAAAATGCCGAATTGCTTGTATTTTTTGAAAACCCGAAAATGCCCTTTACCGTACCACGGGGGGCTTGGCCCCCCGCACCCCCAACCCTGTTGTTCTCCGTGCGCCCAACTCGTTCTTGGTAAGTGTCAGTTTTGTATTTTCTTTGTGACATATTCTCTGTGATTTTTTATGAATATGGGTGGCATTTTCAAACTAAACCAAATGAACCAATAGGGTTTCCGAGTCACCTGGAAACCCAACATGGGACTTGGACCCCCGGTCCAACTTGATTTCCAGTGGGCCTTCCAACGGGGCCCATCAAGCCCAATAAACACAATGGAATGTATGCAAGTAATAATCAAGATAAATAAATTAACTAATTAATCCGGGCGGGCCAAACCCAGAGCGGCCCACCCGAGCTTGTTTTGTGCAAAATGATGTTTGAAATGCGTGGTTTGACCGAGACCAAAGGCAAGGGCCTATCGGGCCCGCCAAAGCCCACGAACCAACCAAGCGAGGGTTCAAAACCCTAACTTCACATAACTTGGGCTTTCAAGCCCGAATCAGGACAACGGGCCCCAAGCCCAATGACCAACCCATTTTCTGGCAAAACTTAACAAGATAAATCTAAAGCACTTTTGGCAACCATCATGGGGGCCCATCCTGGGGCCCATAAACCGATGCAGGCCCACCTTTTGCATGGAAATCACTTAAGCTTCAAATTTGAACCCTAATATAAAATCAATTCACTTAACCAAAACCCAAAGGGCCTCCTAGACTAGGCATAGGCCCACCAAGGGTACATGGGCTCGACTAAGCCCACCAAGGACACCGTGGGCCTCCCAACAGGGCCCACCCAATCAGGCTCAAATCACCTAATTAATCAAGATAAAAGCAATTAAATGGACCCACACCACTCAGGTGGTCCCACTAAGCTTAACCAATTTGCATGCTAAATTATGAAACGGGTGAGAAAATAAGTGAGCTGACTCAAATCAGGATAAAACTAAGGGACCCGTCACCCGACGGGGTGGACCGGGGTGTCTACGGACTTCCCCAGACCACAACTGAGACCCTACTTAGAATCTCAAGCCGTAGACCAAAGCCTTAATAAACAAGATTAGGCACCCAGGTGTCCGCCTGCACCCCATCATGCGGTGGCTGTTAGCACCTCATTTTTGCGCACCGAAAGTGTCAAAAATGAAAACCCTAATTAAAAAGTCAAACCCGGAAGGGTAAAAAAGTTGACTTTTTGATCCGGTGCGAATTGACCACCAAACTTCATACCATTGGATATATAATTCCGATACGGTTCTAATGACACCAAGTTCGTCCAAATCGGACCCTAGATGAAGAAGTTGTGAGATGGTCAAAACTTGGAATAGCATAAATCGACTTTCTACTAAAACCCAAATCAAGTGTATAATCCGGCCCCAGCTGAGAAAGCACTCCGACGCGATTCCAACGCAACTGAGTTTGCTGGAATTGGAGTCCCAAATTGAAATATATGAGCAAAACTGCCTCCGGGGGAGCAGTTTTGCACTTCTGATAAAAATCCGAACTTGCTGCTAAACTCTGACTCAGTGGGTAGAGTATCTCGTACTGATTCCAACGCTACTAAATTTGCTAGAATCGGATACCAGATGAAAAAGTTATGAGCAGTCAAAGTTTTGAAAAATCTACACACGTGGCAAATGCTGAAGCAAGAGCAATAAAGTAAAAGTTTTGAATTAAAAAATAATATTTTTATTAAAATCTAGTTAAAGCATTTAATTAAAAAATAAATAAATAAAATAAAAAATGCAAAGGACGCATGTGCTCAAAACAAAAGAAAAAATCTTAATAAAAATAATCTTAAAATCAAGCAATATCTCATAAATTAAATAATTATAAAATAAAAGAAAATAAAAAATTAATAAAAAATTTGTTTTTCAGCACATGGGGGATACGTGTCCCCCATGAGCTGTCCCAAGATAAGATTATGAAATAATTTAAAAAAGGGTATCATGTGAAAGTAATCAAATTTTTGTCATATAATAATATAATATAAAAAGGGTTCATTAACCCTCATTTGATGGATTCGGCCTTACCCCTCTTCCGGCTCTCCCCTTTTCTCCTCTCTTCTCCCCCTCAATATCTACGGCTGCCCCCTCTTCTCCCACTCACCAGCTCCATTCGATCACTTCTCCAACACACCCAACTTCTTTTAAATCACCTTAAACCCTCTCCATACCCTTTCTCCTTCATTCTCTACTCCAAGTAACCTATTTGGGGTCTCTTAGTGCCTAAAAGAGAAGCTTTGGAAAGCTCTTAAAGTGCTGATTGGTGTATCGCAAGGGGCATAATATCATCAAAGGCTTTGTAAGTATCTAAGGTAAACTCTTTTGTGACTTGTACTTAACATACTTGAATATGAGAAGTATATGAAGAGATCTCTCTTTTTCTTGTCATGAATCTGCTGTTTTTCTTTAATATAGCATAATAGTTCATTTCTTCTTCAGTTGGTGTTAGTCTTCATGCATAAATTACCCTTTATGGTGAGAAAAGTGTCCCGATAGTTTAAAGAGAGAAAGAGAGGTGTTTTTGGTTGATTTTAAAGGTCTTATGATTACTGTGATTCTGCTGTTTTCTTTTGTTATTAGTGTTATCTTCTAATTTTAAGAAAGAGGAGTGTGTTCCTCTTATATCAAATCTCATGTACCCCTTTTATGTAACCCCCCCTCCTTTTCCTTTCTTTAGATGTCTTTGGGTTAAGTGTAGATATTTGGTTAATATAATGTTGAGATGCATATTGAGTTTACTCTTTATACTTATTCACATATAGTTTAGTTGTTATTTTAAGTGTGCAAGGCTACATCATCATTTAGAGTATACCTTCCATTGTTTCTAGGATCATGTAAGCATTTTGTTTTTCTTATTGTTTTCGTGTGTTTTCATAATGGTTTTTCATCACTTTTAATTACTGTTTTTGACCATGAGAAATCAAGTTCTTTTGAATGTGTCCCATGCATATTTCTATGTTTCCATTTATTAAGAATGTGATTAGAAAATTGTTTTTTGTCTATTTTAGAGTATAATGAAAAATATTTTCATGTTGTGTATCTTGTTATTTGTTTATTTTGACTTGAAGCGTGCTTGTTGAAGTCTTCTTATGCTTGATTTGCACTTACTATGCTAATGGTTGGTTGTTAGAAGGAGAAAGAAGTCAGAACAGGGACTTTTGAGTCCCTGTTAACTTGTTGTTTTAGCCCAAAGAAAGAGGAGAGCTAAGCCTAGCCTTCTCTGATTCCTCATAGCACCAAAACTCCTAAGAAGAAGCTGTCCTAGCTCCTTCTAAGCCGCTGTGGGTCCACGCAGGGGCCCACACAGTTCTTGGACAAGCCCAAAGACATGTGGAATCTGTTTTCTATTAAAAAATGAAAACAAAAATTGATTTTTACAGGTTAACCCAAAACTCAGGTCAGCTAAAGGTATTTTCAGGTGTAGCCGAAAATTAATTTCGGCTAAACTGAAAAGACAGTGTAGCCGAAAATAATTGTCGGCTACATTGTATTTCTCATTTATTCGAAATAAATTTTCGATTATAAAATAAAGATAAAAAAAAAATCAGATTTTCAAAGACTTGTTAATTTATTGATTAATTTTGAAGAAACCAAATAAACCAGAAGGGTTTCCAGTTGAAAGTGGGCCGTGGGCCGCTAAGCCCAATTTGATTCCTTAGTGGGCCTTCCAACGGGGCCCACCTAGCCCAAGATCATTTCTGGACTTAAATAAAGATAATTAAAATAATTAAAATGGGCCAAACCCTTTGAGGTCCATCAAAGAGCCCAAAATGGATACATGCAGGCTTAGCTTAGGTATGGTTTGGCCGAGACCACGGGCTAAGGCCTGTTGTGTACCGCCCCAGATCCGGGTCTGCCCTATCACGGCACCAACCTGTACCCGAGACCTACATATGAGCCCAATAGAACCGGATTAACACAATTAATCCTAGGCAATTACAAAGTAATCATCAGAGTGCATGACTAAAGAAGCATGTGTAAGTGTCAAAACTCATACTTCCTTTATGGCAAATGTTTGACAAATTATGTCTTCTAATAATCTTCAAGATGTGCAGATTAAATAATGAAAATTCAGTGAATTTAGTAAAGAAGAAGAAGACGATGCTGCCACACAGCTACCACGCCGCTGGTAGCTCAAGGAAATGAAAGATTGTCTAAATAAAGCATCTCTTGTAAAGGCACTTGCAAGGAACAACGCTGCTGCCACTCCGCTGGCAGCGCATAAGTGAAACAGTGCTTTCAAAGTAAGGCACGTGCACTAGCGTCGTAAGGCAACGCCGACACGCCGCTGGTAGCGTAGAGCGAGATTGAAGATTCTATGATCAGCTGTGCACATGCCGCGTTCTCTCCCGCTAGCAGCTCGCTGGCAGCACGCCCTTAACTGATTCAACTTGTTCTAAGCGGGACTTAAGTTCGCTTCCAGCCGTCTACCCCGATCGCTCCACGACGCCACCAGCGCTCGACGCGATCTGAGTTTTCTCCTTTAAATAGACATGCTGTAATTTTTAGAAATGACTTTTTTCTTTGGATCAATTTGATTTCGGATCTTGACGTGTTTGAGATTCGATCAATTATTCTTTAGAGAGTCGGTGATCGAGTGAGGGGGAGATCTGAGATAGATCGCCTGGAATTGAAGGTTGAGGATTCTTCTTCAATTCGAAACTTCACCTGATCGTGTGATCGCCTGGATTGGTGATCGACTTTGTTTGATGCATAGGTGGATTCCTACTGCATTGGATCGTCTCAGTGGACTCTGAGGTGATTGTTGCGATCTGGATTGATCGTGTTCTACAGCTTGTGGATTCAAGCTATGTTGCAGTTCGTGGATTCGAACTGTGGATCACTGGTGAGTGATTGGTTGCAATCTGGATTGATCGTGTTATGCAGCTTGTGGATTCAAGCTGTGTTGCAGTTCGTGGATTCGAGCTGTGGATTACTGTTGAGTGAGTTCAATTGTAAAGGTTAAGTGTTTGCTCCTTTGTAATTGTCTTTTCATTCAATAGTGGAAATTCGAAGGGTTAGTCGCCTCATATAGACTCGAGGTTTTTCCTGGATCTGGATTCAGGTTTCCTCGTATAATTCTCTGTGTGTATGTTTCCGCATTGTTAAATTCTTAATTGTTGTAGATCGTGGACCTATAGAGTAGTCCTCTACTCTTTCAGCATGGAATAAAAATTTCCATCTAATCAAAATATCATCTGTACTATAATCTCCAAAACATGATATATATGTGAACAAAATACAACTAAGGCAGCTAACCATTCACAATGTTCTCTCCAAACTATACAGACATGTACAAAAGATATCTCCCAAGAGTATGAGTCCAAAAATGATATTACATCCCATATACAATCCCCAAGGCAAAATACAACATCATAAAAGAATCCTACTGTGGGTAGTAGTAGCCCTCAAGCCTATACTCAAGCTCACCTTCAATAACTGCCCCGGTACGCGGCTGTAAAACAAAACACGCGTGAGACATAAGGTCCCAGTAAGCAGCAAACATGCATGCAGAGAAGTAGTTTATGCAATTTTGTAACATCATGATAATATTCACAAGTATAAGATACCAAATGCAAACCAAAACATCTCAAACAGATATAAAGCGTAATTCCAAGTCAAATATCTCAATCAAGTAATTTTATGAAATCAAATCAACAATTCCAAGTCAAATGTCTCAATCGAGTAATTGATGAAATCAAATCAACAATTCCAAGTCAAATGTCCAAATCAGATTAATAATCGCTGTACAAGATGAAGGCCAAGCGGAGCATTTCAACACTGCCAACGAATCAAGGCCCAGTGGAGTACTTCTGCACTGCCGATGAAATCAAGGCCAAGTGGAGTACTTCTACACCGCCGACGCATCAAAGCCAAGTGGAATACTTCTTCGCTGCCCGATGAATCAAGGCTAAGTGGAGTACTTCTACGCTGTCCGATGAATCAAGGCTAAGCGGAGTACTTCTACACTGCCCCGGTTCATGAAATCCAAAATCAATCAAAACGAATACCATAAAATCCTCAAAATACATTTTCAATGAGTGGGATGATCTTAGGAATCCCAAATGAGTCACTATACCAAAAATCAATGGATTCCGAGACAAAAAGTTTTTGACCTAAAAAATATTCTACGTCTGGATAAAAACGTTGACTTTTCGGTGTAGAATTTTTATAGACAGATCTACAAGGAATTTCGGGCTCAAATTTTGGTTGTGGTCTATTGGAGAGTAAAGGAATCTTCTAGAATTTTCTGGGCTTCTGAATCACTCGTTTGGGTATCAAACTCAAAAAGTGGTCTTTTATGAAAATCGGGAAAACTGGAAATTTAGGCACAAACTGGAAAATTGACTCTTTATTGGTTGGGAATTGGGCCTTGGGAGTATTTTTATTGGTTCCAAATGGGGGTTAAAACCTTATTTACATGTAAAGACTTAAGTAAATGGAGCAATAAATACACATGACATTTACTTAAATGTCTTTCATGGAAATAAGGGTGCTCTGCCGAAGGCTTGGGTTGTTTGGAAAAGGGTTGAGGAGGAAAAGGGTGAAGAGTTCTCAAAAACAGGCTTCAACGCGCGGACGTTGAGGTTTGGACGTTCAGGCGTTGAGGTAATACACAAAGGCAGCGCGCGCGCGTTAAGGAAATAAACAAGGCAACGTGCGCGCTGAAGGTTGATGTTTGCGCGTTTGCGCGCTAAGGCAATAGACGTGCGCGCGTTCCCTTTGAACATTCGCGCGCTGAGGTTCTGGATTAATCGCCCAGGTTAATCCTGAGCCACGATTTAAAATAACAGAGGCTAGTTTTTATGGGTTTGGCTTAGGATTAATTGTAAATTTTCAGGATTAATCGCAAGGTCGGGATTTTAAAATAATTTGACTATTTTCAACCCAAAACTCATGTAAATCATTTCCAACACTTCCAACATCAAATAGGATTATCATAAAACATCCCAACATGCTTTAAAACACTTTCCAGAACAAAGATTCATCCCAAATCCATATGAACACAAATCTCAAACCCTAATCTGAAATATAATCTAAAATATAATCAATACAGTTGGAGATCCATGGCAAATCAATAGAAAACTCAACAAGATTATCATACAACCAAAACCCAACGAATTTTAGAAATCAAAACCATCATGCAAGATCATTTCATCAAATAAACCAAACCCTAGAGAGAGAATACGAAAGTTGGTAATTCATTTTGTTTGGAAGGGTTTGCTACTTACATGTTTGCTAGAGAAACGCAACTTCCTTCCTAGCTTTCCTCTTCTTCTTCTTCCTCCTTTTGCTCAAGCTTTCAAGTGAGCTCACAATCTTCCTCTCTTGTTCTATACGTCCAAGACAAGAGAAATGGGTTTTCAAACACTTAATTAGGAATTTGGGCATTCTTTTATATGCCCAAGTTTTGGGTCTTTCAAATCTGCCCCTAAACAAGCCTTTTATTCAACTAAAACCCTAGGGTGTACCTAAGGCATACCAGGGGGTACCTTAGTGTTATTCGAATGGGGTACCTTGGTATTAAGTGTGGGTACCTTAGTGTTAAGTGAGGTGTTTGCCTTAGCCACTTCAAAAGGCATGCTTTAGGAATGCTTGGGAGGTGTACCTTAGTTAACACAAGGAGTACTTTAGTTATATGAGGGGTACTTCAGTTATTTGAGGAGGTACCTTGATGTTTCAAGGGATTTACCTTAGTTATTCTGAGGGGTAAACTTTGAATAAGCTTAGGGGGTGTACCTCAGTTATATTGAGGAGGGTATTTAAATATAGGAGTGTACCTTAGTTATATGAGGGGGGGTACCTTAGCTATATAAAAGGTTATACCTTAGGCAAAACAGTGGGGGGTTACCTTACTTATAGAGGGGTTACTTTAGTTAGACAAAGGGGGTACTTTGGCTATATAGGGGGTGTATCCTAGGTAAAACAGTGGGGTACCTTACTTATATGAGAGGAGTACCTCTAGGACATACAAGGGGTGTACCCTAGGTAATATAGGGGATGTACCTTAGGTATATTGGAGGTACTTTAGTTACATAAATGGGGTACCTTAGCTGTATAAGGGAATGTACCTTAGGTAAACCAGGGGGTACTTTAAGTAAAACAGTAGGGTACCTTAGTTAAAATAAAGGGTTACCTTAGGCAATACAAGTGAGGTACCTTAGGTATAATTAGGGGGTACTTTAGGTATTCGAATGGGGTACCTTGGGCAAAACAGTGGGGTACCTTAGCCAATATGAGTGAGGTGCCTTAGGTAATATAAGGGGATACCTTAGGTAAACATAGGGGTACCTTAGGCAATTAAAGTAGGGTACTTTAGGTATAATTGGGGGGTACTTTAAGTAACACTTGGGTGGTACCTTGGGTAATACTTGGGCATACCTTGGGCATATAATGAGGGTACCTTGGGTAATACTTGGGTTTACCTTGGGTAATACTTGGGTTTACCTTGGGTATAGAAGTGGGGTACTTGGGGTATACTTGAAAGGTTATTTGGGTATTCTTGGGAGATACTTAAGGTACACTTGAGAGGTACCTTGGGCATTCTTAAGAGTTACTTTGAGTATTCTTAGGGGATAATTTGGGTACACTTGGGAGGTACCTTGGGTACTCTTAGGAGTTACTTTAAGTATTCTTGGGAGTATTTTGGGGTACACATGGGTATACACTAGTGTTGTCTGGGAGGGTACCTGGGGTAAACTTTGGGGTACCACGGGTATACTTGGGAATTACTCTAGGTACACATAAGTCTAATTTTTCAGAATTTGATTTCCAATTCACTAAAGCTAATCGGAGAGTATCTTAGACAATTGGAATTGAGAAATAAAATTAATTAGACTTACCTTAATAACCTTCATAAAGTTCAATTGATTTCTCTAAATCCTTAAGAATAATCCACATTTACCTCATCTTCATAACACAAATACTTAATTAGTCTAATAATCACACTTTAGATAATTAATCTTAATAATTAAGATATAATCTGGGTCGGGGTTTTACATGTCGGGCCCATTAAGCCCATCAACCCAGTTAAGAAGGGTCCAACACCCTGATTTCATCAAATCTTGGAGCATCCAGTTCAAGTCTAGGCTATGGGCCCCAAGCCCAAGGTCTAGCCCACTTCAGAAATTAAATAAGATAAATGAATAAAACAATTTTGATAATCATTGTGAAGCCCACCAATGGGCCCACCAAACCAGTCCAGACCAACATTGGATAAAACTTAATTTAATCCCACTTAAACCATAAATTAAAAATAATCTAATTAACCAAAGCCCAAAGGGCCTTTTTAGGCTTAATCAAGGCCCATTATGGGACATGTGGGCTGTATCAAGTCCACCAGGGTATCCGTGGACCTTCCAACGGGGTCCACCCAATCCGACCTAGACCATTTAATTTAATCAAGATAAAAACAAATAAAAAGGGACCTACACCACATTGTGGCCCCACTCAGACTTAATCAGATACATGCTGGATTAGGACAGGGTGATTTTAGAGTTGACTCAATAATTAGAAAGACCCGAGGGACCCGTCAACCGACGGGACAGACCGGGGTGTCTTCGGACTTCCTCGGACCGTAACCGAGCACTTAGCCAGAATCTCAAGCCGCAGACCAAAATAGACCCGGTTAGGTTACCTTGTGTCCGCCTGCACCCAGTCAGGCGGTGGCGACTCTGGAATTCAGTTTTTTTAGGAGGCACGCACATGACATGTGCGCCCCGCCGTACGATTTCACCGCACACAGTGGCGACTCCGAATTTTCCCATTGCGGCGTTTCCGATGCGCGCACAGACCCATCCCTCAGCCTGCATCAGAGCAAATATTGATTTAGCCCATCCATCTTCTCACTATCGAAGGAGTTGGGTTTTTTTTCCTAAGACTGTGGCAGACTGCTCTATTGCATTATGCCAAGAGATAGGCCATTTTGGGTTTGGCCACTTCATCACTATTAGCAGTGTGCGACTGGACCGGCCACTAATTGCTACGATGATGGAACGGTTCTTTCCCGAGACCATGAGCTTCCACTTGCCAGATGTCGAGATTGGGATCCCTCCCTCAGATTTTGCACTTATCAACGGGATCAGGATGACTGAAAATGTCATCCCTGAGTTGACCAGGCCATCGGATCTTGAGATTGCCCGGCTCCTTTGATATGCTGAGATGCCTGTAGAGGGGTGGGACACGAGCCGGATCACCAGGATCTCCCAGACTTGGTTGAAAGATACCTTTTTTGGAGAGGGGCTATCGCACTACAGCGACGGCGCATCTAGATTTCTCAGTCGCTTTTCATTTCCTTTTTTGCTGATGATGGGATCCTGCTTCTCCCGGAGGATACCACTTCAGTTAGCCGCCATTTTCTGAGCCTCCTGGGAGATTTACTTCGAGCGAGAGACTACACATGGGGCCAGCTTGTAAAATCCCAGGAGATGAGATCTTGGTTCAACCCGGAGGAGTTCAAGATGAACCGGATATGATAGGAGAGCCTATATAAGGTGAGCTCTTAATTATTGATCAAATATAATTTTAATATATTAATTATTGTGCAGTTATATTATATTAGTAAGAATAAAGTGAGAAATAAACAAGGAGAAAAAAAGGATTGGTCGAACCCAAGGATAGTGGGTTGACCCAAGGGATTGAGTTGGTTTAAGAATAAGATGGTTTGATTTAAGTGGGTTTAATGAAGGAGGGGCAAATTAGTAAAAGCCATTAAATAAATGATAAAACTTAGTTGTGCATGGAGATGGTTATGCACGTATAGTTTAAAACACAAAATTAGAAACCAGCCGTGAGTTTCTCTTGTTTCCTGTTTTTCTTCTCCTAGTTGCCTTGTGATCAAACCTAACCCCTAAACAACTGTTGGAGCCGTCTTAGAGAAGGAGGAGTATTTTCGTGCCCAAAGAACTCAGGTAAGAGCAAGTGAATAACAAGTTCTGTTCTTGAGAGATAAAAGTGTTGTTGGGTTCCTAAAAGTGTGGTTTTTGAACCCAGACGTGATCGGACTTGTCGGAATCGTTTGGCAAACTTAGGAGTCATATTTCATTGTTCTTAGAGAAGATTTAAGTTTCTAAAACCAGGTAAGTACTCCCTTGACGCTTGCATAAAATCTAAATTCGTGTTTAGACGATATTCATGGTTATTCAATGTTTGATGCGTTGATTTCGTTATTTATGATGTTTTATGTGTTGGGAATTGTTCTAGCATGTGTATAATGTATTTTAGAATGATTTAGAATGGTTTTGATGCATTGAATATTGAGTTGTGGAATTTCTATTGAATTTCGCAAAGTTACCGATTTTTCACTTATCGGACCGCCTGAGCAGTCGCTCGAACGATCTATGTATACAGTTGAAAACCCGAGAGCAATTTTACCCAGATTGAACTACCGCTAGAACAGTCGCTCGAGCGACCTACCCTAAATTAACCTATTTTGTAAGGCCGATCGAGACCTATTTTGTAAGGCCGATCGATCCCTTGGCTGTTCGAGCGACCAGTCTGTCAGATTTTGGAAAACTTGACTTTTCAACCTAGTTTTCACTGAGGAAGTGGTTCTATTCAATTTTAGCCTACGTACCATCAAGATTGGGGTATTTGGGAAGTGTTTCCATTGGCGGATGTTTTAAATTAAATTTTATAAAGATTTTGGGTAGATGTTTCTAAAGAAGCACCTTTACTTGATTCTATTGTTCCAAAAGATTTTAATTTTAACCAAGGTTGGTTTGTGAGTTCATACACCTATATTTGGGTGATATGAAGGTATGGTGTGCATCGATGGAGTCGATACACATTCGGGACATATTGGCCCGTTGAAACCGGAGTTTTGGATATATGACTTAGTACATTCTGTTTGGTTTGTATCCCGCATGGGCGGATTTGGTTACAGATATGGTTCTGTACTTTGGTGGGTGTTATTGAGAATTATGTCCATTACCTTGGTTGGTTTTCTCACTGTTGAGTGGGCTTAGCAGTTATATGGATCCATAGAATAGCTAGTAAGTGAAATGTGTATTAGAGGGGTTTGAATTCTGTGTCTGAGGCATTCCATCATTTTGAGGATGGTACCTGTGCGCACGTCGTGCCCGTGCGAGGGCGCACGCGAAAGCGAGGGGAGAGGGGGATTAGGAGTCACCACTGCCTGATGGGGTGCAGGCAGACACCTGGATGCCCTAAGGATGTCTATTTTGGTCTGTGGCTTAAGATTCTGAGAAAGGGCTCAGTTACGGTCTGGGGAAGTCCGTAGACACCCCGGTCCGCCCCGTCGGTTTGACGAGTCCCTTGGGTTTCCTGGTTTGCGAGTTAACTCAATCCTAAATTCACCCTACTTCTATGCCAGCATGCACATTTTATTGGTCCAGGTGGGGGCCACCAAGGTGGTGTGGGTCCCCTTTTCTTTTTATTTGATTTTATCTTTTTATACAAGTGATGTTGGTCTGGCGTGGACCTCGTTGGAAGGCCCACAAGATGCCAATTTGGGCTTTAGCGAAAGCCCAAGTCCCATTTGGGGTTACGTTGGATAACCCTACTTATTGGATTTGGTTATTTGGTTTAGGGGTTGACTAATTACACAAAATTGGTGGGTTTACCGGGCTTAAACGCAGAACAGTTGTGGTTTGGCTTCAACCGCGCATGCAGTACGGTTTGGGCCAAACCACTCTGTGTGTACGGTTCTGGCCCAGAAAACCCAAAAGGTAACTGTTCATGGGGGTTACGGGTAAGGGGGACATGCTTATTACCCCACAAAACAGTAGCACATCAACAAAAGGGAATGGGGAGCATGACAATGGGGGGATTTACATGCATACATGCTTACTTCTCATACCCTTCAAAGTATATAATACGAACACTCACCATGAAAGCAATAGAAAATCATAATACGAAATGGGGAAGGAGAGAACACAAGAAAGGATGAGAGGGGGGATTACATGGGGCTACATTAGATGACAAGCATGAGGGAACATGCTCCTTCTTTTAAACAAACCAAATATGCCCAATAGTAGTTGCAAACGTACATGCCCAAAAGCATACAAAGGGAGCTCTCCCCCTCCCTTAAGACCATACGCACCCCCTTTTATCTCTAAGGATCTTCATATTACAAAAATGAGAGCAAAATGCATGGAAAACCAGCACAAGGACAGATTCGTGCCAAGGAGAGACTAGGCTTTCTCAATACCTTGAAAAACTCTCATTTTTATATATGTATGATAAAAGTTGGTAAAAAAACAATACCTGAATACTATAAGACCCTTTCTGCTGAGTGTGGGGTTTCCCTTGAAGCTCACACAATGGCTAGAGAGCCCCCTTTCAACAGCAGCAGCAACCTCCTCCGCTTCTTGCTTGAGTGAGGATGAAGAAGAAGAGAGAAAGAAGGGGTAAAATGGTCTTACAAAGGTTGGAATGTTGTGGGAGCAAAGAGGTGTGGAAAAGGGAGGTTTTCGGATCAAAGAGAGTGGGGGAGAGGAGTTGGAAAACAGCCAAAGGGAGCCAGCCCCTGTCCAGAGTTCAGGTTTGCTATTTATAGAAAACAGGGACAAAACCGCACATACAGTGCAGTTATAACGCGGTTTTGTCTGAACCGCATTCTATGTGCGGTTCGGCCGCATCTTTTCAGCAATGATTAGGGGACAAACTCGGGCAGGTACAGTCTGACAAACTATGCAACGGCACTGTGAGTATGGTTGATTTTCGCGCGCCGCTTGCTCTGATTGGCTCGCGCGAGCAGTGGCCGAAAAAATCAACCGCACACCATATGCGGTTGCTTGCCTTTTTCTCTCCCCTTTTGGCTTGAGTTAACGGCTGAGGCGACTCAGCCACCCACTCGAACGAATCATGCTCCTCCAATTTTTTATTATTTCCCATTTATCTTAGCATATTTTGGTTTGATCAAAATTTGGGTGCTTATAGTACTGCTCCTGGATTGGTCAGTCACTACGTTACCCACTCCTGGATTGGTAGGGTTGTACATGCTAACTCATGGTTGGGTTCTTCCGTTGGTGTTGAATAACCAGACTGCAGGGCGGCTAGTCCATCGTAATTCGGTTAGGTAGCATACTAGCACATGTCTACTCTCTTTATCTGGTATACTATTTCATGAGTCCCATGAGGTGGACAAATTGTATTTCATTGTTGTCTTGATTCTTATTGTGGTTATTTGGATTAAGCGTTGCATATTTTATTGTGGTCAACTATTTGCATGACTGCTTACTGAGATGTTGTTTCTCACATTATTGTTTTATCGGTTTTGTTTTCAGATATTCCTGGAGAGGACATTGCCAGGGTAGAGACACCGAGGGAATATTGTGATTACCAGGAAGAAGACTATTTCATTCCTGTGTAGGACATGGAAAGACGTTTAGATTTATTTTCTTAGGGATTATTTTCAGTATTTTGATTAAGGAGTTTGATGTCATTTTAAAAGATGATTGGTATCTTTAATCCACACCTTGGTGGATGTTATTTAGTTGAACCCTTTCCAGACTTCATAGATGAAATATAAAAGTATTATTTTGGTAGTTTAATTCCATACTTTCTGAAAGATGTTCTTATTTCCGCACTTTGATATAATAAATGAAGTTGTTTAAGTCTGGAATAGTATTTTGGGCCATTTTCCCTAAAAAAACCAGATTTGGGTTTATGTGGTTAAGTAAACCTGGATCCAGGGCGTTACACAGCTTGCTTATGGCACCCTATTGGAAGGTTTGCGGCGAATGGTCTGTGGCCTATCTGCTCCTCGGGGCGCTGGGGTTGGATGTAGGTTCTTCTGGCCCTTCCTACAGGTATGAAATTCATTTACTTTTCTTTTCTCTTCTTCTTTATTCTTTTTTCTTTCTTTCTTTTTTCTTTTTTTCTTCTTCTTTTTTTTTCTTACTTTCTTTCTTTTCAAGTTCTTTGCTCGGGTCTATACAGCTCATTTCCGCCCGACCTCTACGTTGCCTGAGGGGACATTCCCCGTGGCACCTAAGTGGAGTCATATTGAGCGCGACTCTAAGAAGAGTCGTCCTAGGTTGGCTAGGGCTCATTTGGACAGGACCTTCAGGACTAGGGTGAGTGCTTTTCTAATTCTTTTCTTTTCTGAATCAGACATCTAATGTGTCTTCGGTTTTCTCAGCTTTTTGTCCCCCGCTCTGAGGACATTCACAAGGATCTTGCTCTTCAGCCCTTTGTTGATGAGGCGTTTGCCCTCGACCAGCGGTGCCAGAGATAACCCCTTCTTCATTGGTCAGATGGGCAGCATTTGGTATCTCGGCGAGCATTTCTATTTCCAGCATACCGGCGAGCCGTGGATTCCTGAGGTGCCCCCAGACACTGCCCCTGTCTTCCTCTCGGCTCCTTTGATCCAACTCACTTTGGTGATTGGGTGGCTGGAGAGACTCTACTAGTAGGGGGTGATTATGATGCCTGGTTCAGGCAGGTCTCAGTGGGTTGCCTTATGCAGCCTATGCCCGTTCGGGGTGGAGTCACCGAGATTGGAGGGGTGGCGATCCGCACCTACGATACCACGATAGGAATTTCTCCTTCTGCTCTGCTTCTTATTTTCCCCTTTATCTAAAATTGCTGACACCCTTTTCTCTTTGTTTCAGGAGGCACAGCTGGGGGAGATCAGAGCATGGTATGCAGACTTAGAGCACCAGCTGGCAGAGCGGGATGCTGCCATTGCTGAGAGGGATGCCATCATCACTGAGTGGGACGCCCTTATTGCTAACTTGCAGGCTCAGCTAGCCGGGGCACAGGACCAGGCAGGGCCTTCACAGGTTCAGGTCTATTCTTTATCCTCTCCTCAATTTCTGCTTTTTATTTTCTGTGTATCCTGCTTTTGATTAGAACTCTTTTGTTTTCAGGAGGATACCACTGGCTCTCCTTCCAGCTCCCGTACTCCATCTTGTCCCACACAGCTCAGTGGTGACATATTTTCCGTGGGACGAGTGGTATGCGGCTCTCCTAAGCGGGTGGCAGAGATTCCAGAGAGAGATCCGGAGACAGTAGCCGACGCCACATCTGCCGCTGTTCCTGATGCGAGCGATCTTCCAGAGGTTGCTCCTGTGCCTGAGAGTGCTTCTGTTCCAGAGGCTGATCCCGTACCCAAGCCCGATCCAGCTGATGATGCCGCCCCAGATGATATGGTGGAGCTAGAGACCGAGGCCACTAAGGGTGCTGATATAGCTGAGGAGAGGGAGGAGCCCCCTATAGATGATCCGGTACCTGATGCTGTAGAGGCACCTGAGGTAGCAGAGCCCGCGGTAGAGGCTGATGTTCATGATGCGGCTGAGCCTGAGGTGGCAGATGATCCCATAGATGTGGACTCCTCTCCTGCGGCCAATGATTCGGGAGCTCTGGACATTGCCCCGTTGGCCATGGACACCTCAGTCTTCACTTTTATGGATCTTACTCGGGATGATCCGACTCCTATAGTTGATCCATCTCCTCCTATGGATGATGTTCCTGTGAATCCCTTCTATGCAATTCAGTCTGTCTTGGGTAGGGTGGCGCGCTATGCCGCCCCTCTTCTTTTGGAGCATGTTTTCGGGCGACGGCGACCCCGAGGCAAAGGCCGTGGGGGTGGACCTGCAGGGGATAGAGTAGATTAGGACCCATTGTATATATTGAACTTGATGTATTCTATTTTTTCCATATATGAGAAAAGAGCTTCATTTATCCTTGCTTTTTTTTTTTTTTTTTTTTTCTTTATATCTTCTTCCTTTTTTTTTTGCTTTTTGTATTTTATTATGCTATATTATCTTTACAAGAACAGGTTAACTTAAAAGTACATGATTTATTTATTGCCATATATTTTTTTTTGGTTTTTCTGTGAAAAAGCGCACATACAGTGCGGATGCGCTGAAACCACACATATTATGCGGTTTTTGAATTCTGCAAATTCTCAACCGCATAATATGTGCGGTTGACGCTCAACCGCTCTGTGTATGCGGTTTTCGCCCTTTTTTATTTTTTAAAGCCGCGAATCGCGGACAGAACGTCATTGTGATGTCTAGCTTAGGTCAGAAAAACCTCCTTTTGCGATTTTTGCCCTTCCTTGTTGTATTTGATCACCCTTTGATTGCCCAATGGCCTCTAATTCAGCCTCTGCTCCTTCATCCTCCTCTGTACCTAAAGCACACTCTGCAAGACAACCCATTAGATCCAAACCTCCTAACCTTACTAGATATGCCTTTATAGATACTTACTTTGAGAGGTGGGTTAGCTCAATGACCCCAGAGAATGAAGTTGATTGGGATTCCGCCAACCTAGGCCACATCCTCTCACTACCAAAATCCCACCTAAATGTGAGATTATGAGGCTTTAATTGGGCATTGGGAACCCCAATTAAACCTCTTTAGGTTTGGTGATAAGGAAATGGCCCTTACAGTTGAGGAGATTGAAACCATCCTCAATTTGAGATTTTCCCCAAAAGTAGTAAACCCACCCCTCAAGCCAAGTTTCAAAAAAGAAGCTTCCACATTCTTAGGAATAGGAAAGAAAGAACTAGGGGATTCAAAAGCCCTATTGACACTTTCAAAGTCTTTTCTGACTGAAAAGATGCTCAGACACGAGAACCGACAAGCCCGGTTCAACGCTTTGACTTTGATAGTAGTCAATCGGCTACTTTTTCCACAAGATGATAATGAGGTTGATTTATCCCTCATATCAATCATTTGCCAGGTTAGGGAGCGCGAAAGACTTGCCCCTATGATCCTGGCTAAAATATACCAGGCCCTGACTGACTACGATCATCGGTGGAAAAAGAGTTTCCTAGCCTGTGCCCAAGTTCTTTAGGTAAAATCCACTTCCTATTCTTGAATTACAATTTACTTGTGAAATTGAAATTTTTGTAAATAAGTTTAAATGCTTCCCTTTTCTTTGCAGCTTTGGCTACTTGATCACTTGACCCAGATAGAGATGATATATCGCAGCTTCTTTCCCAGGATGGACGTCCCTACATTGATGAACAACCGGGGGTGTCTGAACATCCAAGGTGGCAAGCATGGCTGGTTTGTATTTCTGGGCACTCTCCAGGACAATCAGGTGAGGTGGCCTGGCACCTATCAGCCATGCACTGAGACAGTGTTCAGCTTCCAAGACCGGAACTTCTTGGTGCTGGTTGGCTTGAGGTCTGCAGTGCTTTATCTGCCCTTGAGAGTCCTCAGGCCGTTAGGAGAGGTGCAGGGGATCATGATCCCTCATGGATATGATGAGTTCCTAGGCCCACTCACACCAACCACCATGGGGCTGTGTTTCCGATTGATGAAGGAGTGGTCCCATGCATGCTTCTTAAGGGGTCCCATCTTCTCTGACTTACACGTGAAGGACTACCTCTTTTGGATCAAGGAGCAGGTGCAGAGTTGTGCCTCAGTACCAATGGATCCTCCTGCAGTTCCTTCTCTGTCCTACAAGGATCTTTTGGAGACAGAGAGAGCATCCCATAGACGCCTTCAGCATATCTGGGTTGAGAAGTCTAGGGCGATGAGACTTCGGTGCGCTGATTAAGAGAGGCAGCTTGCAGAGTAGATCCAAGCTCGCCGCTTCGAGGTTAGAACTGCACGGCACAAGCATGATGAGACTCTTGAGAGGCTTAGGGATATGAGGATCCGGCAGGCTCTCTCCGATGATGCCATATCCTTTCTCAGTGATCCGACCGCTGAGGGGGCCCAGGGACTTGTTGCAGCTCAGGCAGCTCGGATTCGAGAGCTTGAGGAGATACCGTAGCTTATTGTATATTTTTTTCACACTTTTGTACAAAAGAAACTCAAATAATGGAAAGGCGCAGAAATGATATACCAAAAATAGGGTTTTTTACTATTGGCCTCAGAACTCTCATATGCTTGTAAAAACAGATAGTTTTATGAAAAGTCACTGATTTCTCATCATTGGCCAAAATATAGTTTTCCTTTTTTATGTTATTTTTTAGTTTTGAAAAGTGGTTCATAATACTTAATCACATATAATTCAAGGAATTAAAGTCAAGTTGAATAATGAAGAAAGGTATTTCAAGAAATAAGGGAAAACCAAACCTGTCAACCTTAGGACCCTTAGACTCATCCCCAAATACCATTCCTTCTCTGTGGATCCCTCCATTAACTAATTGCTCGGTCTTGTGCTAATTCTGGTAGAGGCATTGATCAACTCAACCATTTTGCTGGGAACCGTACATACAGTGCGGTTTGTTAATCCGCACATACAGTGCGGTTTTTCACTTCCTTTCTGTTTTTCGTTTTTCTTTTCTTTCTTCTTTCTTTCTTTTTTTTTCTTCATTTGAATTTTCCTTACCCATGTTGCCCCTAGTGCCGATTGATTTTTTCACTAGGACCGGCTTATTCATTCCGTCATCACCAATCCGACTCTGAAGGTTGAAGGAACACAATAAGATTACCAAGGGCTTAAAAATAGGACGAAATGAAGGCTAGGTTGAGTTTATGAAAGGAAGGATATTATAGGCTCAAAGATTTTCAACTACTGAAAATAGGACATTTGGGCTTACAGTCATGATAGATATAACCCCAATTCCCAAATTTTCTCCTTTCTCTCTTTCTTTTTGCATTTGGCTTTCCTTTGCCACTATTCTTTATTTTTTCTTTTCTTGTATTTTATTTTTGCCCCTATTGACTTTGCCCCAATGCGATACTGTAAGTCCCAGCTTAGGTTTCAGAAGAATACGAACAAGCCCAACTTGGCTAGGCTAGGGATCTTAAAATTTGTAAGGGATAAAGAAAAATGGCATCGAATCATTTCCTAATGTTATTCCCTCAAGGAAAATACCTTTTGATGGCATCAGAGTTAATTGGCTCAAGAAAATCTTTACCATCCATTTCTGACAAGACAAGAGCTCCTCCTGATAGGACCTTCTTCACCACGTAAGGTCCCTCTCAATTTGGCTTAAACTTTCCACGAGGATCCTCCAAGAATGGTAATATCTTCTTTAGAACCAAATTACCTACTTGGAAAGTTCTGGGCTTCACCTTCTTATTGTAAGCTCTGGCCACCCTTTTCTGGTACAACTGGCCATGACAAAGCGCCTTTAAACGTTTTCCTTCTATTAGGTTGAGTTGATCGTGTCTAGATTGTATCCATTCAGCTTCTTCCAATTCTGCCTCCATGAGCACTCTTAGTGATGGGATCTCAACTTCGACTAGTAAAACTGCTTCTATTCCATAAACCAAGGAATACGGCATTGCCCCAGTAGAAGTCCAGATTGAAGTTCTGTAGGCATGTAGAGCAAATGGTAGCATCTTGTGCCAATCTCTATAACTCACTACCTTCTTCTGAATTATCTTCTTTATATTCTTATTTGCTGTTTCTACTGCCCCATTCATCTTTGGTCTATACGACGCTAACTTGTGATGGGTAATCTGAAACTGTTTACACATCTTCTTCATGTCCTTGTTCTTAATATTTGAAGCGTTGTCTAATACTATAGCATTTGGCAAGCCATAGCGACAAATAGTGTTGTGCTTCAAAATTTTAAGAATGTGGTTCCCTGTGATATTTGAATATGAAGCAACTGCAACCCATTTTGTGAAGTAGTGATTGCCACGAGAATAAACTGGTGTCCATTTGATGCCTTTGGAAAGATCATCCCAATGACATCTATGCCCCACATTGAGAAAGGCTATGGTGATGTCATGCTATGCAACTCGCTTGGTAGTGAATGCTTATTGTCAGCGTATATTTGGCACAAATGACAACTCTTGACATGCACACAACAATCATGCTCCATTGTTGACCAGTAATATCCCAATCGCAGTATTTTCTTCACAAGCATGTGTCCATTCATATGCGGCCCACAAACTCCTCCATGAACTGTTTCTATTAATCTCTCGGCTTTAACCTTGGTGACGCATCTGAGTAGGACATTATTATGTGATCTTTTGTATAACTGTCCACCACTTTGTAGGAATTGCTTTGCTAACCTCTGTATCATTCTTTTCTCAGTAGAAGTAGCCCCTTCTGGCCAACTCCGATCATTCAAGAAATTTCTGATATATTGAAACCACGGTGCTTCTTCTACTTGTACTCCTTCTAGAACAAGACAGTAAGCTGGTTCATCTCTGACTTCAATTTCAAGTGGTTGGATGTCTACCCCTTCTGGAATACTATGAAGCCAATGTCGCCAAAGTGTCTGCAAACTGATTCTTGGACCTCGGCATATAACTAAGGAAATTTGAGTAAATTTAGTGCTTATTTCTTCCAAATACTGGTGATATGGGATCAATTTGTGATCTTTGGTTTTCCATTCACCAGTTGTTTGGAAGATGATAAGACTCGAATCTCCGTATACTTCAAGTTCCTAAACATCATGATCTAAGGCAGCTTGTAATTCAATTATACATGCCTCATATTCTGCGATGTTGTTTGTGCACTGAAACCTCAACTTTACTGCGATTGGGATATGTGAACCATTCGGTTTTACTAAGACTGCTCCAATTCCATTTCCATTCATATTTGCAACCCCGTCAAAGAACATCTACCAGGAGTCTTCACTTTCTTCTTCTTCAGCAAATAAAATAGCCTCGTCAGGAAAATTTGTCTTAAGAGGTTGGTAATCTGGTAAAGGATGCTCGGCTAGATGATCAGCAATTGCTTGGCCTTTAATTGCCTTCTGAGTGACATATGTAAGGTCAAATTATGAAAGCAAAAGCTACCACCTTGCTGTTCTACCAGTTAAAGCCGGCTTCCCAAACAAATACTTCAATGGATCCATTCCTGATATCAATAGCGTCGAATGGCTTAAGAAATAATGTCTAAGCCTCTGAGTGGCCCAGACCAAAGCCCAACAAGTTTTTTCTAAAGGCTAATATCTGGTCTCATAGTCTATAAACTTCTTCCTCAAATAGTAGATAGCATTTTCTTTTCTGCCTGTCTCATCGTGCTGCCCTAATACACACCCCATTGATGTTTTCAAAACTGACAAGTAAAGGATCAGTGGTCTTCTTGGGATTGGCGGTACTAGAACAGGTGGATTCAACAGATACTCCTTTATCTTGTCAAAAGCTTAATGGCAATCATCATTCCACACTGTCGGGTTGTTCTTTCTTAAAAGCTTAAAAATCGGTTCACAGATAGTAGTGAGCTGTGCTATGAACTGACTGATATACTGAATTCTTCCAAGAAAACCCCTAACTTCTTTCTCTATTATGGGTGGTGGCATCTCAATGATTGCTTTTGCTTTAGATGGGTCAATCTCAATTCCTCTTCTGCTTACAATGAATCCAAGTAGTTTTCCTGACGTGGCTTCAAAAACACACTTTGCCGGATTAAGCCTTAGACTGTATTTCCTTAATCGGTCGAATACCTTCTTCAAATTGATCAAGTGATCATCTTCTTCACAAAACTTGGCAATCATGTCATCCACATAAACTTCCATCTCTTCGTGGATCATATCATGAAAAAGGGTCATCATAGCTCGCTGATAGGTTGCCCCAGCGTTCTTAAGTCCGAATGGCATGACTGTGTAGTGAAAGGTTCACTAACGCGTAATAAATGTTGTTTTCTCTTGATCTTCCTTTGCCATCTTAATTTGATTATACCCAGAGAAACCATCCATAAATGAGAACAAGTTGTGCACTGCGATATTATCAACTAAAATATCAATGTGCGGCAGAGGAAAATCATCCTTTGGGCTTGCCTTGTTTAAATCTCTATAGTCTACACACATCCTAACCTTTCCATCTTTCTTTGGAACCTACACAATATTATTTAACCATTCGGGGTATGTGGAAACTGCCAAAAATCCGGCTTGGAACTGCTTAACCACTTCATCTTTAACCTTCAAGGTCCATTCTGGTTTCAACCTTCTCAATTTCTGCTTAACTGGCTTTACTCCTGGCAGAATAGGCAGTCTGTGCACGACCATGTCTGTATCCAACCCTGGCATATCCCGATAAGACCATGCGAACACGTCTTTGTAATCGGCCAAGAATTGTGAAATTTCCTTCTACTGCAGATCAGACAAGCATGCACCAATCTTTACAATTTTTTGAGTCCTCTTCGGTCCCAAGGTTTATGGAGATGGTTTCTTCAATATTAGGTTGAATACCCCTTTCATGACGTTCCAGTTGCTATGAAATTTCTCTTGGAAGGTCATCTTCTTCGGCCTCGGTCTCCTCTTCGGTCCCCCATTAGGTCAAAGTCATATTCAACTTGCTATAATTCGGTTTGCATATATGGTTCATAAGTAGTTTGGACCTTTTTAAAAGATTTAAATTTTCTAAAAAAAGTTGAAAAATCTTTTTGGGTTTTTTGAGAGCCTTCTGAAAAAGCTTTTCCTGAAGATGAAAGCTTATTACAACCTCTAGGAAAAGGGCATTCCACTAATGGAGTTTTTTTTTTTTGGAGGCCACGGATGACTGCCAACCATACGCGGCCTCAAAAGTTAAGGGAGTTTCCTCCCAGTTTTTCAAAACAAAGTCTTCTGGAGCAGGTGACATAGTGCAAACCTGCTCCTCCTCAAGCACCGAATCCGATACCATCATTACCAGATTGGAGATACTACCCTTTTCCTGTTTCCAAGCTGATTTCAGATATGGCTTCATCTGGAATCTTTATTGTTGCCCAATCAATGAAGGGCAACTCTGATTTGTTTTCTACATCCTCTTCTTCTCTGCCCTCGGCCATGGCAAAGAATGCCCCGGCTTCCTCTATGAAGTCCTGCTGCTCTTGTGGCAATGGCTCAGGTTCACTTGTGGCCTTGGGTGAAGAAGGTGGTAAAGGTGGGATGTAAGGCTGTAAAGTTGGGGTGTACTGCTTTTTAAAAGGATTGGGATTAAAGTATGGGGGTTTATACTGATCCATAGGAGGAGACAATTGAATGGTGTGAGAGAGCTTTGGAAAAGTCTCCCTTAAATGAGGGATCCTTCTTTGATCTCTCCCCTCAATACTTCCTTCTTCCCCTTGCTTGTGCCTTTTCCACCTCCCAGGCTTTGCACCCAGTCCTGCCCTTGGGATCAGTTTTTTCACCTTTATGGGCTCCAGCCTCCCTTGTAAATTGATTCCCAATCCATTCCCTAGATGGAAATCATATTCTTTTAAAACCTTCTCCACCATCCTTTTTGCACAAGTCAACCTCTCTTTCTTTTTCTAACACCCCCCAGGTATGAAGTTAATCGTTCCGAATTGAAAAAAATGGAATGCAATTTTGTCAACCGTTAACTCGACATTAATAAACGGCACATCAGGTGGCACAATTGGGGGAATTAAATTCTCGGCTAGGACAGTTATCACCCTTTGTCCTCTTATATACTTCACTCTTTGGTGAAGAGTGGATGGTATTGCCCTAGCTGAGTGTATCCACGGTCTTCCTAGGAGTAGATTGAAGGCTGCAGGAATATCTATCACTTCGAATGTGATATTAAAGATATTTGGTTCGATGGTAATCGGCAGTTCAATCTCCCCTAGGGAGTGTGTCTTGGAGCTATCGAAAGCTTTCACGATCCTCCCATTTTGCTTAATCTTAGATTGATCCAGACCAAGCTTGACAAAAGTAACCAATGGGCAGACATTTAAAGCCGATCCATTGTCAATTAAAACACGTGCTATCATGTTACCGTTACAGAGCACAATGATGTGCAAAGGATCCACATGATAACACCCGTCAGGACTTATCTCACTTTCAGAAAAACTTATTACATTGTAAAATAGAATCTGGCCAACCATCTTGCCTAGCTGGTCCGAATCAATGGTTTTTGGAACATGTGCACTCTGAAGCACCTTTATTAACGAGTCCCTGTGCTTATCTAAATTAAGCAATAACCCCAATATTGAAATCTGGGCAGGGACTTTATTTAACTGGTCCACAATATTGAATTCACTCTTTTTCAATATCTTAATGAGGTCTGCGGTCTAATTATCAGCAACCTGAGGGGTGTCCTCCCCTACTTTGGCCTTCCCCTTTTGGTTCTTCTTTTTTTTCTCTACTTCCTGCTCCTTTCCTTTCTGTTCATCTCCAACACATCTTCCGGATCTCATCATAAGATTCACCTCTTCTATGTTTTGTTTCCCGATCACTAGAATGGCGGTTGTAATACCCTTGTTGTAATTCCATGGTACAGCCAATTCAGAATAAGAGGATTTGGGAACGTTAATTACAAGAGGTGGAAGATGGGGTTTTGATGTAGGAGTTGACGTGGGAGTAGGGTAAGATGAAGGAATATCTATAACCAGAGGTGGAAGTTGCCTTGGTTTCTTTGGTTGAGAGGGTTTTGAGGCCATTGGAGAGAAAGAAATGATTGATGCTGTAGCAGGGTCATATTTGATGACCAATGGTGGTTTGGATGATGGAGTGGGTTTAAAAGTAGTAGATGGACCGTAGTTAATAACTAAAGGGGGTTTGGAAACATTGATTTGGGCCATGAGAGATGAGACCCAGTTTAAAGAGGAGTTAATGTCCTCAGCAGCCTTGCCACTTTCTTTCTTTCCAGAAATGACATTGATTTGTTCCTCTTCCTCTTCCTTGTCAAAATAGACCTTTACGGAAGTCCCTATAGGTGCAATCAATTGCGAAGGATCAAGGGCCTGAGGTCTGGAAGAGATGGCCCCCACGAAATTGGAGGGGCCTGCCCCATTATGCTGAGGCAGAGGATTTTAACCTATGTCAGCCCTGGAGGGAGAGGGAGCAACCGTGTTAAATGAGAAGGTTTTCTGATCAATCAAATCCTGAATGGCATGTTTTAAGGCCAACACTTGTCTGTAGGATGTCCTAGTGGACCCATATGGTAGTCACAAGTGGTGGAGGGATCGAAGTTCTTTCCCTTTGAAGCATTCGGATTTGATTCTTTCAAAGTAACATACCCCGCATTTAACATGATTGGCAAAAGCTGAGATGGAGTCACGGGAAGAGGGGGAAAAACCCTGTTCCTTCTGGATGCCATCCATGCATCTCTCTCCTCTTTTGAAAACACCCTTCTTTGGTTGGGCGGCGCTTGCTGAGGAACATTGATATTGAGAGGGTTTTGATAAGCGGTTTGAGGTGGTCGGACTGGCATAGATGGGGGAGCAGAAACATTGATGTGGAGGGGTTTCTTTGAAGATTGGGGATGTACCATGTTCACATCCCCTTCTTTCCTTCCTCCGTTTTTCTTAACTCCATTCCCCTTCTTCTGAGCAAAGGAGGCGGATGAATCTGATTGGCTAGCCACAACAGAGTAATCTATGATTTTTCTGGATCTTATCCCATCCTCGATCCGATCTGCCACTTGCACTAAAGCAACAAAGTTGGTGGTAGTCTAACCCACCAGATGATTATAGAATGGCTACCCCAACGTGCCAATGAAAGTGGAAATCATTTCAGGCTCCATCATTGGTGGCCTAACTCAGGAGGCGGCCTCTCTCCACCTCTTGGAGTATTGCCTTACTAACTCTTCTCTTCCCTTGCTCATGCGCATCATGTCGTACCGATTTGGCAGGATATCAGAGTTAAAACAGTATTGAGCCAGGAAAGCATCGGCCAGATCCTTCCATCTCCTGATCTTGCTGTGGTCCACAGTTGCAAACCACCTTAAGGCAGCCCCAGTTAGACTCCTTTGAAATATCTGGATCAAAATGCCGTCATCCCGGCCAAATTGGCATAGAGCCCCATAGTAGAGTTTCCGATGGCTCATGGGGCAGCCAGTGCCATCATATTTGTTGAAGTCCAGGCACTTGAACTTGGCTGGTAGGCATACATCAGGGTAAAGGCAAAGGTCTTCAAAGTTTGTGCCTCCAAAGCTATTGACCCGCTTGACTTCCCTCGGCTCTTCTTGGATCAACTCCAGTCTGTCCAAGAATTTTCTTTCCATTTCCACCCTCATTCTCTCCTTCTCCTTCTCCTTCTCATATTCTCCTGACTCCTCCCTAATCAGTATAAGTTCAGGGATAGGTTGATGAAATTCTGGTTGAGGTTCGGGGATAGGTTGGGTTGGTGGTGGAATGTTGGTCTGAGGTGGAGGTGCATTGTGGGATGAAGAGGCTTGGTGAGCCTGAGCCTGAGCGTGCTGTGTAAAATCCCAGATTTTAGTAACTAAACTAATTGGTTAATAATATGCAGGAGATGAAATTTTGGTTCAACCCGAAGGAGTTCAAGATGAACCGGATATAATAGGAGAGCCGGTATAAGGTGAGCGCCTAATTATTGACCCAAATATAATTTTAATATATTAATTATTGTGCTAATATATTATTAATAAGAATTAATTGAATTATAATCAAAGAGAATACAAAGGGGTTGGTCGAACCCAAGGATAGTGGGTTGACCCAAGGAATTTAATTGGTTTAAGAATTAGATGGGTTTAAAGGTTTAGTGGTAATTTGGTTATTGAAGGAGGGGCAGTTAAGTAAAAGACTTTAAATTAATAAGCAAACCTAGTATGCATGAGAAACCCACGTCCAACTCAAAATAGAATCAGTCGTGAGTTTCCTTATTGTTTCCTATTCTTCCACTTAATTCCCTTGTGATCAAAACCTAAACCCTAAACAAATTGTGGGAGCCGTCTTAGAGAAGGAGGAGTATTTTTGTGCATAGAGAACTCAGGTAAGAGCAAGTTAATAACAAGTTATGTTCTGGAGATTTTCGTATGTTAAAGAGTTTTTAAAGTGTGATTTTTAACTTTGACGTGATTGGACTTGTTGGGATCGTTTGACAAAACTTTGGGGTGATATTTCAAGGCTCTTAGAGGAGATTTAAGTTCCTAAAACCAGGTAAATAGTCCTTTGACACTTACATAAAATCTAAATTCGCGTTTAGACGATATTCATGGTTATTCGATGTTTGATGCGTTGATTTCGTTATTTATGATGTTTTATGTGTTGAGAGTTGTTCTAGCATGTGTATAATGTATTTTGGAATGATTTATAATGGTTTTTATGTATTGAATACTGAGTTGTGGAAATTTAATTAAATTTCGCAAAGTTACAGATTTTTCACGTATCGGACTGCCTAAGCAGTCGCTCGAGCGATCTATGTATATAGTTGAAAACCCGAGAGCAATTTTACCTAGATTATAATACCGCTAAAAAAGTCACTCGAGCGACCTAACGAGTGACCTACCCTGAAATTACCTGTTTTGTAAGGCCGATCAAGCGCCCTTGGCCGCTTGAGCGACCAGTCTGTCATATTTTGGGAAACTTGACTTTTCAACCTAGTTTTCACTAAGGAAGTGGTTCTATTCAATTTTAGCCTATGTACCATCAAGATTGGAGTATTTGGGAAGTGTTTGCATTGGTGGATGTTTAAAATTCAATTTTATAAAGATTTTGGGTAAATGTTTCTAAAGAAGAACTTTTACATGATTCTATTGTTCCAAAAGGTTTTAATTTTAACCAAGGTTAGTTTTGTGTGTTCATACACTTATGTTTGGGTGATATGAAGGTATTGTATGCATCGATGGAGTTGATACACATTCGAGACATATTGACCCGTTGAAACCTCGAGTTTTGGACATATGACTTGGTACATTCTGCTTGGTTTTTGGGTCACATGGTGTGACAAAGCAGGTGCCTGATTTATTGTATCTCGCATGGGCAGATTTGGTTATAGAATGGTTCTGTATTTGGTGGGTGTCATTGAGAAGTATGTCCATTACCCTGGTTGGTTTTCTCACTGTTGAGTGGGCTTAGCAGTTATGTGGATCCATAGAATAGCTAGTAAGTGAAATATGTATTAGAGGGGTTTGAATTCTGTGTCTGAGGCATTCCATCATCTCGAGGATGGTACCGCTCCTGGATTGGTCAGTCGCTACGTTACCCACTCCTGGATTGGTTGGGCCGTACATGCTAACTCATGGTTGGGTTCTTCCGTTGGTGTTGAATAGCCAGACTGCAGAGCGGCTGGTCCATCGTAATTCGGTTAGGTAGCATATTGGCACATGTCTACTCTCTTTATCTGGTATACTATTTCATGAGTCCCATGAGGTGGACAAATTGTATTTCAATGTTGTCTTGATTCTTATTGTGGTTATTTGGATTAAGCGTTGCATATTTTATTGTAGTCAACTATTTGCATGACTGCTTACTGAGATGTTGTTTCTCACATTATTGTTTTATCGGTTTTGTTTTCAGATATTCCTAGAGAGGACGTTGCCAGGGTAGAGACACCGGGAGAATATTGTGATTACCAGGAAGAAGACTATTTCATTCCTGTGTAGGACATGGAGAGACGTTTAGATTTATTTTCTTAGGGATTATTTTCAGTATTTTGATTAAGGAGTTTGATGTCATTTTAAAAGATGATTGGTATCTTTAATCCACACCTTGGTGGATGTTATTTATGTTATTTAGTTGAACCCTTTCCAGACTTCATAGATGAAAAATAAAAGGATTATTTTTGTATTTTAATTCCGCGTTTCTGAATGATGATTTTATTTCCACACTCTGATATAATAAATGAAGTTGTTTAAGTCTGGAATAGTGTTTTGGGCCATTTTCCCTAATGAACCATATTTGGGTTTATGTGTTTAAATAAACCTGGATCCGGGGCGTTACATGGTTTGCCTGAGTAGACAACAAGTTTTCCAGCAGTTTTGCAAACCCAGCCACTTGCTCCTGCAACTTAGCGAAATCCTGAGCAGACACGGTCGATTGGTTCTAGGTTGGATTCATGATTGCAGTTCTTAATCTCAGTGGAGTCGCCAGGCTGTACGCGCGTCGGAAACGCGGCACGGGAAAATTCGGAGTCGCCACCGCCTGATGGGGTGTAGGCGGACACCTGGGTGCCTAATCTTATCTATTAAGGCTTGGGTCTGCGGCTTTTGAGATTCCAAATAGGGTCTCGGTTGTGGTCTGGGGAAGTCCGTAGACACCTCGGTCCACCCCGTTGGGTGACAGGTCCCTTAGGTTTATCCTGGTTTGAGTCAGTTTACTTTAGTCTCACCCGATTCCTAATCCGATATGCAGCTTGGTTAAGTCTGGCGGGACCACCTGAGTGGTGTGGGTCCCTTTAATTGCTTTTATCTTGATTAATTAAATAATCTGAGTCTAGTTGGGTGGGCCCCGTTGGAAGGCCCACGGTGTCCTTGGTAGGTTTAGCCAAGCCCATGTACCCTTGTGGGCCTCAGTCTAGCGTGAGAGGCCCTTTGGGCTTTGGTTAGTTCAATTGACTTTTACTTTTGGTTTCAAATCGGTTTTAAGTGTTTTTCATGTAAGGGTGGGCCGGATTGGTTTGCGGGCCCCTTAGGTGGGCCCACATGGTAGCCAAGTAATTTATTGGATTTATCTTTTTAATTTGCCAAAGTGAGTTGGACACTGGGCTTGGGGCCCATAGTCCAAATCTGGGCTTGAAAGCTCAGCTCTCTGAAGTCTAGGGTTTGCACCCTTCCTTGGTTTGATTAGTGGGCTTTGGCGGGCCCGATAGGCCCTTGCCCTTGGTCTCGGCCAAACCACACATTTCATGCATCCATTCACTAATAAGTTCGGGTGAGCCGCATTAGGTTTGGCCCGCCCGGTTTAATCAATTAATTTTACTTATCTTGATTAAGTTACATGCATACATTTCATTGTGTTTATTGGGCTTGGTAGGCCCCGTTGGAAGGCCCACTAATGTACAAAATTGGACCAATGGCCCATGTCCCAAGTTGGGTTTCCGGGTGACCTGGAGATCTTGTTGGTTTATTTGGTTCGGTTCGGAAATGACACCCACATCCAGAAATAATCACAGAAAATATACAAAGTTGACACTTTAATAGGGAGATACCAGCTCATTATACTAGGTCCAAGGGGAGGGACCCAGGGTCCTTCCCTGCGCCAAGGAATGAGTTGAACGCGCGGCGAACAAAGGGGTTGGGGGGTGCGGGGGGCGAAACCCCGCAGTACGGTAAACGGCATTTTCGGGTTTTCAAAAAATATAAGTAATTTGGCATTTTAAAGAGGGTGCGCTGACCTCAGACGCTAGGCACGAGGTCAGCGTGAACTGGGCGAAACCGGCAAGGCCCTTGCGCGTGCGCGCTGAGCGCGAGCCTCGCGCGAGCGAAAGGCCCTTGCGCGCGCGCGCGAGCGAAAGCGCTGAGCGCGAGCGAAAGTGCCAGCTCGGCGGACACCCTGATTCTCTAACTTCTTATTTTTTCTTAGAGACCGGCTGGGTTTTGGAGCTCTGTAACACCTCCCTGGGGTTCCCCAAACTCCCAGAAGGCCCTTAAACTCCCCAAACTATCCTTCCCACAAGACACGACTCCAGATCTCTTAAACAAGAAACAAGCTAGACTATTATCAAACAACTATAGACAGGTACAGACTAAAACCTCCAGGGGGTAATGGGTTGATGGGAGCATGCTTGCAGGCACACAGGCAAGGGGGTTGGGGAGCATGTTGGCATGTCTAGTAAAAATTAAAAAGAGACCATAACAGACAAAGATTGCATGGGCAAGAAAAAAAAAGCAAACTTTCACCTACGCCTGGACTAGACCGGACCTCCGAGCATGTCAGGTAACCGTCAGGGAAAGGAAAGAGAGTGGGGTTTACAGGGATACAAAAGACTTACTTAACCGGGAACACACTCCCTTTTACAACAAATCCGATATTCCCCAAAACCGTAGCCTGGGAGATCCCATGTGGAAGCAACTTGAAACGTGGGGGATAATATACTTTCACAAATATCATGCAAGAGAACCATTTTTCATATATATGACATAGAAGCTAGTGGGGAACAATACCTGAAAGTTCCTAGCTCTTTCGTGGAAGTGTGTGACCTCCTCGAAGCGAAAACACCGCTGTGAGCTTCCTCTCCAACAGCCACCGTAAGTAGCTCCTCCGGTCTTTGGTAGAAGAAGAGAAGAGAGAGTCGGAAGGCACAGTTAGGTGCTCGGGTGAAGTAAGGCAGGGGAGAAGGGAGTCGGTCCGGCGATCCTAAGGGAGCCCACCAAAGGAATAAAAACCCTCGACCAAGAAAAGTTTTCGACTGACAAATTTCCCAACCCCTTGAAATGAAGTCTCGCGCGGCTTTTATAGACGAAGGAAATAGGGTCTGCCGGGTTGGGCGCCCCGCGCGTTTCACGCTTGCCCCGTTCGCGCGAGCGGCAAAATGATTGAAAATGACGGTCGGAAAATCCGATTTTTTCGGATTTAGTCCTTGGTCATTTTCGATTTAATCCGATATTCTCGGATTTTTACAGATTTAGTCCTTAGGATATTTCGTATGTTTGGATATTTACCGATTTGATCCCTGAGATATTTTCCTACTCAACTTGCCACGTGTGCAGCTTTTTGCCACGTGTGCAGTTTGCCGGTTTTGCTGCTCGGAAACTTCGTCAGCTCATATTTTCTCCATCCAGACTTCGATCTGGGCAAACTCAGTTGCGTTAGAATAGTATCGGAGCCCTCTATCCAATGACCTAGGGGTAGGCATCTGGATCGGATTTTAGCAAAAAGTCAACTTTCGGCTCCCCTCAAGTTTGACCGCCCGCAGAACCTTCATCCGGATTCCGATTCCTGCAAACTCAGTTGCGTTGGAACCGTGTCGGGATTCTCTATCCAATGACATAGAGGTAAGCATCTGGATCGGGTTTTAGCAGAAAGTCAACTTCCAGCCCCGCTCAAGTTTGACCGCCCGCAGAACCTTCATCCGGATTCTGATTCCTGCAAACTCAGTTGCGTTGGAACCTTGTCGGGATTCTCTATCCAATGACATAAAGCGAGGTAGCCAATTATCACTTAATCAAAAAGTCAACTTTTCACCCCTTAGGGTTTGACTTTTGTCCAAGGTTTGCATTTCCGGCTCTTCCAGGAGCGCAAAATGAGGTGCTTACACCTAGGAGCAATGATTGCAGTGGGAGCCGAAGACCTTACAAAAAGGAGAAAAAGCAATATTGGTATCCCTTTAAATCATATTCACACACCTATGAATATATGCATGCAGGCTTAGTAAACATGAGTTTGGAATATTTATTGTATATTTTTTCTTTTTTGATTTGGTTAAAATAACTGTAAAACCCCGAATTTTCCTTAAATAATAAAATAAATTAATAAATAATATTCTTGAGAGTTATAATTGATGGAAATATTTTATTAATGTAGGGGATGATATAATTAGTGGAGATCCAGAGTTGGACGCAAATCTGACCGTCCGATCATGAGATATCGAGGTATGTGTTCTGATTGGGCACTGTGTATAGAAAAGTTTACATGTGAGATACATGGGATCACGGAGTATATATATATATTAGTTTAATAACCTAAAACGTATACACTGGTATTTTGCTTATATTGAACAGCCGCAAGCGACAAGCCCAAACCGAGTGACTGTGGAAGAAGGAGGAGGAAGAAAGGACTGGGTTTTGGTGTTCTTCATCGTCCAGGGATTATCTCACGTCTGTGAGTATAGTTGGTTGGAGAAGAGAAGGAGAAACACGCACAAAAGAGGTAGGTGACACTGTTTTTGTTCGGTTGATTTGTATTTACGTTCGTTTAATCGCAAAAGCATGTTTTTATATGATCTATTGATGTATTTAGTTTATTATCAATGTTATATGTGTGATAGAATGATGTTAGACGAGAAAAATCACAATTTAAAACTGTTTCTGTTCGTTTTTGGGAGACCGCTAACCTCGACTGTGCTCGGCGATCCTCGATGCTAGTTATAAATCTTAGACTGCTGGAAGACTTATCGTCGGCGCCCTATTTTACACTACCGCCGAGGCGATCCTGAGCAATCCTAGGCGCTCTGTGCAGAATTTCCCGATTTTCATAATTTCAACCCCTGATTCAATTCCAAACTATTTTTAGACAATTTTAATGATTAATTAAGATGTTTTAAGACCAAAATAAATTATCTAATTCCCTGTTTTACAGAAAAATAAATTAGGAAGATATTTAGGACATTAGTTGCCAAACTTTGAAAGAAATCGAGAAATCTAGTTTTTGGAAAACCTAACTATTATTTGATTATCAAAACAACTCTAAATGACACTAAAAACTAGAAAACTTTATAAAGAGAATTCAGAACTCAGATGACCGAATATTGAAGTAATTGACAGATTTAATCTTTATATGCCGCTAGGCACCAACCCTTATAGAAATATTATATTTTAGGGAATTTTGGAGTCTAGTGGGTATAACTGGTTATGGATCCATAGTTATTGCTAGATAGCTAAGGGATATGTCATTTGGGTTGAATTTCTCCCTTGTGCGACGCGCTTCCTTTGCAAGTTAGTTTGTCTGGGAAAGTCCTATGTCTGGAAGGACACCCTAGTGAGCCGCTGGTGATTCCCTGTACATGTGGATAAGCGACCATCTCCATGCATTGATTCTGGTGTTGCATGCTAGTAGTACATGCCAACTCTGATGGGTACGTGTGCAATAAGTCAGTGACTACAGCTCTTGTCTACGCTGCGCTGCATGGGACTTGAGTATCATTAGTAGCATTGCTCCTAAGCCGCACGGTGGTATAGCGATTGGTCGAGAATCATCTCAAAGGTTTATCTATCTTTGTGAGTCCTGCAATGACACTGAAATCAAACACTTGATATTATTATTGTATGCATGCTTGAAGCATGTGATTGAGATATTGATCGGATGTGACTGTTTAGTGCATCCTAGCAAAGTATGAATTATGTTATTGATTTTGATATTGGATTATTATATTAGAACTTGCTGAAATACATCTCTAGAACGGTTTATCATACTGTTTTGTATTCATGAATGATACGAATGATTATACGAGCCTAATTAGTCGATATTGCTTAATCGTGCATGAACTGTTATTTTACTTATATTAACTATTTAATCATGCATGTGTTACCTACTGGGATATTCGTATCTCACCCTACTTTTATTTCATTTTCAGCTGATACGCGAGAGGGGGATCATAGTGATTTCCAGGGAGAGGTAGCTGAGTATTCACCGGAGGATTACTTTTATCCAGATCTTGTTTGAGGTGGAGGATTGTTTAGACTTAATCATATTTGATAGACTATCATTCATTTGGATTTTATGTACTAGAGAGATGAGAGAGATAGTAACCATTTTATTTTACCAGACTTTGATATTAATGATTGATGATTAAATTTAATGTTTATTTGAGGATTTTAGACTACACTTCCGCACATACTTGTTTCTGCACTCTGATTAGTATAATAAAGTGAATGGATTATTTAATTCTATTGTCTCGTATATTATTGATGATGTATATGATATGGGCCAGTAACACCTCGGATTTGGTTGTTGAACTGAATTCGGGTTGTTACAGTAGTGAACCAGGTTCGGGTGGGGTGCCGATTTGCACTGACCCGGGTTCGGGGCGTTACAATAACCTTATTGAATGGAGTTGATTGATACGAAAAAGACCAATCAAAAGAATTGTTGAAATATTCTAGGGCTTCCAACATGTCCCACCAAATATGATGTGCCTAAAGTAAAAGCCTTTAGACAAATCACGAATTGGAATTACTCAAGCTTCCAAGGGCTTATGAATTGGTTGGTACAAAAAAGACCGACCTAGGAGATTGTTGGAATACTCTAGGGCTTCCAACATGTCCCACAAAATATGAAATGTCTAGAATAAAAGTTCCTAGACAAATCATGGTTTGGAATTACTCAAGCTTCCAAGGGCCTATGAAGATAAAATTCTGAAATATCAGGCTTTTAGAGATCCTATAAGTTTCTAAATTAAGGCTCTAGAAGGCCTATGAAGTTTGTATAATTTTCTGGAATTTCAGGCTTCCAGAGATCCTATGAGTTTCTAAATTAAGGCTTTAGAAGGCCTATGAAGTATTGAAAATTTCTAGAATTTCAAGCTTCCAGTAATCATATGAGTTAAGGAATTACGCAAACTTCCTTAGGCCTATGAGGTTTTGGAAATTTCTGGAATTTTAGGCTTCCAGTAATACTATGAGTTTCTAAATTAAGGCTTTAGAAGGCCTATGAATTAAGGGAATTACTCAAGCTTCCCTAAGGCTTATGAAGACTTGAATTTCAAAGGCTACTGGTGACCTATGAAATCTGAAGTTTTTAAAGGCCTTCAGCTGTCCTATGAATTGATTTTCTGAAATTCCGAGGCTTTCAGATGCCTAAGATATTTTTGAACCTCCTTTAAAGTATTTGAGTTAAAAAAGAAACTCAAGTTGCTTTTAAGGAGATGATTTAAAATTTCTATTTGATTTTTGAATGCTTAATTGCTTGGAATTCAATGGTTTCCAAGTGACCCAAGATTTGCAAATCAATTTGCTCTTTGGGAGAAATCTTAAAAGTTTGAGCACTTTATGATTAAAGACTTCTTATTAAAGATAGATTTTCGATTGGAATTTGCTCCTTTTTAGAAATGAATTGAGCTTTTTTGTTTAAATTGAATTACACTTCAAAGCTTAAGCTTAAAACATGTCTTGAAAGCTTGGTGTTATTTCCATGTTCAATTCTTAAAGTTGGAGTGTGATTAGGTTTATTGGTTTAAATCAATTTTCCTTTAACCCTTTGCTCCATTTAAGATGGGTTAGATGCTCAAATTAGGTGAAAATTGGCTAATACGAGCTTAACCCCGAATTGAGGTGCTTGACTTGGATTCTGATTTAAACAGGCTTTTACTTTGTCACTTACACCCTTTAGTTAAGCCAATTTGTTCAATTTAGGTGAAAATTGCCCAAAATGATCTTAACTCTTTGATTTGGATGAGTTTGGAAAGATTTAAATGCCATTTATCCTGCTAGAACTCCTGGTTATCTGTTCATATCATTCATAGATTAATAGAAACCAGATTTACTTGTTAAGGATGGCTAGAGCTCATTTTGAGTCTAAAACCGCATACTCAGAGCGGTTTGGCTTCAACCGCACTTACTCTGCGGACAAAATTAAAAGTGCTTGAAACCGCATACTCAGAGCGGTTTTCGACGAGAAACAGATTTTCAGTTTTTTCCTCTTCCCAATTGATTTTATCTATTTGATTACTTGTCCAAACTCCTTGTTTACCGTTGGGTGGCTTCTGAACTGTCCCAAATTGGACATTTGACACTTTAAGTGCTTGTAACAATGCATGTATTCCATGATCCTTATGAAATTGAATAGGGGTACAACAAATATGTACAAAAAAACTCCTTATAACAAAGGAAAAAATAAAATACAAGTTTGCCTTCAGGGGCTTGAAATGAGATTACAATTTTGCCTTCTTGAGCTTGAAAAAAAATAAAATAAAATAAAACTCCTAGATCAAAAAAAGCCTTCTGTACCAGCACCTCTTGGATGTCATTCCCATTCAATTTTCCTACAAAAAGAGGATTTGTAGTATTCACACAAAGGAGGGCATATGCTCCCTCCATCAATAGACACCAAATGCATGTATTTTGAACATTAGGTTGCCTCCTATGGATATTTGGGTAGAATGACATCTAAGAAGAATTAAAACTCTTCCTATGGGCTACACCAATCTTAGGATACAACAACTCTTTGGGAAAAATGAAATCCCAACATATGAACACCATGCATTTGACTTTCAAAGTATGAAGGCAATTATAGAAATAAAGTTGAAATCACCTTGTTACCTCATGTTTACCTTCAATATGGTATCCATATCATACCTTGGCCATGGAACTCATGCAAAATGGCATTTCATCAATTACAAACTCATTTCCCATCGTATTTGGTTTACTTTGGCCAAAAACATGTTTCTCCACCTTCAAGCGTAAAGGTTTTGGGTTTTGGCTTAAATGGCAACTTATATCTCAAGTTTAGTGTATAACCAGAATTCAAGATCCACCATGTCATCACATCATTGGCTCAAAGCTCTAAGGTGAATGTTTTCACTTTCGCTTTCCGAAGTAATGACCTTGGTGTGCCAAGCTACACACATTCAGGTTCAACTTCCTATAGGTGATAGGTAGGCTGTGTAAAAAATAGAAAAAGGTGCACAAGTGCATTTGAAAATGGGTCACATTCATCACAACGTCCCACTCTTGCCACTCTTTTTGGTAGCCATGCATATACACACTTACCAAGGCATGATATAGAAATCATATTTAAAATAAATAAACACAAGTAAACAAAGCAATCATAAAGTGCCTAAGCATACTCATGTTAATCCTATATTCATACAAAACATCCAACAAGCATGTGATCATGTTATCATGTTATACAAAAAGGGCAATCATTCATGGTGAACATGCTTGAAACAATCAAAACATCCATCAAACATTCAGATCTCATGCTCATCATACTCATGGTTATCATATGGCATTTAAAATCCAAATCCAACATGTTATGATGAAAACAAAGTAATCAAGCATGCTTGGACATGGCAAACCTCCTAAACATGGTTCCAAACTCAAACGCATATATACACATACATGCCCTATCCTCATGGATCTCATATCATCTAAACCAAATCCAAACACATCAAGCATGCTATCATAGAAAAAGAAATCAGCAACCAATCATTAAACAAGAAAAACATGAACAAACATACAAGTCATGGCCTAAATCCACTGTCCCCAGCGGAGTTGCCAGTTGTGAGACATGGAAAATCACCTAGATGACTACCTTATCATCACGCGGGGTTTACAAAAGGTTTGGAGTCGCAACCATTCAATTTAAGGTATGAATGGACACCAAAGGGATCATGAAAATGTAAAGTAGTGTTTAAAGCAACTCTAATTCATGGTCAAATCCAGAGATTGGGTAAAGGGATTAGGTTATGAGTAGGGGAAGGTGTTAACCACCCCCACTCATCCACACAAGATGGTTGCCATATGCTGTTTATGCTCGAAAATTGCTTGCTAACGAAGATCACTCAAAAAGGCTTGAAAAGAACTAAACAGATGTGTGATTCCTCCATATGAGTAGTCCAATAAGATTTGGACTCTCTCTATGGATATATCTGTAAGACCCCAGTTTTGAGTAGAAAAAAAATATAATAATAATAAACAATATAAAATAGTAGATAAAATAAAATATATGCAAAAGTATGAACACATGGATTTATGGACAGGCTTAAATCAAAATTTATTTATTGCTAGAGATTGTGGTCACTAGTTGTCAAAGAGAATAACCTAAGTGGCCGGAACATGTAGGGTTTCCAGTGGGCGAGCGCGCATAGGATCAAGGAGTTAAAGAGTGATCGGGCGGCGTATGTATCGCAAGGGAAATATACCAAAAAGGGAAAGTAGGGTTTGGGTTTAAACGAATGCTCGTATCATACTTATGGAAAGACTTTCGCTAGTCTCGTTATCTGGAGAACTGGGCGACTTGGCGATTGCAGCTGGTAATGGCGATTAGGGTTATACCTGTGAAGAACGAGGATCGCAAGGACTACTAGGAGGCTATTGGAGTCGGAGTTCTGCGGGTTATTTCTCTCGCGAGCAGAGGATCCGTTCGACTGCAGTTTCATCCTCGCGCACAGCCGGAAGTCGTGCTCGGCCGGTTGTCGAATAAGCTTTTGTTTTGGGGATTAAGCGCATACTGGTGAGTAGCACTGTTTTATCACTGGGTTTGTGTTTTGGGTTTTTCTCGAGCTTATTCGTATGCATGTTTTGAATATTTAGTGATAGTATAAGGTTTTCTGGTTTCTGGGTTTTCGGAAAGTTGCATGAACAGAGTATCCGGAGTTAAGTTTTAATTAAAAATGAAAGTGTTTAGATTAATTTCAAATATGGTTGGGAAGTGTTATGGGGGTATTAGGAGTGTATTGGAGCAATTACAGACCTAAACCAACCGGCCAGACTTGTAGATCTTGGAATAACAGAGAATGAAAAATCACAGGGGGTATCCGCCTACCTCGCGCCCACCGGCGTTCACCTCGGAGGTAGGCGCCCTGTTAAAAATGACTTACCGCCCATCTCGCGCCCACCTCGCGCTCATCTCGCGCGAAGTGGAAAACAAGGCGCTCATCTCGCGCGAATCCCGCGCCCATCTCACGCCCACCTCACGCCCATCTCGCGCTCACCTAGCGTCGGGTGAGCGGCAGGTCGTTTTTAACCATTTTCTTCACCGCCGACCAGCGCCCACCTCGCGCCCACCTCGATAGGTGAGCGGTAGACCTATTTTGCTTAATGAAATGGAATTTCTGACTTGACCAAGAGTAATTGCACTTCTTAGGGGTTAAACCACTTCACTATTCACTTGGTTAGGAACCTGGGAAACCATTTTGCCTATGAAATTAATAGAGGAAAATGTTGTGAACATCTTATGAGTTTCAAGTGGGGTTTTAGGTTACTTATGAGTATTGTGCCGGACACCGAACTAGTAAGAGTTATCAGTTACTTTTCCTTATTCTATACACTGCTTTGATTGAGAAGTTCTTGTATTTTTGGTTTCACTTGTTGGAAACTTTATACGTATTGAATGGTTTTCTTTGGTATGAATGGATTGAGTTTTACTTTCATATGACTTGTGTTATGGAAATGAAAAAGTACCGAATGTACTTGAGGCACTGCTTGGTCCAGAGGGACAGGTGATGAATTGTGATGAGATATTTACATGATGTGGAAATGAATGGTTTGTTTTGATATTGAAATCGAGATTATACGATGTTTACTGTTTTGGTCTAGCTTGTCCTGGATCCAGAGTCTAAGCTTAGTAATGTGATGTTATTGTTTGTTGTTGAAATTGCATGGCCTTGTGTGTTGCCACGACCGGTGTAGAGCAGCCAGAAACCCTGAGTAGGCCTGGTTGTCAATGCAGAAACCCGGGGAGTAGGCCTGCATTGGATGACGAAACCCTGAGTAGGCCATCATTTCAGAGTATCCGAAACCCTGAGTAGGCCGGAACTGTGTACATGGAGGTGTGGAGTGTCTACTTGGCATGTTTAATTTATCAACTAAACGATAGTCATGACATTGACCAATGTTGGTACTTGATTTGGTTTGACGTGATATGTTTTATTCGCTGGTTTGTTGGTATTTATGGTTCATGGAATATTGTTTACCGATTATTGGGTATTGTACCTCCCGCCGGTGTAGAGCAGCCAGGAACCCTGAGTAGGTCTGGTTGTCAATGCAGAAACCCGGGGAGTAGGCCTGCATTGGATGACGTAGTCATTTCAATATCCGAAACCCTGAGTAGGCCGGATATACATTTGGAGGCGTGGGCATGGTTATGAGAAGACTTGGTGTTATGTGACATTGGTACATCTGGAATTATATCTTGAGATACAAAATTATGCTTATTTGCTATGTTGTTGCCAATTAATCATTATTTTATCGATATCTTCGGGATTGGAAACGGATTGTTATTGCTTGATTTACCTGATGGTTTTCCGCACTGATATGAATTGGATTATTGAAGTTTAGTCGGATTATTCGGAATATGCGTATTATCCTCATTGTACATGATTATAATCGTGGCATGTTTTAGAACTGAAATAAATGTATTTGTGCATGCATGTGCTGCTCACTGGGATATTCGTATCTCATTCCGTATTGTTTTGTTTTGTTTTCAGCTGCTCCTGGAGAGGACGATACTTGCGGGTAGTTACTTGGTCATGTGAGTTTATTTTCGTTTGGGATTATTTTAGCGCACTCTGTTATATAGTTTTTGTTGTATTCATGTTTTTCCTTCACTCTGATATTGCGATCCTGAGTTTTATAATAACCTCTGGAGACGAGTTACGGGTTTTTTCATGTGACTCGGATCCGGGGCGTTACAGATGGTATCAGAGAATATCAGAGTTTTGAAAGGAAACATGAGATAGGACTAGGAAACTCTAAGATGGACTTGGGGGTTGTGTGCTCGTTAGATAGCATTCCTTAAATAGGAAATATAGGCTGAGAGTGCTATTTCTTTAGATCTAGCTGTAATCAATATAGTTAAAGGTAAGATTACTTGATTCTTTACATTATATCTATCTGGTATGATATTGTTATTATATGTGATATAATGCATTGATATTATTATTATTAGTAAGTCGGCATGAATAGAGAAAAGTTATTGAAGTTCCATTTAGAGGAAAAATTTCGAGTACTGAGAAGTTGGTTTGTTTGGAGACAATCAGAAAATTAAGACGTGGGAGTTATGAGATGATTTTAATTGCTGAATTCATATATTTGAAGCTTGAAATTGGTGATGGTTGATTAAGCATGCGAGCTATTGTATGCTTAATTGGATGATGAGCCAGATGTATATAGCCATACTTTAGTAGTGTGAGGCATCGGCCAATGCTGAACATTTACTTGGGTATCAAGCTTTATACAAATGGGGTATGTATTGTACTATTTATATGTATAAGGAATCTGTTGTGTGATATATTGTTTAATTTAAACTAGAAGGGAATTTGCATGATTTCTTTCCTATTCTTCATATAGGTGCACATATATGAAAGGGTGGGTGACAGCAAGTTATGTTGTTTTCTTCTGAGCTATTTTATTTTACTAGTAGGTATGAATATGAGGAATAAGAAATTTTAAGTGGTTATATTCATAAGGATTATTGAGAATGCATGGGTAAGTTTGGAAAATTATTAAATGCGTAGCGGAAGTGTGGTGAATTTAGAAGGCAAGGATGAGATCTTGTTCAGAAAATTTCTCCACCAGGATAGAATGTAAGTAAGCATGAGGGTGCACTTGAGTTGGTGGTATGACCTTATTGGGTTGAAGTTTAAGAGATTTCCAGATTACAATAGTTGGGGAGGATATCTTACTTTCCGCAGTATCTAGTTATAATATAAGAGGATGAATGGATCTATGGAGAGATTATATTTTTACATTTATTATTATCCAGCTTGAAACATCCTAGTCATTTTCTATGTATCATTATTAGGTTATAAAAGTGCCATGGGATAAGATCACTACAGTTATGGTTGGTTAGTGGAATATTGTGGGTACTAGTAGAAATTAGCTTGTGAATTTACCAAACATGGGGATGGTGGGATTTTAGCTTTAATGCCTGTGAAGTCAGAATTAACCTAGCGTAGTTGGGAAAGATTGTTACCGAATTCAGCTTGAGGCACACCAGAGAATTAGGGAAAGGAGATAAGCCTACTAGCGGCTTGATTTTCAAAAATGGTTTATTAAGACTTGGAGGCAGGGTATGTGTGCCAGGTGAAAGAGAAAATGGATAAATAAATAAATAATATGGAGTGAATGAGTGCTATTTATTTCAGAAATTTTATGGATGTGCTTTAATATAAAAGCAAGTAAATAGATGCTGAAATAAGATTTTAAATGACATGGTTAAACCTAAAGAGAGTTTTAGAATGTATTAGAGGAGGTATAATTATTTCTTAGTGCATTGGTATTGCAAGGGTATAAGTTATAGGAATTTCTTCTTATGTGAAAAAAAATTATGTCTGGAGTTAATTGAAATGTATTGAGGAATAAATGTAGAAATCTAAGTTAAATAAGAGAGGTGGAATTTAGGGTCTCCATTTAAGTGAATGGAAAGTTTTTGAAGGAAGAAATATGTTTTATTTTAGAAGTAAGGACATAAGGTAAGTTTTTTTTTTTAAAAAAGGAAAAATCTGTTGGTTGATCTTAAAAATGAGTTAAACCATTTTGAATAGGGTTAAATTATGAATTGTTAAGGATCCCGACGAAATTTTGCAGGAAGGATATCTCCATTAGCTACTCTCATTGGCCTGTCAGTGAGTTCTGTTAAAATTGTTGAATACTGGATTGAAGAATGAAACACACATAGTGGTGGATTGAGTTTAGCATGGGTTGTGTGAAGTTTGTTTTGGTTTAGTATTCATGGGAGAGATAAATATCAGATTCAAATTGATGCACATCAGAGAATTAGTAAAGAAAGGGGGAGAGATTGCTGGAGATTTTGGTTTCAAGAATAGTCTATTGAGGTTAGAGGCAAGGCCTAAGTGCGGGATAATGCGAAGATTAGTAAATTAATATTTGGAGATCAGTTAGTTTAGATATTGAGTTTGTCATGAATAAGTGTTACAAATCATAGTGAGGTGTGAGTCAATGTTTTGTGGTAGAATAATGCAAGGGTGTGATATAAACAAGTGCAATCAACGAAGGAGTGAAGGAGATGCCTAGGATATGCTCATTTTGGTTATCATTCCATGATTTGAAATTTCGAGGACGAAATTTTTTGAAGGAGGGAAGAATGTAAGACCCCAGTTTTGAGTAGAAAAAAAATATAATAATAATAAACAATATAAAATAGTAGATAAAATAAAATATATGCAAAAGTATGAACACATGGATTTATGGACAGGCTTAAATCAAAATTTATTTATTGCTGGAGATTGTGGTCACTAGTTGTCAAAGAGAATAACCTAAGTGGCCGGAACATGTAGGGTTTCCAGTGGGCGAGCGCGCATAGGATCAAGGAGTTAAAGAGTGATCGGGCGGCGTATGTATCGCAAGGGAAATATACCAAAAAGGGAAAGTAGGGTTTGGGTTTAAACGAATGCTCGTATCATACTTATGGAAAGACTTTCGCTAGTCTCGTTATCTGGAGAACTGGGCGACTTGGCGATTGCAGCTGGTAATGGCGATTAGGGTTATACCTGTGAAGAACGAGGATCGCAAGGACTACTAGGAGGCTATTGGAGTCGGAGTTCTGCGGGTTATTTCTCTCGCGAGCAGAGGATCCGTTCGACTGCAGTTTCATCCTCGCGCACAGCCGGAAGTCGTGCTCGGCCGGTTGTCGAATAAGCTTTTGTTTTGGGGATTAAGCGCATACTGGTGAGTAGCACTGTTTTATCACTGGGTTTGTGTTTTGGGTTTTTCTCGAGCTTATTCGTATGCATGTTTTGAATATTTAGTGATAGTATAAGGTTTTCTGGTTTCTGGGTTTTCGGAAAGTTGCATGAACAGAGTATCCGGAGTTAAGTTTTAATTAAAAATGAAAGTGTTTAGATTAATTTCAAATATGGTTGGGAAGTGTTATGGGGGTATTAGGAGTGTATTGGAGCAATTACAGACCTAAACCAACCGGCCAGACTTGTAGATCTTGGAATAACAGAGAATGAAAAATCACAGGGGGTATCCGCCTACCTCGCGCCCACCGGCGTTCACCTCGGAGGTAGGCGCCCTGTTAAAAATGACTTACCGCCCATCTCGCGCCCACCTCGCGCTCATCTCGCGCGAAGTGGAAAACAAGGCGCTCATCTCGCGCGAATCCCGCGCCCATCTCACGCCCACCTCACGCCCATCTCGCGCTCACCTAGCGTCGGGTGAGCGGCAGGTCGTTTTTAACCATTTTCTTCACCGCCGACCAGCGCCCACCTCGCGCCCACCTCGATAGGTGAGCGGTAGACCTATTTTGCTTAATGAAATGGAATTTCTGACTTGACCAAGAGTAATTGCACTTCTTAGGGGTTAAACCACTTCACTATTCACTTGGTTAGGAACCTGGGAAACCATTTTGCCTATGAAATTAATAGAGGAAAATGTTGTGAACATCTTATGAGTTTCAAGTGGGGTTTTAGGTTACTTATGAGTATTGTGCCGGACACCGAACTAGTAAGAGTTATCAGTTACTTTTCCTTATTCTATACACTGCTTTGATTGAGAAGTTCTTGTATTTTTGGTTTCACTTGTTGGAAACTTTATACGTATTGAATGGTTTTCTTTGGTATGAATGGATTGAGTTTTACTTTCATATGACTTGTGTTATGGAAATGAAAAAGTACCGAATGTACTTGAGGCACTGCTTGGTCCAGAGGGACAGGTGATGAATTGTGATGAGATATTTACATGATGTGGAAATGAATGGTTTGTTTTGATATTGAAATCGAGATTATACGATGTTTACTGTTTTGGTCTAGCTTGTCCTGGATCCAGAGTCTAAGCTTAGTAATGTGATGTTATTGTTGGTTGTTGAAATTGCATGGCCTTGTGTGTTGCCACGACCGGTGTAGAGCAGCCAGAAACCCTGAGTAGGCCTGGTTGTCAATGCAGAAACCCGGGGAGTAGGCCTGCATTGGATGACGAAACCCTGAGTAGGCCGTCATTTCAGAGTATCCGAAACCCTGAGTAGGCCGGAACTGTGTACATGGAGGTGAGGAGTGTCTACTTGGCATGTTTAATTTATCAACTAAACGATAGTCATGACATTGACCAATGTTGGTACTTGATTTGGTTTGACGTGATATGTTTTATTCGCTGGTTTGTTGGTATTTATGGTTCATGGAATATTGTTTACCGATTATTGGGTATTGTACCTCCCGCCGGTGTAGAGCAGCCAGGAACCCTGAGTAGGTCTGGTTGTCAATGCAGAAACCCGGGGAGTAGGCCTGCATTGGATGACGTAGTCATTTCAATATCCGAAACCCTGAGTAGGCCGGATATACATTTGGAGGCGTGGGCATGGTTATGAGAAGACTTGGTGTTATGTGACATTGGTACATCTGGAATTATATCTTGAGATACAAAATTATGCTTATTTGCTATGTTGTTGCCAATTAATCATTATTTTATCGATATCTTCGGGATTGGAAACGGATTGTTATTGCTTGATTTACCTGATGGTTTTCCGCACTGATATGAATTGGATTATTGAAGTTTAGTCGGATTATTCGGAATATGCGTATTATCCTCATTGTACATGGTTATAATCGTGGCATGTTTTAGAACTGAAATAAATGTATTTGTGCATGCATGTGCTGCTCACTGGGATATTCGTATCTCATTCCGTATTGTTTTGTTTTGTTTTCAGCTGCTCCTGGAGAGGACGATACTTGCGGGTAGTTACTTGGTCATGTGAGTTTATTTTCGTTTGGGATTATTTTAGCGCACTCTGTTATATAGTTTTTGTTGTATTCATATTTTTCCTTCACTCTGATATTGCGATCCTGAGTTTTATAATAACCTCTGGAGACGAGTTACGGGTTTTTTCATGTGACTCGGATCCGGGGCGTTACAATATCACCTCTAGGATTTCATGATTAAGTGAAAATCAAGGTAAAGATTAAAGAAAATCAAACCAAAACAAATCTGGAAAAAACAAAAAGAGATGAAGCTACCTTAGCTTAAGAACTTCAATCAATCATAAATCCTTCAATTTAAACTCAAATCAGACAAAACCAAAACCATTAGGAAGCTGATATGAAGTAGAACACTCAGTAAAAAAATCAGCTCAATCCAATTTAAGACAAAAGGGAAATATTCATTCAAATCTACTGTTGTAAATAAGAAAAAGTAGTAAGTAGGCAACTTTGAAAACCTATTTGGAAAGATTGCCTCCATATAAATCCTTGAAAACTTGTATGGATAAAGTATGAGGTGCCATCTTTCGAATGAAATAGGTCTCGCACAAACTCCATCCATTTGTGACTTGTGTGACCTCTCGAACGTGCCTAGAAGATCACAGATTAGCTCAGAATTTTGCTACTGAGCAGCTCTGAGTCAATCAAACACACAAGACACAAATCAAAGTAAAAACTTTTGAAACTAGTTGGATTTGTTGGATTTGAAAATAAATTTATAGAGGAAAACACAGAGACTAAAATCACTTGGATCGGAATTAAAATGAGCAAATGGTGCTCGATCAAAGTAACAAGTTCAGTAATCTGATCTGAACTGACCTGCCGACTTTGATCAAATGGTATCAAAAATTCCCTCCATATAAATTGTTGAAATTTTATAGACAATAACTAGACATTCTCATCTATCACATGTCTTTAGAATCACTCAAAAATTCATCTGGGTGATGAAGTTATGAGTGTTCTCAGACAGGGTACAGATGTTGTCCAAGTTTGAAAACCTTGATAAAAATTGAGCAAAACCAGCGAGTGTGTGCAATGGATTCGATTAAACTTGCTTGGAATCACTTAGCATTGAGTTGAAAAACATCCAAAAACACTTTAGGATGAAGATTTAGCCTAAACCTCTCATTAATCTGAGAGGAAGAACTGAGTTCATCCATTGAAAACCAAAGCTTGAAATAGAGAGTTTAGACCATAGGGTCTTCTCTCTAAGATTAAAATCACCAAATCCACTCATGAAGTCCTAAAGAGTTTACTCCAAGGCCACCGATCTCAAATTTACCATATTGAGCATGGTGAATCCAAGATCTAGCCTATTCTTGACAAGAAAAAAAAAAAGGTGAAGAGTGTGTGATTGTGTAGGAAACCAGATTTCTAGGAACAAACGGGATCAAATTCTATAGAGAGCATGGATCACAGTGTTCTCTCCAAGCTTAAAATAACATCACTCCAGAACAACAACCACATGTACAAAACAATCACTATGCAAGCTCTTCATCACAAGATGGTTCTAATCCTAGAAGATCCATTCAAACATCTGTTTCCCCAAGCTCTCTCTTCACGTTTTATAGCTAGAGAGGATTCTTGGGTACTTTAGAAGTGGTTTGGGTTTGCAAACACACTCAATAGCCTTACACTACAGAAAGGTAAAAGATGAGAGTGCTGGAATGTAAGAAAAAGAATAGAAAAGTGATTAGGATCTTACCTTAGTAACTTGAGAGACTTGAGACAGCAATTCAGCAGAGCTTCACTTCTTCTTCTAGAGCCTTCAAGCTTCAAATCAGCAGCCATTTGCAAGAGGAGGACCCCTCTATTTATAGGCACAGCCAAGGTTATAAAAGACCCAAGGGTAGGCCAATAAATCCTTCTAGATTACTCCAATTCAAATTAAAGGTATGAATTGAGGTAATTCTATAAGTTTCGGAGGGTTAAATAGGGAGATCAAGTCCCCCAGAGAGAGGTAATATACGTAAATAAGGCTCAGATCTCGAGTCTTTTCGTAAATGGCCAAATTGCTAGAAACCGTATACACAGTGCAGTTTAGAGCAAATCGCCCTCTGTCTGCAGTTGTAGCACAAATCTCAAAAACCGCATATACAGAGCGGTCAAAATTCAGTTATACGCCAATGATTGCTGCCGACGTGGCCTAACGACCTGACGGCCACATGGCAGCCCACTTGCGCTCACACATGAAGCATGAACTAAAACCGCACTGTATGTGCGGTCGCAACCGCATACACAGTGCAGTCGAAACAAAATGGCCAAAAACCGCATGATATGTGCGGTCAGCACCCTTTTTAAATATTTTTGAGTTTTTGACATTTGTCAAAGCCCAAACCAATCATTTAAAAATTCATTTTTATTGCTCTCTCATATTGTAGTGCAATTTGGGGTGTCTACATTATCCTCTCCAGGAGTAGCTAAAAACAAAATAAAGCCGAATGAGATATGAATATCCCAGCAAGTAGCACATGCATGCTCAAATACGGTTTATACAGTTCTAAAATATGAATCAATAATAAATCATATAGCAGTGACGATAACACAGATAATCCGAATAATCCATCAATCAATACAAAATAAACTCGAATAATCCAGCATATAAAACAAATCAATACTATAGATATCAAATCACTTTGTCATAGTGGGACTCATGAAATTTGACTATTTTGCAAGGTTAAGACCTAACTCCAAACAATCCAATCTAAGAACAACTGTAACATCTCTAATACCAATGTCATCACTCTCATGGTGGAAATATACGAGACCTCACCCTTATAGTGGAAACGGAGTTGCTACAGCAAATTCCCTCATGAAATGCCTCTCTATCATGGAAGAAACGCATCAAGGAGACTAGAATTAATCCAAACAAAATTAACAGGCTTCACTTACTAGATAAACTATAGATCCATAACAAGCTAAGCCCAAAACAGCTTAAAACAAAACTAATAAGTAAACCAATGTACTCAACATACAATCATGGGTCAATCATGACCAAATCCACTACATCATGGAGGATCTCAAATACATGCCCTCAAGGTAAAATTCAGTAACCAATATAGTATTTATATCAACTTTGTCATGAGATAAAACAAATAATCCAAATCTATAGATTAACTCACAATTTACCAAATCCAATGCATGTTTTCCAATCAAAACCAAATCAAACCAAAGCAATATAAAATAGAACCCAAAACCACTATTTTTTTTTTAAAATCTGACCAGAATGATGTTCTTTGAGGTTTATATACTTAAATCATGAATCAACATGAGTAAAAATCCTTAAAATTCTTAAAAGTTAGTGTGAAACCATAAATCCACTTTTAACCTCAAAATGAGCTAATTTGATGGAATAGGTGGCCAAATATTTAGTAAGGTCTGAATTTTACAATTGGCCTTTGGAAACACCTTAGAAATAGTCCCAGAAAAATGTTCCAAGTGGTAGAATCAAATTATACTTCTATAAAAATTTGGAACCAAAAGTATCTTAAAAACCTAATTTAGTAAAATGTGCTCAAACTCTTTGTTAAATTGAATTTTCAGATAATTCCAGTACAACCACTTTCTAAATACCTAAATCTTATTTTCATATAGGTTGGATTTGATTAAAAACTAATCTATAGTTGAAATCACCTCAAATTCCTTAAAATAGGATTTTCTGTGTTGTGCGCTTGACATAGCGCTTGAACGTCGGGTTGGACGCTCCGCTTAACAGAAATTGTTAACTTTCAGGTTCTTAATTTTTAAAGAAAACACAGGCAGGGTGCTTGGGATAGCGCTCGAGCATGATTCCAAGTGCTCGGCCAAAACTCAAGTTCATGAACAGATCTGGAAATTTCTGAGATTTTCAAAATCTAACCTACCAATTCATGTTTTGATCCATCTAAAACTCTATAAACATCTTCCAAATCATTTATTTAAGCTTTCCTACTAATTCAAACAACAATTAAACACATGTATAATTCAAATCAATCAATTCTATTAAAATTCTCTAAATTTTCTTATTTAGATCAAACAGAAGGTTTAATGGTATTTTCTCTTCAATCACTCCAAAATTCATGCATAAATCCAAACGAAAAGGTGCTACTTACATCAATTGAGCTCGAAAACCACTACTTCTATTGCTGATCTCCTGAATCTGAACTTCCACGATCAATTCTCTTCTAAATCACTGAAATAATTCAGAATTCCATTAAGAACTCGCCGAGATCTATTAAATTCCTCTATAATTGTTCCAAAATTCTAAGTTTAAACCTATCTTACCTGATCTCCACCTGATCTAGACAAACTCTCAGACCTAATCACAAGTTCTTCAACATAAGTCACTCAAACCATCTGAATTCTTTTTCAATTAGGCTTCAGCCACCATCGAACAGAGAAGAATCCTTCTTCTCTTCTCCTTTTACTCAGCTCTTCTCTACTTTTTCTAGATTAGATCTCCTTCCTTCCAGAATCCTCTTAGTTTAGCTCCCAAAATCCCCTAGAGAGTTCTAGAATCAACCACCAAAATTGAACTAACTAACTTCTGCAGGTTTATATAGTTGCCGCCCAAACCTTTTTAAAACAATAACTGATTTGTTGTGTGCTCCACCTCACAACCACACCCTACATTCCCACTATAATTAAATTATGATTTGGTACAATGCCACTTTAAATAAGTTCCTACTCAACCAATAAAATAAAATTTAATTATTTACCTTATGGGAACACTTTCCACCATTTATTGAATTTGGAAATTTTTTTTTCCAAGCTCTCTTGCTCTTATTTCATTTCCAGCATTTCCACAAATTAAATAATTAAAATTATAAAATCTGAATTTTTAATAATATTAAAATTCAGGATTTTACATGGATGCCCCGTTTCAATGAGGGGCCCACATCCCATCCAGCTGTTTCATGTAATCACCGAATTCTAGAGGAAATGCATTCGCTCATTTCATAGACAGTACTTATTACTTCCTCTTACCAAAAAAAAATGTCTTATAGGACTCGTTTTATTGACAGTAATGATTATTTCCACTTATCAAAGTGTGGAGGCTTTGTTAAGCTGGGGGCCAAGCATGTGTTGTAAGGCAGTGTAATGTGTTGTCTCGCTTGTTGATATATATATATATATATATTTATTTATTTATTTATTTTTTTTCGTACTCCTGGAGGCCTCCCATTTCTCATGGAAAGCTTCTCCTCTCTATACTATTTTCTTTTCCTACCTTCTTCCCTTTTTTTCGTACTCTTGGAGGCCTCCCATGCATACATGAAGAAATCATAGCATTTCCAAAATGGAGTACAATAAAGGAATCAATTAAGATGATTTGGACATCTTAGACTCTAAAAGAATTAATTGAGATGGTTTTTAACATATTAAAGGAAGAATTCTACAAACAGTTATGAGATGCGAGATGGTGAAACTTGAAGGGCTCAATACCAAAAACACCTCCCACCCCACCACAACTATGACAATATTTCTAAATTTGGATTATAAGACCAAGTTATCGTAGATACATATGCCAATGTATGTAGAGATGGAAGGTCTTACTGGTTATAAAAAGTAATTAATGGTAGAGATGTACAAAACTGCACCTAGTTTCTATAATTTCAACAGTATAAATGATCTTGATCCTCATATTCAATTTGTTTAACATTCTCGACTACTTCCTGAACACTCTTTGTAAGGCTGTCTGTGTGCTGGTCAATATCCTTCAAAAACATACTTAGTTGTTGCTGACACTCGGCCAACCGCTGGTTTGCACGGTGAAGTTGTGAGGATAGTTCTCGAATTTTCCTATCTTTCTCATCCTACAAACAAAAAGGAGAAAAACTTAGTGAATATTAGGATATTCTAAAAATTACAAGATATATTACATATTTACAAACTTGAAAGGTAAGTTCAGAATGTTGAAATTCCAGGCATGATAAATAATGAGAAGAAAACCTTTACATTGAGATGGATAAATAACTGCTGAGCTAATGAAAATATATTCATCATCAATCATATACAAATACACTCATTTTCTTTCTCCGTATCCTGTAGAAAAAACTTCCATAAAAACAAGCTGCTATAAAACAACCAACCAAGATACATATAATAATAAAAAAAAAAAAAGATCAAAGGATTTACCATATTCCATATTTAGTGATCAGATTCATCATACTGTTCACATTATCCACAATCATAGTTTTAAGTATTGGCCGGTACCGAGTTGTACTGGCTGGTACAACCCAGAAGTACAACTCGATACCAGCCTTTACAGTGATACTGAATATGGCCAGTACTGGCCAGTATGACCTGTTCTACCAATCATGGCCAGGACCACGCTCTTAAACCCTGTCCATAGCATTATATGATATACTAAACTAGCTTACTATATTTAATGACATGTCCAACTGGTTCAGACACAATGCTCTTCTCAACTATGGACCAAGTGCTATAAGAAGCATTGAAACATGTTCATCTCACAAATAGGTGAAACATATTTTATATAAAAGGCTCATCAAAAGAACATAATTTTATTTCACCAATCATATCATTACATGCCGAACAAGTTGGACCTCAACCTCACTGGTCTTGTAAATGCCTTGCAACATGAATTTGAGAAGGTGTACTTTGTCCAACCCATCCAGATAACTTTGGGTGCATGACCATGTGCTGCATAGATTCTCAGCTTACCAAACTACAAAGAACTTGGTAGCAAAGGTACTGAAGGATCTCAAATCTGTGATGTAATTAGCTTTCTTCCATAGGGGTGCATAACTTAATATATTATCAACAAAGACACTTTTTTTTTTCTTAAACAGAAGCCAATGACAATGAAGACAAAATTATCTGAAACCTAATATTTAAATTATGTCCTTTCCAAACACTAGAATATACGACTACAAACCTGGGAAGCTTCAAAAAACCTTTCATAGATAAGCAAGCAAAAATTTCACTTTGGGGTTGGAGACTTATGCATACAGCAAAAAGGACAGACACTTGGAAAAATTGAAATTGGATCTAGAAAACAGAGAATAGGGGTGAAGGGTGGTCAATCACAATTACACAAGGTGCCCCAAGCAGTTTTCGACAACATTTCGCCCAGGACTCGCGTTGCCATTTCACCGTCACGACACTCATGCCCCTCAAATTCCATGCCATCGTGTCAAGAAATTCTAAAAATTAAAAAAAAAATCTAAAGAATAAAAAAAATTTAATCTCTAAAAGATTTCTACATGTATATTGTATTTATATATATTATTTTAATATTAATCCGTTTTATTTTTCAATTATAAATATGTTTTCATTATATCTAAATAGCTTTTGATATAATATACATATAAATATGCATATGCATATATATATGTATAATTAAAAAATAAAATGGATTAATATTAAAATAATATATATGTGTATGTATGCATGTATGTATGTATGTGTGTGTGTGTGGTTTGTGGTGTAGGGGACTACGGGGGTCAATACATTTATCATATATAATACATATCATATTATATACATCTACTTAAGAGAAAGAGTGGCAGGTCATCTACTAATTCAATACTCTCCCCCTTACTAGCAAGTACATCCCCACACTCTCCCCTCCCCTCCCTCCTCTCTGTCCCTCTCGTCTAAATGCCCTTTTTTTTTCTCCTTTCATTTGCAGATTCCAAACTGATCAAGAGGTGGAGGCCAGGTATGACCACCACCCATCTTCACTCCTTTCTCTTCCTTCTTTTCCTCTCATTCTCCCCTCCTATCTCTCTCCCCTTTCGTCCTCCCTCCTTTCCTCTCATTCCCCCATCTCTCTCTATCTTTTTTAAGGCAGCAAGGTGGGTGACAAACCAATATGCCCACCTTCTGCCCTCACTTCTTTCTCTCGTTTTCTAGTCTTTTGGAGTCCCACATGACAAGGGGCAAAATTTTCTCCCGTACCTTTGAAAAAGCCTGGCGAATTTGGCACAACCCGTGTCACTCATTTCTCATTATATTTTAGCAGCATACTAAAACCAAGTGGCTTCGGGGCTGCTTCTAACAAAAGGTGCAAAATTTTACCGACAGAACGAAACTTGCAGTTACAAATTTTAACAGAAAGTGAAACTCACTATACAGTTGCTACTCTTAACTTCCTTTTTTCCCCTGACGAATGATGAAATCATATAAAAAGAAGAGGAATCAAGGATTTACAGATTACAAATGAGAAGTGGGTAAGGAGAAGAGTAATAGGAAAAAAAAAAAAGAAGGCTAAAATAAATAGTAACCAACCTCAAAATCTCAATACATCTATACCCTAGCCTCTTATGAATTGTGCAAAGCCACTGTATCTCAAGCCCTAGTAATATCACTCCTACCTATCCCTTTAAAATCTACAAAAGATATAGCCAAATCTGCTACCACAACATATATATCCTCTATTATTGTGGCAATCCAAGTGCAATGGTCGCCAAATATAAGCCTATTACTTCCTTTCCATACTAACCATAATGTGGCAAAGAAGGCAGCATGATACAAGATTTTCCTCTCTTACCAAGAAAAGGAAATCTCTGCTAATATTGCAGGTCACGAAGGCTTCTAGGGAACACCCAATCCACTCTAGTTTTCTGCAATATAGTGAGCCATATAGGACTAACAAAATCATAATCCACTAGTAAATGATCTATTATCTCTTCCCTTTTGGGACACAACAAAAAAGCATTGGGTAAGGGAGCCCAAGATCTATACCTTCGTTATAAAATGTCCAAGGTTTTAATTTTGCCAAGGAGAGCCGACCAAGAGAAGGCTTTGACTCTAGGAGGCATTGGAGCTCACCAAAAATAAGGAATTGAAAAAGGAGGATTGGAGTTGGATTGACAAAGTAACAGGTGCTGAAAAAAAGACCTAGAATCAAAGGCTCAGAAGCATAGATAGACCAAAATCAAGAAGTTCAGGGATGACAATAGTGTTCTTAAGATCTTTCACCAAAGCCCCTAGATACTATAACTCTCCGATGCATAAATCTCGACCAAAAGACAAATTTCAATTAAGACTTAAAGTGGACCAAGAAAGGATGTCATGGGTAAATGGATTACATAAGGCCCATAAGTGGAACAAATAGGGATACCTAGAAGCAAGTGTGGAATCTCCAGCATGATGCTTATATTTGATCAAAGATGGGAATAAAGCCATGACCCACTTTCCAAGGATTAGCTTTAAAAGCCTTTACATTGGGTATAATGTCCCTGCCATTCTTGTGTACTCCAAACGCATAAGCCATCACCACAATATGCCATAATTCATCTCTTTCTCAACTAATCTCCAAATCCATTTCCCTAGTAGTTCTGTATCTCTGAGATGGATATTACGCAGGTGACTTCTTCTTTGCTCCTTCCCCCTCTCACAAGAAATCTCTATGCAACTTTTCAATTGCTTTTACGACTCTAGTTAGGGCTGTAAAGGGAGATAATTGGCTCACTGGCAGATTATCAAGAAAGTCCTAAATGAAAGTGATACACCCACCAAGATATAAGTAGGATCTTTTCGATGAGCTCAATTTCTTTTCAATTCTCTCAATAATTAGTTGCCAAACCTTCCAAAAGGTGGAATGGTCTCAAAGAGGGAGCTCCAAATACTTCTATATGCAAATCCTTTACCACACAATCTAATCATTATGCACAATCTTCCACTAACCTCTTTTACACATTTATTCCTGACAAGCTAGTTTCAGCCAAATTTACCTTTAGACAAGACATGAGCTCAAAACACTAGAAGAAAACATGCCAACAGCCTTGAGACATATGGAACATGTTAAATCAAGCTGCATAACTATTTGGGATCATGGAACTGGAAATAGGATTTGGTTCTGAAAGTACAACAGCTTTGGGTGTGATTTTCTATATTTATTAAAGACAATACCGCAAGAGGTCAAACTATAAGCGAATTTAAAGATTGAATTCACTTATAGACTTCTGTATACACACAACTATAAGCAAATTTAAAGATAGAAGTGCTTGGAGGAAATTTTACAAGGAAATACACAATATTTCTTCAGTTTCATCCCTTAAAATGCTTCCAAATTGCTTTCAAAGCAATATATGTCACTTAGCAACACTTAAGCAATCAAGAGGGGCTATTATCTTTTGGCAAAGAAAAATATATACTTTTTAAATTAATATAAATCAATTAAAACATTTTTTGCAGTAAAAAGTAATATATGTTATACTTTATAATATAATAACTTTCATAAACTATCAGATATTGAGAGAGAGAGAGAGAGAGAGAGAGAGAGAGAGAGAGAGAGAGAGAGCAAAACTAAAATCCTCATCCCTCTTACTCTATAGCTTGGCTTAAAGAACTGAGCTGTACTCAGCATGAAGCAAGATAACATATCATTTGTTTTGTGATGACAAAGAACCAAAGGAAAGGATTTGCAGCATTTCTTTATCACCACTGAACAGAAAATGAACCAAATGCTAGCATACATGAATATGAAGGCAAAGAACAAACCCTTTTTCAGAGATGTTACACCAAACCCTCGAAAAGCTTTAGTGCACAGAAGTTAACCATTTTTACCATATGGACATTAGAAGAGATTGGTTTCACTGCTTTAAGGATTTTTCTGTTTTTAACTTTCTAAAAATGCTTCAGTTGATCATATCAATTGGGTAAACAATCTCATATGGAAAACAGGAACAGAAACTAGAGTAATTTGTCAGGAAATTTTGTTTCCTGGAATATATACTGGAAATAATTAGTCACATTTCAAGTGCTCAAAAAAATAAACATGCCAATATCATAGCTCTGAGATAACATCGCAATAACATCCAATCATCAAATATAAGATTCACACTGCATCCAATAATTCAAATATAAGAAGGTAAAAAGGAATTTTAGTTATTAAAAAAATACGAAGAGAGAGAAAGGGGGGAGGGGAGGGAACCTGAAATGCCAAGTTCAGTGAATGAATTTATCGATAGAACAACAAATACTAAAGAATGAATAACAGGAACTATCAAAGAACTCATCAGCAAGTCATGCTTGATTACTAAAAATAAACCAACCTGTGGGCGAGCTTGAATTGTACCACGACGGCCCTTTCCATCAGGAATTCCCAGTGGATGACTATGTTCTGTTTCAAGTTTAGTGACAATCCATTTTCCAGATTTCTCTTTCCTTACCATTATCATTGCTTTGCATCCTTCCCTAGTAACAGCCCGAGGCTTCCTAACCTCAAGTCTCTTTATCTTTTTGTTTATGCGGAAGCCTTCCTTGTTGCAAAGAAATCTCCGGCTAATAACTGATCCATCACGACTTGAACGATGGCAATTACCAACACGGATAATAAAACCCATACGCTTTGCATAAGCATCATAATATATCATGGCAGCCTGTTCAGATTCAAATTCCATACCAATATATGGTTCTACATTCCCATCTTCTTCATGTAACTCCATTTTGTGAGGAATTTCAATAATTTCTCTACCCTTATCTGCACAAAGCTCCCTTGCAACAGAACTTTCAATTATCTTGTTATCAAGATCTACATCAGACTCCATTCTAATTGAATCTTCCATCACTGTATCATCCTCACCCAGGTAAGCTGAAAAATTCACTGTCACATGCAATACTCGATCTATCATCTTTGAAGTTTGGAACACACATGAATTTTCAGTAAAAAACACAAAGAGACATCAAACTTCTAGCATAACATTACTTCCTAATTGCAGCCACATAAGAGACTATCCACATTGGGGGGGGGGGGGGGGGGGGGGGGAGAGGTGGTGGTGGGGGTGGTGGGTGGAGTGGAAGAATCATACATTATGTGATCTACGTCACTGAATAGGATATTTAAGAGTGATCACAAGATTTCTAGGTATTTTTATTTCTCTCATGGAAGCATTTTATGCTCAGGTAATTATGAATCTGTTAGCCATTTCTTTCAAAGTTATGAGGTCGCAATAAGTTTATGGCATTCTTCTGGTTTGAGTTTGGAATTCAGTAGGTGATGCCTAATAGGGTCAAAGCCTCTCTTCCATCCTGGGATTGGAAGAAGAGGAAAGTATTAGAGATAACTTTTTGTGGAATATGTGTCATTCCACAATCTGTTCGACATTAAGGAAAGAAAGAAAGAAACAGTCAAGAACAGAACATATGCCAAAAGTTATACAAAAAAGAGCTTGCTTGCTCTTTCATTGGAATTGCTCCTTCTGGTCTTCAAAGGTATTCTGCTTGCTGAATACATAGATGATTGAAATGGCCTATGGGATTGTAAGTGAATTTGATTTTTAGATGTTTTTGCTTATAATGGCCATTGTGCACTTCCAGCGTAAATAAGGGTTGCATCCTTATATTGATACATCAATGTAAAACTTATATGAACAGAAAAAGAATAGAGCAATTTATATTTACCTCCCTTCTGGTTTCTGACAAATTAGATACCTCCCTTGAGGTTTCTGAAATGACACTAACCTCCCTCGCCAGATTTCTAAAATATAATTTGACTATTTTATACCTTATCAAGTTCTTACTTGCAATAATAAAAATTTTAAATTTTAATAATAAAATCACCCATGATTTGTAGATTGATTATTATGACCTTTATACATTACAAATATTTTTTTAATTAAAAAATTTTCAATATCTTAGAATTTTTGTCCTTAAAGAAGGTTAAATGCATTAAAAAAGATCTTCAAATTTTTAACATTTGTAGAGGAGGGAGGGAGGATGAAGTAGACTACAAAACTAGAAGGGAGATTAGTGTCATTATAGAAACCTCAGGAGAGGTATTTACAGTTGTCAGAAATCAGAAAGAGGTGGGAGGGTGGGGGGGAAGAGTATAAGTGTAAATTTCTCAAAAATATATATATCATTAGACAGTACCTTAAACCATTCTTTTTTCTTTTTCTTTTTTTTTTTTTTTTTTTGGGAGTCAGTTACACCATATAAAGGTTTTTATAATGATATATTTGTGACAAAATTATACCAGTTAATAACGATAAATAGAAAGGACATCAATTTCACAACTAAGACTAAAAAGATGACAGCAAGTCTTTTCCACCATTTCCTCCTATACAACTTTAATCCATATTTATCGCAATGAATGGTGTTTCCATTTCTATATTACCATATATTTTATCATTCTCCCTCCTTTTCTCCTTGCTTTTGATATTTTTCTACCTTATTGTCTTACACCACTATATCTTCATATAGTCCCAAATGTATAGGAACATCATCATATTCTTTGTTTATGCTCTTATTATATTCATAAATTTGTTCAGTGTTATATATGTGTAGGTGAACCAGTTTCACCACCATTACGTCAAAAACAAATATGACCAGCGCACACACACACTCTCAATTACCTTCATCCATTAAATTTAACTAATACCAATTCAATTTAAATAGTTAAATTTTAATTTTTTTTGCTTTTTACATTAACTTCTTTAAATTTTAGATTTACAACAAGGAACATCCTCAGTTTTAGAAAAGAAGTGCGAAAGAGCAAGCAAAGAAAAATTATAGAAAACAAAAAGTAGTTGACTAAAAGGATGTGTTCTTCCATTTTCTACATAGTTTTCATGATTAATAAGCTGCTCATTAGCATCCCCCATTGAAGATATTTTTTTTCTTTTTTTCATTTCATTCTTTTGCAGGGTAGAACTAGGGCAAGTAAAGTGGAATCATGTCAAAGGCACATGTACAACTCATGTTTGTCTATTAGTTCAGAGATGTAAAAATATGCTTGTCTTATGTCCAACAGTTCTCATAGAATTTTACCAACTCTTGTTTCCCTAAGAGACCAATTATATGAAGAAAGCCCACAATTAATATAAAGCGAGATCGATTTCAAGCATTACAACTAATAAGAGAATCTAAATTTTCCATGTGTACTTTAGTTAATTCTACTTCAAACACCAAGTTCCAACCCTAAAACAGTTGCCACATGGAAAAGTTATTTTCCTAGACCAAAAATCGTTCTTGAGCAGAACTTGAAAAAGCAATTAAAAATTCCATTGAACAACGCGACAAAATTTCAGAACGTTTATCAATGGTGCTTATTTGGGCAATTATATTCTCCATGCAGCATATCCAAAAGGTCCTTTGTCAACGGGGCAGTTTGGATTGCTCTCATCATTACTCAAAACAGTTAAAGATTAAAAAAAAAATAGAAAATAAAATAAAACCATTTCTTATTTGGCATTCAGACTAGGCGAAGCAAACCAGAGTAGTCCCCCCCCCCCCCCTCTCTATAGAACGCCAAAATGAAAAAAAAAAACACGTAAAATCTTTTTTTTTTTTAAATATTTATTTAGCTCTACTAGTAACCTTCTTTTCATTCCAATCAACCTACAATCAAGGTTGGGGTCAATGAGGGCATGGTAGTCCCTTTTTGACCCATTACTGTATGCAATACAGGTTTTATTTTGAAATACACTATTTAGTTCAAAAAAAGAAACAATGCTGTTACAGTTTTAGGAAACCCAATCTAAACCGACTACAATTTTCAGCTTACTAAATCTGTTGTTACGTTTTTTATCTGCCCCATTACTGTTACAGTTTTGAAATACACATAAATCGTCTGCCGCCATTCACTGCAGTGGACCCTGCAACTTAAGTGAGATGCTGCCATGTGGAGATTCTCATGGTTATGGTTTTCTCAACAAGAAAAACCCTTTCACATTATCAAAAACAAAAACTTTGCAGCCTTTGGATGCTCCACATGGCAGCACCTCAATCAAGCTACAAGGTCCACTGCAGTAACAGGCATCAGACGATGTCAAACCTTCCAAAGCAACCATTACTATAGCAAAAAAATTTATTTTGTTCAAGGTGAATGGTCTCCTTAGTTTTCTTTTTCTTTTTCTTTTTTTTTTCAGTGGAGAGTAAGTATTATACTAAAAGAAAAATGAGATATTTACAACAAATTCCACATGACCTTATCCCACCTAACCGGATAGGTCAACATACCAAATACACTACACAATTAGCAACAAAATCCCACATCATGCTCACAAAGAACCTGGAATTAACTTTACTCCTACGGTTTACATACACATAAACATGTTCAAGAAGCCACCAGCCTATCCCAAATCACCTTCAGCTCCTGGTTTGCTTGAAGATTTGACCCTATTACTCATCAATATCTCATTCGTATGTCCATGCCAATAAGCCTGTTAACACCTCATCTTTCAGTCTTGATTTTTCTTGAAAGATTCTTCTATTGTGTTCAACCCAGATATGGTATATAGCAGCAAAAAATAGACCTTTTTCAGGTCAGAATCCATATCTTTACCTTTACATGACATACATACCCAATGTAGGATATTGATCCAATTTGCCACTTCAATAGAAAGGATTAAAACAATGTTTTTAATATGACATAAGAAAATTAAAAGGAAACACATTGTTTTTAAAACAAATTATAGCTTAACAAGGAAAATTCAAACATAAGATACACAAGTTTTAATAGAAAAGATTTAAAAAAAAAAAAAGATAATAAATTAAAGATTAACAAGGAAACACATTGGTTTTTATGCTTCTCCTTCCAAAATAAGGAACAAAAATCAAATATGACCCAATACTCTATTACAATACAGTTGTATTATAATTTCAATTAACATGACATGATAAGTGGACAACTGAAAATTTTTTTTCCCAAATCATTGCTGAGGAAATTCATTTCCTTCTGATCTGCTTTTGGTTATTATTTTTCCATCAACTGAGTTTAATGTTTTCAAGACTCAAAGGTCGAATTGGATATATTGATCTGCAATCGCCCTTGTCATATATGATCAATTGCCCAATTAGTAGATTACCGTTTGACCAATTGGCAAAAAGGAATTGATAACGTGATGATTTAATTCATTCCTTAGTATCTCTATGATACAGTGCACACACAATGTAAGTGGCATTCTACCTTCATGAACCGATTAAGGAAATTATTTTACCATTTTTAATTTTCTGACAAGAAACTGAACTAAGTGATACATGGCATGCCTTAACAAGCCAATCCCCCATTGAAAAGATCCCTTCATTTCAGTGATATCCTTCAAGCTATTCTACAAATCATTTCATCAAATATCTGGGATTCAGTTAAACCGAGTTAGAGGGTACCACAATATAGGATCTAGACTCATCATGAAATAAAAAAAAAAAAAAAGGAGAAATCTCATGAGCCCAAACACAAGAATCGGCTCAATGCCAAGAAAAAAAACCCCAACCCACGAAAAAAGAAACAAGAATGATCCCTCTGATTCATCGATCTAAGCACTTCCAATGGCGGAGAAGATACACGGATTCAAATCCTATTGATCGAAAAGCTTGAATCGTACAAGGAGCGCCCGTAAAGCTCTGAATTCTAGGGTTTTAATTTATTTTATTTATGCTTTTATAATTGTTTTTCCATGGAAACGATCGTATGTTATCACTACACAATATTAGAATAAGAAACGGGAGCAACAGATAGACTAGAGACTTACTCGTTCCTTCTCTGCTGATGGCCTGACCTTCCTTTCTTTGTTTCTTTCTTCTAACTAGAAGATTGCGAATTTGCGAGAGACAAGGCGAGTCTCCTATCTTAAAAGATTGAGATTTTTCTGGCCTTCCTTGGGCCCGCTACTTTGACCACGTTGATTGATTGTAGTGGGACCCGAAGGAAATCCTACACTATTACTGTAGACTGTAGAAGGTGAGGTAACGACGGATTATGGACAGATATGTGGCGGGTTTGACAACGGGGAAATTGGTTTTTAATGTTGCTTTTTTTAAATAATTCAGATCCAGTGGGCTAATTCTTGTTAATTGGTTTTTAATGATACTTTTTTAACATAATTGAGAATTTATATTATTTTATTGTTAATTAAGAGTTTCTTCCGAAAATGCCCTCAAAAGTCTTTGAAAACCTTTTCACTCTTTTTGATACAAGTGAAATTTGCAAGTCTTTTTGAGGGCATTTTTGAAAGAAACTGAACAATAAAATAACATCAATTCTCAATTATATTAAAAAAGTATCACTAAAAATCAATTACCAAGAATTAACCGACTGAATCTGAATTATTTTAACAAAGCATCACTAAAAATCAATTTTCCCGTTTGACACAAACTTGCTCTTGTAAGGGTTTACCCAATACTAACCCTAACCGGCTAACCCCACCCAGGTTGGTGATGAGTTGGGTCTGGGTTGACCCGACTATAATATATAAAATGAAAAAATACTCATGAGTTTTAATAGATTATATAAATTAATAATATATTTATCCATTAAATAAATATTTTTATCTATGAAACATATTAAAAAAAATTTAATGAATTAAGGTCGGTTGTACCCACTATAACCCACTTTATTCCATACCAAACCCTAACCATTAGGGGTGAAGCGAAACATGTTACCCATTTAACCTGCTTCATTGTCATCCCTATCACAAATGGGATGATATCTAATGTTGTTTTATGCTTAGATGAAATGGTTGCTGATTACTCCTGTAGCTAGCGGTGTAGTAGAGTAAGATGCTATCATGTGTAATATCTCATGGCTAGAGTTCTTTTAATAAGAAAAATCTTTTCATATTTCCAACACCAAAAACTTGTAGCCATGAGATACTTATTGCACATGGCAACATATTACTCAAACAGCATCATCAGCTACAAGAGGAAAGCAACAAATGGTTTCAAACTGTTTTTACTATATTGGTTCCTGACTTCCTGCTGGTGAAATCAGATGCTGCCACGTGAAGCATCTGATGGTATTTGTAAGTGGGTAACATTTATACCAAGAAAAACTATCAGATGCTCCACATGACAACATCTAACTCTAATAGCATGAACCAAGGCAGAATAAAAGACCAACAATGTTGTCCCACACGGATAGGGCAAGACTAGGTGACAAAATATCTTTTCTTGACACTACGTTGAAATAACAATCATTCTCTTCATATTTTGTTGGGTAGCATTTTCTTTCCTCTTGGAGTTAGTCTATGGTACTAACATTTTTTTCAATATAATGCAATATTGCTATTTGATCAAATGTTACTGTATTCACAAATTTTCTCATTTAAAATAAACAGGTCAAATGTATTTATACAAATAAAATAGTATGTTATTGATAAAATAAATTGGGCATAGATCTCTCTAATTCCATCGATTCTTTTCTTCAAAATCTCCGATTTGAAGCCTAAGCTTCATCTCAAATTAGACTTCTATCTTCCATGATAATCTTGATGAAAGACAAAGTAAGTGGTATATTTGATAGATTTCATGTATAGATTTCTGATGGATTTAGTAAGAAGTCTTTACCTTGATCTCTTGGCTTTTATGTGTAGAAGATCTAGAAATTTTCATTTTTGGTGTAGATATCTAGGTTGTGGATCATATCAAGGATAGAGTGCTTAAATCTTCAAATTTTGAACGAAGTATTTAAGCTTCAAGTCTTCAATTCATCAAGACTTTTAGATCTTTGAAACAGTAGAGCTTCAGTTTTGTAAAGCTTTATTAGGTTTTCCATAACAGCAAGGCTTTAGTTGTTCAAATCTTCAATCGTTAATGATAATTCTCATACTTTTTAAAATTAACAAAATAGATAACTTTGTAGTGGGACCCATAATCAAGTTATGTAGCCTTTTATAAAGAGAAAATTGTATTTTAAATTGAAGAATTTTGTATTTAAGTTGGATCCACTTTTGTGGGATATTTCTATGTGGCATTTTTTAATCTCAAAGTTTATTTTTGTACAATTTCATAAAATGAAATCCAAGATGTTCAAAATATTGGAAAACTAGCAACGAGTCACCAAAAAGTTAGTCTTTAATAGTAAGAAACAATGAAACAAGCATTCTAAACATTCAACATCTCTATTAGCATATGATTCAAACTATAGTCTACCAGCTGAAGTTTGATTCTTTTAGATCTCTCGTCTAATCTTAGACGAAAGAAAGTGGGTTACTTTATTCTAACAACTACGTCTAATTATTAACATAAATTTTTCTCCCAATCACCTATCTATGGTGGTAATATAATTGTTTCACTGATGGTAAGGATGATGGATTTTATTAATGTTCACAAAAAAAAGGGCATATAGGGCGAACTCTAGAGAATATTCCAAGGTTGTAGCTAGCCTTTTTATTTTAGTAAAAAACAATCCCTTGAAAACTTTTCAAAGACTCCTATGTCCTTAAAACAACTACCTAACTTGTAAAATCTTGAATTTTAATATAATTAAAATTTGGATTTTTGTAAGTATAATTAGTTAAGTGGCATATTTTGAAGAAAAATTTATAATGAGAAGGTGATTTGGAGATTTCAGATTTACTAAAAAGGTGGAAAATAAAGGATGTTTTAAGAGGTAAGTAATTAAATTTTTATTTCTTATTTTAATTTTGATTTGAGGTGATGTGTTGGTTTGTTAGGTGGTGTAGCATTGCAGTGGGTCATTAGTTATTTTAAACCATTACATTGGTAGCAACTATAAATATGAGAGCATTGGTTCGTTCATATTGTTTGGCTATTGGGAGACTCTAGAAGATTCTGAGCTTGGAGCAGGGGTTTTGTGAAGATCTAGAGTAATTGATTGAGCAAGGGTGAAGGAGAAGGTCTTGGTGGTTGTTGAATTGAATTAAGAGAAGCGAAAGTGGAAAACAGTGTTTACATGGCTGAATTTGGTGAGAATTCAAGGGAATTGTTCATCACAGATTTGAATCAGGTAAGCATTGATTTAGAGTTGTAATTGTTCAGCTAATTGGTAGGATATAAATAATTATGTAAATTTACAAATAGAATTTCGTGTTTATTTCAGCTGCCGAGTAAGAATTAATCTGTAGGAGTGTGGATCTAAGAAATCAGTGATTGTGGAAGTCAAATTGAAGCTCAGAAAGGTAAGTAGCACCTTTCTAAACGAGTTTATGCTGGAATTTATAGATTTGATGCATTTGAATTGAAATTGAATGGTTGAACTCTAGTTTTAGTAGTTTTTGAACTATTTGAAGAGAATATATAGATCTAATCTATTAATCATGTTAAATTGTTGTTGATTTAGTTAGAAAGTTGCTATTAGTGTTTTAGAAGAGATTTGTAAGATTTTAGAATGATTAAATTAGGATTTGGTAGTTTAATTTCTAACACTCAGAAAAATCACAAATCTGTTCGCGAACTGTGTTGTTGGCCGAGCACCTAGAATTGTGCTCGAGTGCTATCCCAAGTGCCCTGCCTGTGTGTTTTTGTGAGACATGGGAAAAAATCAAATTTCCATTGACTTCCTCAATGATCACATGGGATTAAATTAAACAAAGAGTCGCCACCATTCAATCTAGGTGTGAATGGACACCAAAATATTAAATAAGCACAAAAGGCAATTTTTAGGGTAAAAATAACCCTCCTTTAAAAACAACCAGAGATGGGTACGGGGATTAGGTTATGAAATGGGAAAGGTGTTAGGCACCCCTATTCATCCACACAAGGTGGTTGCCAGGTATTGTTCATGTTAAATTAAAGGAAAAAAGCTTGCTATAAAAATCAGGAAAATCACAAAAAGAAGACAAAATATATGGATTTTTTCATATGAATAGTTTGATTGATCCAGAACTTTCAAATATGATCATACCATTCCTAGGGTTTCATGATTAAAATAAAATTGAGATAAAATCAAATAAAATCAATTTAAAGTGAAAAATCCAAAAATCTGGCTTCAAGTCAAATTCTAGAAATCTAGAAAAATATGATTTTTATAAAATATTTCAAAACTGAACTTGAATAGTCCAGGACATTGATAAAGTCCAAATTTCACATTAAATCTGAAATTAAAAACCAAAAATACCCTCATTGATGAAAAACACCAAAAGGGGAGAACCTAGACCGTAGGGTCTTCTCTCAATAATGAAAAACGATTTAAAAACAACATCATGAAACCCTAGAATTTATTTTCAGGCTTTTGGATCCAGATCTACCATATTGATCATGATAAATCCAAGATCTTAGCCTAAAACCACAAAAATCACGAAAATAGTGCTGTAGGTGCAAAAGTAGGAAAAATCCAAATTTTATCAAAAAGTGGGGATCTCATGCTATAAACATCATGGATTCATGTTATTCATTCAGATTCATCATAAAAAGCATTAAAACATGATCAGGATATCCAAAGCAGCCACATCTCACAGATTTGAGCACATGGGGGTCTACCTTACGGATCCACCTGTTCTCTTTTCCCCTAGCTCTCTCTTCACGTTTTACGGCTAGAGAGACTCTTAAGGTACTTGGAGACAAGTTTAGGAATACTAGATACAAGAGATGGCCTTATTCTACAGCAATAGAGATGATCCTATTACATCTAGAATTGAAAATATGAAATAAAAGGGAAAAGGGACTTACCTGGATTGAGCAAGCAAGGCAGCAGGGGTTCCTCTTCTTCTCTTGGAGCTTCTTAGACTTCCTTGGACTTCAAAATTTCGTGGCCTTTTGCTTGAGGAAAGGCCCTCTATTTATAGGCAAGCACAGGGGCAAGGCTGGTCCAGAGTTTTGCAAGATAGAGTTTCAGTTTGAGTTAAACACAAGATCATGCCCATCCATAGCCAACCAAGGTGGCTTTAGCGAATAAAAGACGTAATTCGCTCATTTAAAGATATATTGGACTAAAGATAAAGCTCAGAAATCGAGAGAATGACAGAACTCGCACGAGTCTTAAGTGACCGTAAATGTTTTACGGTCCAGTGGTGCCCGTATTTTCAATACGGGCGCGCCTGTCCATAGAGATATTTCGGGCGCGACCAGCCCGTGAATGAAATACGGGTAAAGCCTGCTTTGTCAATTTTTATGCATTTTTGACCTGTTTTAAGCTTTAATTACATGTTTTTATTACTTTCTCATTCTGTAGTGCAATTTGGGGTGTCTACAGCTGCCCCCTCTTTGCTGGTAATTGGAACCAATTACAAGCAAAGAGCAAAAAGACCCACCAATTGCACTTTCTAAGATTTTTGTCTAATCAATTGCACTTTGCAAGGATTAAATGGATGATTCTTGGAAAAAAGAATTGATTGTGGAAGATTTGCTAAGAAGTCCCTCAGCTTAAGGGCCAAATCCTCCTCTCTCCTCTCACTGAGCTCTCGTGGCTATGAAGTGAGATTTGAGACAAAATTTTTAAACAAAAGTGAGTATGGTGGCAATCCTTGCAACTTACAACTAATATGGACATTAATCTCCTGAAAAAAGTGTGGAGAAAATAATAAAATGTGCAATTTTTGGCTTCGCCCGTATTTGGCTTACGGATAGAGGCTACCCGTAGGTTGTTCACGGGCGAACGGGACCGCATTGCTTTCACGGGCGTCTGATGCCCGTACTGATTTTACAGATTTTTATCTCCTTCTTAAGACCACGACCGCAACTTTTTCTCTTCTGCTCGCATTCAAGCCCTAACTTCTTGCGACCGTAGTCTTCTCTGCGGTCTTCTTCTTCTTCTTCCAATCTCCGACGAACACTGTTCTTCTCCGGCGATTCTCCTATTTCCGGCGGCTTCACTCTCTCCGGCGACTTGCTTTCCTGATCATTGGGCGATCGATCCAACTTCTCCGGTGACTTTCATCCCCATTGCCGTGACTGTGATTAAGTCTTTGGTTGTGCTTCAACTTCTCAGTCGACCATGGACACTCCTGGAAGCTCCGGTAGAGTAAGAGTTTCCGATTTGCCTGCCAAATTTCTTCCATTTTGACTGAACCAAGTGAGTGGCCGAATACTCCCAATTATTCTGCAATTCCATTGAGCTGCCGATTGCAATCATGCATATGATATCCCATGTTTATTGCATTGTTTTGCTATTGTTTTTAGTTTTTGTTTCCACACTTAGTAATCTGAACCAAGTTGCAATTTTATATCTGTATTGAGAATCCCATTGCCTGTGTTACTATGATTTGTACAAATTCTCAATTTTTGCCTAATCCTTGACTGATTTTCTGCAATTGAGCTGATAGACTGTTTGCTTGGTTGTTGATACTTAATGATTCATATGTTACTTGCATTGATGCTATTGTACCAATTGACGCTTTTACATAAATCCCTCAATTTCTATGCTTTGATTTGGCACTTTTTCCTGATCTGTTTGATCTCACTTAATCATCTGCTACTTTGATTTGGCTTGATAATCAGTGTAAGCCACTTGACTTTGAAACCAGATCCTTGAATGTTAATCTACTGATCTGAACACTTGCTTGAAACGGCCACTCTTGAACTGACTTATGGCTTCTCCATGGATCTTTGAATTTTCACTTGAATAAGCTTAGGTTTGTAAGCTTTAAACTCTGGTTCAAGCCATTTTAATCATGCTTTGAAGGCCCTGAAATCAATCAAGATAAAACAATTAGGGATTATAAAATTTCAATCCTTAATACACCCTTTTTCTTTTTTTCTTTTTTCTTTTCTCTTTTTTCCAGTCATATAAAAAGAATATACAAGTAGCCTTAACTCCATGTATATAATTTTTATATATTTTCTTAATTGAAACAAAGCCAATAAAAGGATGCAATAATTTTCTCAAGATATTTTTGAAGAAAGAAACTCCTTTAGTTGGCTTCTGATTTGATTGGGAGCTTTTTCCCTCATTCTTCATTTTCCTTTTTCCTGCAAACCAATTAAACTTGGTTAAAATAAAATTTAGCAATAGAAATTTTAACAAGAATAATTAAACATCTCCCTGATTTGAACCGTAGATGGCCCACCTTCGATCAGCTTCCAGGGATCCTGCAGATGAGCCTTCCTCCTCGAGAGTTAGGCGAGATCCTGTTGATGTGGCCTCGTCTTCGAGGGTCGAGAGGGATTCTGATTCTGATGTCCCAGATCTCCCTTCTGGGGATTCGCGTGAGGCGACCCCAGAGGTATACTCTAACCTTTATGAAATTTCATATCCTTTCCCAAAATACATCCTCCTGATTCTTTCCTTCTTTCAATTTGTTTCCTTAGTCGACTGTTGAGGCTTTGGGCAGAGATAGGAGCCGTAGAGGGCGCCGCAGCGGAGGCAGAGATGGAGGCCTTGATGAGGGCCGTAGATGAGGCCGCAGAGGGGGCCGTGGCAGAGATGAGGCCAGGACTAGGGTTGAGATCCTTGAGGAGGTGGCTGCCCAGATTAGGGATACCGATCTTTTGCATGGCTTGAGGACTCATCCCTCAGCGTGTATTAGGGCAGATATCCCTTTAGAGTATCCTATGTCCCACTATAGAGGGAGCTGGGCCAGTTTTATTAGATTCTTGGGAGCCTGCAGTTCGGCCTACCGTCGGGAGTTAGGCTTATATGGATTTGGCATGTTTATTACCATTCCGGACGTGCGCCTGGATCGGGCCCTCATTGCTGCACTGCTGGAGAGGTTTTTCCCTGAGACATTGAGCTTCCATTTCCCAGATATTGAGATCGGGATCCGGCCTTCTGACTTCACCCTTATCACCGGGATTAGGATGACCGGTGACATTATTCCTGAGATGGTGATGCCGGAGACTGATGAGGTCGCTGCTTATCTTGGATACATCGTGCTGCCTCTAGAGGCATGGGATAGGGGGAGAGCGAGATTGTCTCTGACATGGTTGAGAGAGACTTTCAGGAGGAGGCAGTTTGGCCAGCTTGCTGCCAGTGACCACGTTTTCCCGTATGCCTTTCGATTCCTTTCTGTACATGATGGGATCTTGCTTCTTCCCAGAGGACACGACTTCGGTTAGTCCTTATTTTCTGAGCTTACTGGGAGATCTGCATCGAGCGAGGAGGTACGCCTGGGGCCTGCTCATTTTTGGTACTATTTTGGCTGGTCTGCGCCGATCAGTGAGCGGCCTCTCTACTTCCAGAGGAGCTGGAGTTGGATGTAGATTCTTCTGGCCCTTTTTTTCAGGTGAAATATTTATTTCTCTTTCTTTCTTACTCTTTCTTTTTTTCTCTTTTTCTATTCTTCTGATCTTTTCCTCTTTCTGCAGTTCTTTGCTAGGGTTTATATACCCTATTTCCGCCCTACCTCTACGGTGTCTGAGGAGACGTATCCCATGGCACGTAGATGGTGTCATGTAGAGCACGACTCTGAAAAGAGTCGTCCTAGGTCCGCCCGGGCCCACTTGGACAGGCTGTATCGGTCTGAGGTAATCTACTTTAATTCCTCTTCTTTTTTCTTTTCTTTTCTTTCTGAATCATATATCTAATATCCTGTTCTTTTTTTCAGCTGTTTGTCCCCAGGATGGAGGACATTCATGAGGTGCTGGCCCTGCATGCAGCCAGAGATGATGCATTTGTCCCTGACCAGAGACGACAAAGATACCAGTTCTTTATTGGTCAAATGGGCAGCATCTGGTACTGCGGCGAGCGCTTCTTCTTTCAGCATGTGGGAGAGCCGCGGATTCCTGCCATCCCGCCAGATACTACTCCTTCCTACCCTCCTATGCCTGTTGATCCTGCCCAGTTCCTAGAATGGACTGAGGCAGAGACATTATTGGAGGAGGATGACTATGATGCCTGGTTCAGGCGAGCTTCAGTTGGGTGCCTCATGCCATCTATGCCTGTCCGTGGCGGAGTCACTGAGATTGGAGGGGTAGTGATTAGGGCTTATGACACTACGGTATGCCTTCTTCCTTTTCACCTTTCTATTTTCATTTGTTCTTGACATTTTCTGACCCTTTCTTTTCTATTTCAGGAGGCTTAGTTGGCAGAGATCCGGTCTCAATATGCTGATCTAGAGCGCTAGCGAGATGCTGCGATCGCCGAGCGGGATGCCCTTTATATTACCATTTCAGACCTCCGGGGGCATCTAGCCAGAGCACAGGGCCAGGAGGGTCCATCTGATGCACAGGACCAGGCGGGTCCATCTTACACTCAAGTTAATTTCTTCTTTTATTTCCATTCCTGCTCTTGCATTAGTTTGTCTTGTTTTGACTGAAATTTCTTCTCTTAGTTTCAGGAGGACAGGGCCGGCCCTTCTTCACTTGCTTCACCCGTGCCCATGCATCTTCGTGGTGAGGTATTTTCTGTGGCACGGGTGGAGTTCGTGACTTCTCCCAGTCCGGTGGAGGTACCTGCAGCAGAGCCTGAGATCGAGGCTGATATTGCACCTACTGCTGAGGATGTACCAGAGTCTGCCCCAGTAGCTGAGACTGCTCCTGTGGCATCTGCGGATGTAGATATGGAGTCGGCTAGGGATGCCGCTGTGGTAGAGCCTACCATGGAGGCTGTGGTGATGGAGGAGGCTACAGTTGATCCTGTGCCTGAGGTGGATGCTTATGTACCTGGGACATCTGCTCCTGCTGGTCCTGCTATGGAGGCTGTAGAGGAGACGCCTGCGGCTGCTGATCCTTCGGTCAATTCATCCCGTACTGATTCGGACACTGAGTCTACAGGATATGTAGATACTTCGGGGTACGTTCCTCCTAATCATCCCACTGCTGACCTTGTGCCTTTATATATGTAGCATGATATTCAGTCTGTTTTGAGCAGGATGACTCGTAGCACAGCCCGCAATATTGTGCGTCATGTCTTTGAGCGCAGGCGATCTTCAGGCCGTGGCCGGGGCAGAGGACGAGGCCGTGGCCGTAGGGGCGGTCCTGCATAGACAGTAGATTAGGATTTTTCATATACATTTGTATTTTTGACAAAAGTGATGTAAACATTCTCATATATGTAAAAGAAGTTTAATTTTCATTCATTTGTGTTCTTTTCTTCTTTCTTTTCAGTTTTTATTACATGATGAATGTTAAAACAGGGACAGGCGAAGCTTAGGGAAACAAGGAAATTAAAAATTCCCATTTTTTTGCATTTTTTCGAAGGAACCGTACTTAATCTACGAGCAAGCCGTGCCCGTAAAGTTACTACGGGCACACTCTACCCGTGAAGTTTTCACGGTCAAGGGTGTCCGTATGTCCTATACGGGCGCGCTATGCTCGTATTATAATTACGGATTTTACTGCCTTACGATTTTTTCTATATAAACTCATGGGGAACGTCATTGTGACACTTTTAATAGTTGGAAAACTCCCTGAGCACGTCTTTTCTCGCTTTCCTTGGCTTCTTTGGCGCTTCCATGGCTTCCCCTACGCCGCTTTCTCCTGCCGTTGAATCTTCTCCTGCAAGACACCCTGTTAGATCAAAACCTCCTAATCTTACAGGTACAATATTGTGGACTCCTTCTACGATAGATGGGTTAACTCCATGACCCTTGATGAGGAGATTCACTGGGATTCCATCCACTTAGGGCATATCCTACACCTCCCTAAAATTCCCTTTAAGTGGGAAATCATTGAAGCTTTGATTGGACACTGGGTACCTGAACTGAATCTCTTCCGCTTTGATGATAAAGAGATGACTCCTACCATAGAAGAAATTGAAACCATCCTTGGCCTAAGATTTTCCGAAAAAGTTGTGAACCCACCCCTAAAGCCCAGCTACAAAAAGGAGGCCTCTACATTCTTGGGTATAGGGAAGAAAGACTGAGGGAATTCTGATACCCTATTGACCTTGTCCAAGACCTTTTTGATTGAAAAACTTCTAAGGAGTGAAGACAAGGATTCCAGGTTTAATGCTTTGACTTTGGTACTGGTCAATCAGCTGCTTTTTCCACGGGGTGATGACCAGGTTGACTTGGCTCTCATCTCAGTTATCTGCCAGGTTAGGGAACGTGAGAGGTTGGCCCCTATGATCTTAGCAGAGATATACCAGGCCCTTACTGACTGCTATTTTAGAAAGAAGAAGCGCTTCCTTGCCTGCGCCCCTATCCTACAGGTAAAAAATATACATATATTTTTTCTTTTCTTTTTTTTCCTTTTTTCTTTTCTTCTTCTTCTTCTCTTTTTTTTTCTTCTTCTTTTTTTTTTCTTCTTCTTCTTTTTTTTTCCTTTTCTTTTTTTTTCTCTTTTTTTTCTTTTTTTTTCTTTTTCTTTTCTTTTTCTTCTTTTTTTTTCTTTTTTTTTCTTTTTGGAAATAAATTGAAATACTCCCCTTTCCTGCAGCTTTGGTTGCTTGACCACCTTAGCCAGGTTGAAGAGATAACTCGCCGCTTCTTTCCAAGATTGAAAGTTCCTGTTTTGATGAGCAATAGGGGGTGTCCTAACATCCAGGGCGGCAAACAGGGATGGTTCACTTTCTTGGGTACTCTCCAGGATGATCAAGTGAGATGGCCTTGCACTTATCAACACAATCCAGAGACAGTGATCAGCTTCAGAGATAGGAACTTTCTGGTCCTGGAAGGCTTGAAATCTGCTGTTCTCTATCTTCCTTTGAGGGTTCTTCGGCAGTTTGGAGCGACCCAGGGAATTATGATCCCTACTGGCTATGAGAGCCTTGTAGGGCCACTTACATCAGCCACCATGGGGCTAAATGCCCAATTAATGAATGAGTGGTCCTATGTTCGCTTTCTGCGGGGTCCTGTCTTTTCTGAGTCCCATGTGAAGGACTATCACTTTTGGATCAAAGAGCAGGTGCAGAGTCATGCCCCAGTACCAGAGGTTTCTCCTGCAGTTCTTCCTCCTACCTATGAGGACATTCTGGAGTCTGAAAGGGCAACCCATAAGCGGCTTCCACAAATATGGGTACGGGAGGCTCAAGAGCTCAGGATAAAAGTCATTGATCTGGAGAGGAAACTTGAAGAGCAGAAGTCTGGCCGCATTGCCATGGAGAAGAAGCTTGAAGAACAAAGACAGGCTCGTCGCTTTGAAGTCCGAGTGATGCGGAAGAAATATCAGGATTCCTTGGCCGACCTTAGGGCGTTGAAGATCAAGCATTCTTTTTCAGATGAAGTCATCTCCTTTTTGAGTGATCCTGATGCAGAGGGGGCTTCTGGAATCATTGCAACTCATGCAGCTAGGATTAGGGAGCTTGAGGAGCAGTTAGGAAATAGGGATTAGATTCTTTTATCTCTTTTTTTTCTCTTCTTCTTTTTTTTTTCATACTTTTATACAAAAGCAAACTCCATTAGTGGAAAGATAATAGATTTAATTCAAAAATAGGTTTTATATTATTGGCCTCAGAATTCTCAGATGCTTGTAAAAACAGAAGTTTTATGAAAAAGTATTTGATTTCTCATCACTGGCCAAAGTATAGTTTTTTTTTTTGGAAAGTTGATCCAAAACACTTAATCACATATAATTAAAGTAATTAAAATCAGGTTGAATAATGAAAAGGGTAGTCCAAGCAATAGGGAGAGACCAAATCTGTCTACCCCGTGCCCTTTAGAATCATCCCCTAATGGTTTTACCTTCATGTTTGACCCTGCTAATCTGCTCAGTTTCCAGTGCTCATGCTGATTAAATTTAGACCACATGATCAACTCAACCTTTGATTTTTTTTTGTTTTTTTCTTTTTGCCCTTATTGCCCCTAGTGCCAATTACGGTTTTCATTAGGGTCGGCTTCTGCATTCCGTCATCACCAATCTTACTCTGAAAGTTGAATGAATATACTAAAATCACCGAGGGCTTAATAATAGGACGAAACAAAGGCTAAGTGCGGTTTATGAAAGAAAAGGTATTAAAGGCTCAAAATTTTCTAAGTGTGAAAAATGGGTCAACCGGACTTACAGTCATGGTGAATTCAATCCCATTCCCCTTCTTTTGTATTTGGCTTTCATTTGCGCCTATTTTTTCTTTCTCTCTTTTTTTTTTCATTTTTTTTCTTTTTGCCCCTATTGGCTTTGCCCTTATTGGCCTCGCCCCTATTGGCCTTGCCCCAGTATAAGACTGTAAGTCCAGTTTAGGTTTAATAAAGAAGACGAACAGGCTCAAATTGGCTTGACTAGGGATGCAAATTTTGGGATATAAGAAAAAATGGCCTCAGATCATTTCCTAGTAATATTCATTCATGGAAAATATCTCTTTACTGCATCAGAGTTAATCGGCTCAGGAAAATCCTTCCCATCCATTTCTGTTAAGATGAAAGCACCCCTTGATAGGACCTTCTTGACAACGTAAGGTCCTTCCCAATTTGGTTTGAATTTTCCACAAGGATCTTCCAAAAAGGGTAAAATCTTCCTTAATACCAAATTTCCTTCTTGGAAAGTTTTGGGCTTCACCTTCTTATTGTAAGCCCTGGCCATTCTCTTCTGATACAATTGGCCATGACAAAACGCCTTTAATCGCTTTTCCTCTATTAGATTGAGTTGATCATGTCTTGATTGTATCCATTCAGCTTCTTCTAATTTAGCTTCCATTAGCACTCTTAGTGAAGGTATTTCCACTTCCACTGGTAAAACTGCTTCCATTCCATATACTAAAGAGTACGGGGTTGCCCCTGTAGAAGTTCGAATTGAGGTTCTGTAAGCATGTAGAGCAAGTGGCAGCATTTCATGTCAATCTTTAAAACTCACTACCATCTTCTGAATGATCTTCTTTATATTCTTATTTGCTGCTTCCACTACCCCATTCATCTTTGGTCTATACGGAGCTGACTTGTGGTGGGTAATCTGAAACTGTTCACACATCTTTCTCATGTCCTTGTTCTTAAGGTTTGAAGCATTGTCTGATACTATAGCACTTGGCAAACTGTAGCGACAAATGATATTGTGCTTCAAGAATTTCAAAACGTGGCTACTTGTAATGTTTGCATACGAAGCTGCTTCTACCCACTTGGTGAAGTAATCAATTGCTACAAGTATAAACCTATGTCCATTTGATGCCTTTGGAGAGATCATCCCAATGACGTCTATACCCCACATGGAGAAGGGCCACGGAGATGTCATGTTGTGTAATTCACTTGGGGGTGCATTCTTGTTATCCGCATACACTTGGCATAAATGGCACCTTTTGACATGTATATAGCAATCATGCTCCATTGTTGACCAGTAATATCCCAATCGCAGAATCTTCTTGGCAAGCATGTGCCCATTCATATGGGGTCCACACACTCCTCCATGTACCGTTTCAACTAACCTTTCTGACTCAGTCTTTGCAACACATCTAAGCAGTATATCATTGTGTGATCTTTTGTACAACTGACCACCACTTAGTAAGAACTGTCCTGCCAACCTCTGTATTGTTCTTTTCTCTGTAGAGGTGACATTTTCTGGCAAACTCCGATCATTTAGGAAGTTCCTAATATCTTGAAACCACGGTACTTCTTCTTCTGGGGTTTCTTCTAGAACAAGGCAATAAGCTGGTTCATCTCTGACTTCAATTTCCAGTGGTCTAATATCAACACCTTCTGGCATACTGACCATTGAAGCCAATGTTGCTAGAGCATCCGCAAACTGGTTTTTGGCCCTTGGCATATAATTGAAGGAAATTCGGGTAAATTTGGTGCTTATTTCTTCCAAATACTGGTGATAGGGGATCAATTTGTGATCCTTGGTTTTCCATTCACCAATTGTTTGGAAGGTGATAAGACTCGAATCCCCATATACGTCAAGTTCCTCTACTTCATGGTCTAAGGCAGCTTGCAACCCAATTATACATGCTTCATACTCTGCTATATTGTTCGTGCATTGGAACCTTAGCTTCACTGCGATCGGGATATGTGCCCCATCTGGCTTGATCAAAACAGCCCCTATTCCATTTCCATTCATATTTGCGGCCCCATCAAAAAACATTTGCCAAGAGCTTTCACCTTCTTCTTCTTCAGCAAACAGGATTGCTTCATTAGGGAAGTTGGTCTTCAAGGGTTGGTATTCTGGTAAAGGGTGTGCAGCTAAGTGATCAGCAATGGCTTGGCCCTTAATGGCTTTCTGCGTGATATAGGTGAGGTCAAATTCAGAGAGTAATATCTGCCACTTTGCTGTTCTGCCAGTTAAAGCTGGTTTCTCAAATAGATACTTCAAAGGGTCCATTCGGCAAATGGTCTTCTTCTTCACATGATTTGGCTATCATATCATCCACATAAACCTCCATCTCCTTATGGATCATCTCATGGAATAAGGCTGTCATGGCCCGCTGGTAGGTTGCCCCAGCGTTCTTAAGCCCAAATGGCATGACAGTGTAGTGGAATGTACCCCACGGTGTGATGAAGGCCGTTTTCTCTTGATCCTCCTTCGCCATCTTAATTTGATTGTACCCAGAAAACCCGTCCATGAATGAGAACAGACTATGTACAACAGTGTTGTCCACCAAGATGTCTATGTGTGGAAGTGGAAAATCATCCTTTGGACTTGCCTTATTCAAGTCTCTGTAATCTACGCACATTCTGACTTTTCCATCCTTCTTTGGTACTGGCACTATATTTGCAAGCCATTCGGGGTATGTGGAGACTGCTAAGAATCCGGCTTGGAATTGTTTAACCACTTCATCTTTGACCTTCAATGTCCATTCAGGTTTTAACCTTCTCAGTTTCTGTTTAACTGGCTTAACATCTGGTAGAATGGGTAGCCTATGCACAACCATGTCTGTGTCTAACCCTGGCATATCCCGATACGACCATGCAAATACATCTTCATAATCAGCCAAGAACCGTATCATTTCATCCCGCTGTACCTCAGATAGACATACCCTAATCTTCACTATTTTTGGGTCATCTTCGGTCCCTAGGTTTACTGATATGGTTTCTTCAATATTGGGTTGGACCCCCTTTTCATGACGCTCTAATTGATATGTGATTTTCTTTGGAGGGTCGTCTTCTTCGTCCTCGGTCTCTTCTTCAACCCCCATTAGGTCAAAGTCGAGCTCAAGGTCGAAGTCATACTCATCCTGATCCAATTCCGTTTGCTTATATGGTTCATAAATGGTTTGGACCTTTTTGAAAACTATCTTTTCTAGAAAAAATTGAAAAATCTTTCTTGTGTTTTTTGAGAGCCTTCTACAAAATCTTTCCCTGAAGACGAAGGCTCATTAAAACCTTCAGGGAAAGGGCATTCCACTAACGGAGTTTTTTTTGGAAGCCATGTCTGTTTGCCAAACAAACGCGGCTTCAAAAGTAAGGGGAGTTTCCTCCCAATTGTTCAAAATAAAAGAATTTGGGGCAGGGATACAAGCCTGCTCCTCAAGCTCAGGGTCTGCATCCGAGATCACCAATACTGGGTGAGTTGCATCGCCTGCTTCTTCTGTAGGGCTTGTCCCAGATGGAACTTCTACTGCAGCCCAATCAATAAAAGGTAGCTCCTCTGCTCCTTCTTCTTTGTTGCCTTCTGTCATGGCAAAGAAGGCTCCCACGTCCTCAGAAAAGTCATGCTTCTGTTCTGTATGTGGCCCAGGCCCACCCAATGCTTGTGGAGGTGGAGGTGGAACATATGGTTGCACGGTTGAGGACTTGGGTTTCTGGAATGGATTGATGTTATAGTATGGGGGTTTGGACTGATCCTCAGGAGGAGACAGCTGAATCATGTGAGAAAGCTTAGGAAAAGTTTCCCTGATGTGAGGGAATTTCATGTCTTCTCTTTCCTTCTGACTTCTCCATTTCCTTGGCTTGGACCCCAATCCTGCTCTGTGGACCATCTTCTTAACCTTTATCGGTTCTATCCTTCCTTGTAGGTTAACCCCCAGACCTTTTCCAGGGTGAAAGTTGTACTTTTCCAGCACATTCTTGACCATTTTCTCAGCATAGGTCAATTTTCCTTCTTTTTCCTGATACCCCCAAGGTATGAAATTAACAGTTTCAAATTGGAAAGAGTGAAATGCCATCTTATCAGCATTCATTTCCATGTTTATACAGGGTACATCAGGGGACCACATGAGAGGAACCAAATTTTCCGCTAGGACAGTAATCACCTTTTGCCCTCTGATATATTTGACTCTTTGGTGGAGGGTAGATGGTATAGCCCTAGTCGTATGAATCCACGGCCTTCCTAGGAGTAGGTTGAAGGCTGCAGGTATATCCATCACTTCAAATGTGATGTTGAAAATATACGGTCCAATTGTGACCGGCAGTTCAACCTCCCCTAGGGAGTGTGTTTTAGAGCTGTCAAATGCTCTTATGATTCTTCCGTTTTGCTTTATTTTGTTTTGCTCCAGACCGAGCTTAACAAAGGTTATTAATGGGCAGACATTGAGAGCCGACCCATTATCAATCAAGACCCGGGCTATCATGCAGCCCTTACTGAGTACAGCTATGTGCAATGGGTCTACATGATGGTACCCTGCTGGGCTGATTTCAGTCTCTGAAAAAGTTATGACATTATGAGATAATATTTGCCCAACCATCCGGCCTAGTTGGTCTGGTTCGATGTTTTTAGGCACATGGGCCCCCTGGAGTATCCTTAACAAGGAGTCCCTATGTTTTTCAAAATTTAACAATAATCCCAGAATTGAGATCTGGGCAGGGACTTTGTTCAACTGCTCAACAACATTGAACTCACTCTTTTTTATTATTTTAATGAGGTCAGTTGCTTCACTGTTAGTTACCTGAGGGGCATCATCCCCTATCTTGGCCTTTCCTTTATTTTTTTCTTCTTCCTTCTCCTTCTCTGTTTCCTTTTGTTTTCCTTCCACCCCTACACTTTTTCCTGACCTCATCATGAGGTTCACTTCTTCCTTGCTTTCAGCTGCTGGGCATGAAGTGGTAAAAGCTTCACTGTAGTTCCATGGTACAGCCGATTCAGAGTAGGAAGGCTTTGGGACATTTATCACCAAGGGAGGAAGTTTAGACTTGGATGATGGAGTTTGAGTAAGGGGGATATTAACAACCAATGGCAGAAGTTGTTTTGGTTGAGGGGTCACAGAAGTGACTGATGCATTAAGAGGGTCACAGTTTATGACCAATGGTGGTTTTGACTGAATGGGTGAAGTAAAGGTGGATGGGCTGCAATTGTTGACCAATGGTGGTTTTGCAATGTTCATTCGGGCCATGAGGGACGAGACCCGGTCCAGAGATGAGCTAATGTTCTTTGCAGCACTATCATTCTCCTTTGAAATTACATTTATTTCTTTTTCTTTGTTTATTCTGTTAAAATAAACCTTGACCGTTGTCCCTGTTGGAGCAATTAACTGGGATGGAGCAAAGGTTATTTTATCAGAAGAGACGACACCTATAACATTAGATGGACCTGCCCCATGATGCTGGGGCAGAGGGTTCTGTCCAATATCTGTTCTAGGAGGATTGGGAGCCCCTGTATTGAAAGACAGGGTATTCTGGTCCAGTAAATCCTGAATGGCATGTTTCAAAGGCCAGCACTTGTCAGTAGGGTGCCCAGGTGCACCCATGTGGTAATCACAAGTGGTGGAGGGGTCAAAATTTCTCCCCTTGGGTGCATTCGGATTGGGTTCTCTTAAGGTGATATACCCTGCTTGCAATAAGGTGGGCAGCAACTGAGAAGGAGTCATTGGAATAGGGATGAAAACCCTATTTCTCCTTGCTGCAAAATAAGCATCCTTTTCCTCCTTAGTAAAAACCCTTTTTTGGTCTGAAGATGCTGCTGGAACATTAACCCTCATAGGGGCCTGGGTAGATGGAGATGGAGTAGGAAAATGAGCAGGTATGTTGATATGTATAGGCTTGTTAGGGCCTGATGGTGGCTGCACCATGTTTACCTCCCCTTCTTTCTTGTTTCCATTCTTCTTCATCCCGCTTCCTTTCTTCATATTGGGGTCTTGCTGACTGACCATGGCAGAGTGGTCAATTATCTTACCTGACCTGATCCCGTCTTCTATTCGGTCAGCCACTTGGACTAAGGCAGCAAAATTAGTGGTGGTCTGACCCACTAAATGACTGTAGAATGGTTGACCCAATGTGCTGATGAAGGTGGAAATCATTTCCTGCTCTAGCATAGGTGGCCTGACTTGAGAGGTTGTCTCCCTCCACCTCTTGGCGTACTGCCTTCCAGTCTCATCCCTTCCTTTGCTCATTCTCATTACGTCGTACCTGTCTGGTACGATCTCTGAATTGAACCGGTATTGAGCTAGGAAGGCATCTGCTAGGTCCTTCCATCTTCTAATCTTCCCATGGTCTAGAGTAGTGAACCACCTCAAAGCAGCTCCAGTTAAACTCCTTTGGAAGAGTTGGATCAGAACACCTTCATCCCGCCCAAACTGGCATAGGGCACCACAGTTTAACTTCAGATGGCTCATGGGGCAGCCAGTGCCATCATATTTGTCTAGGTCTGGGCACTTGAACTTAGCCGGTAGGTTAACATTGGGGTATAGGCATAAGTCCTCAAAGTTGGTGCCCCTGAAGTTGCTCACCCCTTTTACTTCTCTGAATTCATCTTGGATCATTTCCAGTTTGTGCAGGAACTTTCTTTCAACCTCTTCCCTTATCCTTTCCTTTTCCTTAGCCTTGTTTGACTCAGCTGTCTAATCCCTGGTCAGTATAGGTTCAGGGGTGGGTTCATAGACGGGTTCAGGAGTTGGTTGCACTGGAGGTGGAATATTGATTTGGGGTGGAGGTGCAGGGTTGGAAGTGGATGCTTGGTTCTGGGCCTGAATTTGTTGGGCCTGCACTTGTTGGGCCTGTACAGACAATACGTTCTCTAGCATTCGGGCTAGTCCTGCTACTTGTTCTTGGAGTAGGACAACATCTGGATGAGGAGCATCAGCTTCGTCTTCAATGGGATTCATGGCGCGAGCTCTTGATCTGGTTACAGGAGCTATGATTGCAAGTGTATTATTACCTGGTCAGAAAATAAAGGAAAAATATCAGTGCCCAATTAATCTCATTCACATGCCTAGGAATGCCTATGTGCAAGCTGGGTGAACACGAGTTTGGATTTTTTCTTTATTTGCTTCTTTTTTTTCCTTTTTTTTTTTGAATTGAATTGTTGGAATATTTTAGGGCTTCCAACAGGTCCCAAAAAAAAGAGAGAAAGATTTGAAATTCAAAGGCTTTCAGACGCCGGGGGGTTTTGAAAAAGGTCTGAAATTCAAAGGCTTTCAGAGGCCCAGGGATTTTTTTTTTTGGAAAAGGTCTGAAATTCAAAGGCTTTCAGAGGCCCAGGGATATTTTGAGAAAAAGTCTGAAATTCAAAGGCTTTCAGAGGCCCGAGGATTTTTGATAAAAGTCTGAAATTCAAAGGCTTTCAGAGGCCCAAAGAGTTTTTGAGAAAAGGATCTGAAATTCAAAGGCTTTCAGAGGCTCAAGGATCTGAAATTCAAAGGTTTTCAGAGGCCCAAAAGATCTGAAATTCAAAGGCTTTCAGAGGCCCAAAGATATGAAATTCAAGGGCTTTCAGAGGCCCAAAAGAAAAAGGTCCGAAATTCAAAGGCTTTCAGAGGCCCAAAAGATCTGAAATTCAAAGGCTTTCAGAGGCCCAAAAGAAAAAGGTCTGAAATTCAAAGGCTTTTAGAGGCCCAAAGATCTGAAATTCAAAGGCTTTCAGAGGCCCAAAAGAAAAATGTCTGAAATTCAAAGGCTTTCAGAGGCCCAAAGATATGAAATTCAAAGGCTTTCAGAAGCCCAAGGAGTTTTTGAGAAAAAGTCTGAAATTCAAAGGCTTTCAGAGGCCCAAGGAGTTTTTGAGAAATCTGAAATTCAAAGGCTTTTAGAGGCCCAGGAATTTTGAAAAAGTCTGAAATTCAAAGGCTTTCAGAAGCCCAAGGAACCTTTCTCTCACTCTTTTTTTTTATTCAATTATTTTGTTTTTTTTTTTGAAGCATTTTATTCAAACTTGTTTCCCTTTATCATTATTTAAAGGTTAAAGGAAGATTTTAGTGGGAAAAACTGATTAAAGTTGAATCCTCCGAGAAAACTGTATATTCACCACGGTCCGGCCTTGCCCGTGTTCATATTACGAGCAAGCCATGACCGTATGATCAACACGGGCGAGCTTAGCCCGTATAACCAATACGGGCGAGCCCAGCCCGTGTACTAAATGCGGTTTTACGGAGCCCTTTTATGTTTTTTCAGTTTTTACATGGTTTGATCACTTTGATTGCTCATCCAAACATACGGTTCACCCATTGCAGGGCTTCTAAACTGTCCCAAAGTGGACTCTGACCTTTTTAATAAAACACATGTTTAGGAGGGCACATGTACCCTCCAAATTGACTCCATATTTAAGAATTTGGTACCCTTTTGTTGCCTCTTGTATGAACATTGGGTAGGATTGATTCTAAACAGAGTTAGAAACTCTTCCTATGGGCTGCACCAATTTTAAAAACATGCATATTTTGGGACCAATTTTATCCCGAACCAATGGGCACCATGACACCCCTATGACATGATAATAATGCAAAGCAATAGGATTACCTTGTTACCTTGTTTACCTTCAATATGGCATCCGCATTATGCCCTGGTTTGTAAGCCATGCACACAGCCTTCCCACAATCATACAAACCCGTATCCCCACGTAATTGTGTACTTTAGCCAAAAACGTGTAACTCCACCTTCAAGCGTAGGGGTTTTGGGTTTTGGCTTAATGGCAACTTAGCACTCAAGCCTAGTGATGACCAGAATCACAGATCCACATTATCATCACATCATTAGCTCAAAGTTCTAAAATGAATGTTTTCACTTTCGCTTTCCGAAGTATCGACCTCGTTGCGCCAAGCTACACACATTGGGGTTCAACTTCCTATAGGTTAAGGGTAGGCTGTGTAAAAAAAATAAAAGGTGCACAGTGCATTGTAAACATAAGGTGCATTCATGTAGTCTCCCTCGTACGTATCACCCTACACAGTTTTTATTAAAGCTGTTAAATCCATTCACGGTATTTATGGATGCACATGTGTGCAAGTGGTTGAGTGCTATGTCTAATTGGGTGAGTTTAATCTAGGCTTTTATTGGTAGAAAGCATTATGCCGCCTTGTATGGTAAAGTGAGGAATTAGTACGTAAATCAATGTCATAGGAAAGTTCCCAGGAAATTGGACGGGTCACAAGTGGTCCCATTTAAGTTCCAATTTCCTTAGGTATTTGCATATATTTCGCAATTACTAAGGTAAGGTAGAAACTCTCTAGACCAATTATACCCCCCTTTGGTTGACTCTTTATTAACCAAGATCCGACTGGGTTGAGCATCCCCAACGGAGTCGCCAGGCTGTGCGCGCATCTATCCGCGATCGCACCTCTTGATGCTCTGGGAGGTTCACGTGTGCATGCCTCCTTTAGGGAGAATTGGTTCTTGGTGCGTTATCTGGTGAAAGCAAGAAGGATCGCGTGCCTTCAGGATAGGGAAAAGGAAATGGGGAAATGGGGAGTCGCCACTACTTGATGGGGTGCAGGTAGATACCTGAGTGCCTAGTGTTTGTCTATTAGGTGGTCTAAGGCTTTGACATTCCAGTTAAGTTCTCGGTTATGGTCCGAGGAAGTCCGTAGACACCCCGGTTCACTCTGTCGGGTGACAACTCCCATGGGTCATCCTGGTTATGAGTAAACTCATTCTACCTCACCCGTCCTAAATAGATATGCATTCATCAATTAGGTTTTCATGTGGGGACCACATAAGTGGTATAGGTCCCTTTATCTATTTTTATCTTCTTTAGCAAGTGATCTTAGTCTGATTGGGTTGGCCCTGTTGGAAGGCAGGCCAAATCCAAGATGGCTAAGAGATAGCCCATATGTCTTTCTTTTGGGCTTAGACTAAGCCTAGAAGCCCTTTAGGATTTGGTTAAGTTTTGTTAATTATTAGGTTAAAATTAAAAGAGATTAAGATTAAGATTTTTGCCTTCGGTGAGACTGATTGATCCGTGGGCCTTCTAGGTGGGCCCCACCTAGGTCTCATTTAGCTTTATTATCTTGATTAATTTGATTCCAATTTGGACTAGGGATGGGCTTGGGGCCCATCGCCTATCTCCGAGGCTTAGGTTAGAAAGCCTAAGGCATTTGTGGATAAGGGATATGTATTTCCTCCCATTTTGGTTTGGTGAACGGGCTCTTTTTAAAGATATAGGGTCCGATAGGCCCATACCATAAGTCACGGCCAAACCATATAAAATTATCAAGCATACAACGAATTGGGCTTTAATTGGGCCTCATAAGGTATGGCCCTTTATTGGGTTTTATCTTGCTTATTTTAATTAAGTGTGTTAGTCGGAAGGGGTGGGCTCCGTTGGAGGGTCTACCGTGTCCAATTTGGGCTTGCTAGGCCCAATGCCCATCTTGGGTTATGGGATAACCCCCAAAACCCCACTGGATTCATTTAATTTAATTAAAGAGCCTTAGAAAACAATTAAAAGGCCAAAACTGCAATTTCTGTAACTTTTATAGGTTGATCGAAAACACAGTTCGGTCAACCTAAATTTTGTTAATAGCCGAAATCCAATTCCGGCTATCAACAAAATCATGCTTGACCGAACTGAGATTTTGATCAAGCATAAGAAATATCATAAATGCAATTTTTAGCACAGGCTTGGGTTCTCTAATCTTTTGGGATGATTAGAGGTTGTGTGGGGCCCACAGTGGTCTGCAAATAGGATTTGTGACCTAATTAAGCTAATGACATTGATTTTAAACCAAGATAAGTGGGGAGCAAGGCCCCGAGCAAGGCTTGGGGCCTTGCTCCTCCCCCCATGGATGAAAATCCATGTAGCTTGAAGAGACCATAAGTGTCTCTTCATTGTAAATAGGAACTGCCAACCTTCTCCACGGGGAGAGAAAAATGAGGGACTAGAAAAGTCCTTTCCCTAAGTCTCTAACCACACCATGGAACATGCCCACACAAACAATCAAGCATTCATAGGAATAGACGACGAGGCATCAAGATATGCTGAAAAACAGTGAAATTGTGTGTGCTCGCATACGGTGTACGTAAGAAGCAATGTTAAAGCTAAAAGTGGAGAGGCCTAGACATGCTTTCTAAGTGAAACTTCATACATGTGCACCATGCTTTAGTGTGCATATGGAGCAATTAAAAAACAGTGAACTACAAGAGATAAGGTGTAAAATCCCAGATTTTAGTGAAGAATAAACTGATTAAGTTATCAATATGCAGTGGTTGAGGCATTGGTTCAACCCGAAGAATTTCAAAGTGACCTGAAGAACCTGGAGAATTCAATGTAAGGTGAGTTAGTATATTAATTTCGAGATAATTAGAATAATAAATTTAATAGATAGTTTTATTAAAATAAAAATATACCATTATTTTAAAAGAAATATAGCAGAATTATAATTGTTCATAAAAGTGGTCGAATCCCACTAGAAAAAGGTGAAGTCGATTAGACCATATCTGGGTTTGAAGATGTGTTTGGGTTGGAGAAGGAGAAGGGTAAAATAGTAATAAGAGTTTATAATAGGGTTAAGGGGTAAATAGGTAAAAGAATTGAAATAAAATAATAACCTAAAAGAATGCATCTGTTCACGTTTGGGGAAGTTGAACAGCTGCACGTCCAACTCCTATTTTCTTCTCCTATTCTCCCCTATACTTTTCCCCAAGATTCAACCTAACCTCCTAGTCTCTTGGATCATATCAGAAGGAGGAGAAAAAGAGAAGATTTTCGTGGGATCTAAGGTGATAAAGTGAATCAAAATATTGGTTGTGGTCTCCACATATGGTTTAGCTGTTTAAAAGTATTCTGAGTTTATGTTTGTATGATTTAATCAATAAAGGAACTTGCTGTGTTCGTTTGGATCGGTTAGAGAGGGATTTCTAGAATTGTTGGTGAAGGTTTAATCCAAGAAGAGAGGTAAGTAATCCCTTTAAACTTGCACAAAAATATATTCGTGTTTATTCGATATCCATGGTTATTCGGTGGTTTGATGAGTTGTTTTCATGTTTGATGATGTTTTATTTGTTGAAAATTGTTCTAATATGTTTATAAAGTGTTTAGAATGATTTAGAATGGATGTGATTCATTGGATATTGAGTTGTAGAATTTTTATTGAATTTCGTAAACCTTCGGATTTTTCCGTATTGGGCCGCCTGAGCAGTCGCTCGAGCGCCCTTTGTGTGTTGTCGAAACCTGAGAGCAATTTTTCCAGAATGAACTATCGCTCGAACAATCGCTCGAGCGATCTATCGAGCGACTACCCCTGAAAAACCCTGTTTTATTTAGTCATGTGGGCACCCTAATGGCCGCTCGAGCGCCCTTCTAACAGATTTTAGAAAAATTTTCCAATCAGCCTAGTTTTTAACTACGGAATTGTTTTTATCCATTTTTAATCTATGTACCATCAAGTTCAAGGTATTTGGAGATTGTTTGCACTGGCGGACGTTTAAAATTCATTTTTATAAGAAATTTGGGTAGATTTTATTAAAGAGGCTTTTAAACTTAATACCTCTGTTCCAAACACTTCTACTCTTAACCAAACTTGATTTTAAGAGTTCCTACACTTGTATTTGGACTATCTGGACATGTGTTGAGTGCCGAATGATTTTACAAACACCTGGATTATTTTGCCCATTGAAACCGTAATTTTAAGACATGTATTTGACTCTGCTTGTGTGGGTCTTTGGGTCACAGTTGTGACAAGGCAGGTGCCTGGTTTGTTATCTCCGCAGGGCGGATTTGGTTATTGGTATTTTATCCTCGGTCCGTGTACTTGGAGGGATACTTCCTTGATCCATGTACTCGGTGGGAAGTTGGTATTTGTTGTTTATATCCTCGGTCCGTGTACTCGACGGTATACTTCCTCGATTCGTATACTCGGTGGGAAGCTGGTATTTGTTGTTTATATCCTCGGTCAGTGTACTCGGTGGAATACTTCCTCGATCCGTGTACTCGGTGGGAAGCTGGTTATTATTGTTTACTTCCTCGGTCCGTGTACTCGGTGGGAAGCTGGTTGGATACTTCACTGTGATTGTATTTCTATTCCATCATGTTTGGAATTATATTTCATTGTATCTGAAATTTATCCTGATTAGTCAGATTAAGCGTTGCATATATTCTAATCTGTTACAAACTATTTGTGTAAAACCCCGTCCTGGATTATACCTTAATTATTAAGCTCAATTACCTAAAGTGTGATTATTAGACTAATTAAGTATTTGTGTTATGAAGATGAGGTAAATGTGGATTATTCTTGAGGATTTAGAGAAATCAATTGAACTTTATGAAGGTTATCAAGGTAAGTTTAATTAATGTTATTTCTCAATTCCAATTGTCTAAGATACTCTCCAATTAGCTTTAGTGAATTGGAAATCAAATTCTGAAAAAAATAGAGTTAAGTGTACCACAAAGTATCTCCCTAATATACTCAAAGTATCTTCCAAATGTACCCAACATACCTCTCACGTGTGCCTCAAGTAACTCCTAAGTGTACCTAAAGAACCTCTTAAGAGTACCCAAGGTACCTCTCAAATGTACCTAAAGTATCCCCTAAGAACACCTAAAGTAACTCTTAAGTATACCTAAGGTACCCTCATTTTATACCTAAAGTACATCCAAGAATTACCCAAGGTACCACCCAAATATGCCTAGAGTACACCCATGTATTACCCGAAGTACCCCCATGTATTACTGTAGACACCCCAAATTGCACAGTAAAAATGAAGAATAATTGGCAAAAATCATTATCTCCTTTGAAACCACTGCAGTCTTGCTTCCAGAAGCCCAGGTAAGCCTCAAACCTCTCTTTATTTTTATGTTTTTACATTCTAGATCTAGATCTCTTCTTCTACCTTTCTGTAGAATAAGGCCTTTTTTATGTGTGTGAAAACCCTTCCCCTACTCAAAGTACCTCGAGACTCCCCCTAGCCGTAAAACGTGAAGGCGGGATCTAGGGGAAACGAGACTGGGGATTGATCCTAGTATTAGAACCTATTTGAATAAGCCTTTTGAATCTATGAAAACCGTTTCATATTCAAAGTACCCCAAGATTATCTTGAAGAACCGTGTTTAACGGGGAGAGAGAACTAAGGGAAACGATAATGGAACAGAACCCTATGTTGTTCTAGAACCCTTTTGATTAATCTAAATGCATGCTATATGTTATTATGTGGAAATAAGCCTTGTGATTCTATGAAAACCGCTCCATATTCAAAGTACCCCAAGATTATCTTGAAGAACCGTGTTTAACGGGGAGAGAGAACTAAGGGAAACGATAATGGAACGGAACCCTAGGTTGTTTTAGAACCACATCTGATTGATTTAAATGCATGCTATATGTTGTTATATTGTTCTTGAATGGATTTTTATACACATACAAACATAGCACCTTTTTTGTCGGATTTGGCTCATATTTCGGATTCATTGCATTCATTGTGATAAATTTGGAATAAATGGCCTTAAATAATTCTGGAATATTTCTGGTTGGTTTTCAATGTGATTTCAAGCAAGTTTTGAGTATTGAAGGCCTCTAGGCTCAACCTATCGGTTTTGGGCATTTTTGCTCACTTTTGGGGTTTTTGGCATATCCTTTCCAATCGGAGAGGATGGTGAGCCAAACTTGTGCGCCATTTCTCCTTAGAAGCTCTTCAATATGTTTTGAAAGTGATTTTGATTTATCTTGCACGGATTCCACACACTTTATCACTGTTTAAATTGATTTTCTTCAAAAAAGGGCTTAATTTGACAGCAACTGTACCCCAACTTCGGACACTCGTAACTTCATCGTCCGGATGAATTTTGGAGTGATTCTAGAGCCATGGGAAAGGTGGGGCTATCTAGTTTATGCCTGTAAAAGTTCATGAATTTCTATCAAGCAGATTTTTGACATCTCTCTGTCGAAGTTGATAGGTCATTTCAGGTCTGATTACAGAACCTGTTACTTCGACTGAGCGCCATGTGTTCGTTTTAAGTCCGATTCGAGTGATTCTTGTTTCTGAGTTTTCCTTTGGAAGTCTGGTTTCAAATCCAGTTGGTTTCATAATTTTTGACTCAATTTGTGTTGTTGGTAACAGATTTACTCAGAACTGCTCAACAGCACTTTTCTGGGTAAATCTGTGATCTTCGGGGCCTGTTCGGGAGACCACCCAAGGCACATCCGAATGAATTTTTGTATGAGGCTAGTTTCATTTGAAAGATGGCCATACAGACTTCACTCACACCAAATTTCATGGATTTATATGGAGCCGATGTCTAAATGATTTTCCAAAGTTGCCCACTTGTCACTTTTAATTATCTCCAGCAGCAGATTTTAAAGGAGCATAACTCCTAGGATTTCAACCGGATTTAATTGAAATTTTACATGAGTCTCTTATTTACCATAATCTTTCAAATGGATTTGATTTGAGTCAATTTAAAATTGGATTTGAATGATTTCAAGACAAATGGTTCTTACTTTTACCGAATCTTCCGGATTTAACTCAACTTGGTTTTGTGCAACTTTTTCTTTGATTTCCATCTTTGGTGGTATTCCAGAAGTGATATTGACATAAAAGAGGATCTGGAATTCATTTAGATTTTCATGTGAAGATATCATACATTTGTCCTTTTTCAAGGTTTTTAATGATTTGTAGCAAGCTTTCTCATTTTTTTCAGCATGAACAACACTTGGCAACCACCTTGTGTGGGTGAATGGGGGTGCCTAACACCTTCCCCCGTTCATAATCTAATCCCCTTACCCATCTCTGGATTTGATTTTCAAGTAGAGTTATTTTTACTTTAGTATTTGCCTTTTAGCTCTTTTTACTTATTTTTGAATCTTTTGGTGTCCATTCACACCCCAAAAATTTGAATGGTGGCGACTCTCCCATTTTTTACGTTGAGCCCATGTGTTGACGGAGGGAAAATCATCCCGGTGATTTTTCCCATGTCTCACAATTACTCAAAGTATATTCAAGTGTTACCTAAGGTACCACTCAAATACACCTAAAGTACCCCACTGTTGTGCCTAAGGTACCCCACTTAAATACCTAAAGTACCCCCTTGATCTACCTAAAGTACCCTATGGGTTTGCCTAATGTACTCTTTGTATTACCTAAAGGTACTCCTTTGTTTTGCCTAACGTACCCTACTTTATTACCCAAGGTACCCCCATTGTATGCTTAAAGTACACCTAAGTATTACCCAAGGTACTCCACTGTTTCACCTAAGGTATCCTACTTTAATTGCCTAAGTTACCCTTATGTTTGCCTAAGGTATCCCCTTGTGTTTGCCTAAGGTACCCCTGTGTTTACCTAAGGTATCCCCTTGTGATTGCCTAAGGTACCCCTGTGTTTGCCTAAGGTATCCCCTTGTGTTTGCCTAAGGCACCTCACTCATATTGGCCAAGGTACCCCACTGTATTGCCTAAGGTACCCCATTCGAATACCTAAAGTACCTTCAAATTATACCTAAGGTACCTCACTTGTATTGCCTAAGGTATCCTTTTATTCAAATTAAGGTACCCTACTGTCTTACTTGAAGTACCCTTTGTTTAGCTAAGGTACATTCCCTTATACAGCTAAGGTACCTCCTTTATATCCCTAAAGTACCTCCAACATACCTAAGGTACATCCCTTATATTACCTAGGGTACACTCCTTGTATTTCCTAGAGGCACTCCTCTCATATAAGTAAGGTACCCCCACTATTTTACCTAGGATACACCCCCTATATAGCCAAAGTACCCCCTTTGTCTAACTAAAGTAACCCCTATATAAGTAAGGTAACCCCCCACTGTTTTCCTTAAGGTATAGCCCCTTATATAGCTAAGGTAACCCCTCATATAACTAAGGTACACCCCTTCTATAGTTAAGTACCCTCCTCAATGTAACTAAGGTATACTCCCTAGGCTTATTTAAATTTACCCCTTAGAATGACTAAGGTAAATCCCTTGAAACACTAAGGTACCCTCTCAATAACATTAAGGTACCCTCATTTTACACCAGGGTATCCCATCTAGTATAACTAAGGTACCCCCAAGCATCCCTAGAGTATGCCTTTGAAATAGCTAAGGAAAACCCCTTAAAACACTTAGGTAACCCTTCAAATAACACTAAGGTAACCTCTACTTATCATTAAGGTACACCCCTACTTAACACTAAGGTACCCCTGAGGGTTTAGTTGAATAAAAGCCTTGTTTAGGGGCAGATTTGAAACACCCAAAACTTGGGCATATAAAAGGATGCCCTAATTTCAATTCTAAGTATTTTGAGTACACTCCCTCTTGTCTTTGACGTATAGAACAAGAGAGAAAGTTGTGGGACCTTGCTTGAAGGCTTGGAGAAGAAGAAGAAAGCTTGAAGGGAAGTTGTGCTTCTCCATTAATCATGTAAGTAGCAAACCCTTCAACTAAAATGAATTTATTGGATTTTCGTATTTCTCTATCCTAGGGTTTTGATAAACTGAAGAATCATTTGCATGTAGGGTTTTGCTTCAAAAATTTGTAGGGTTTGGTTTATGTAACTATTCAGTTTAGTTTTCCATTGATTTTCCATGGATTTCCATCTCTATTGTTCACATTTCGAATTAGGGTTTGAGTTTGGTATTTGAATGATGATTGATGTGATGGATGTTGTGTTCATGAGGATTTGGGGATGAATCCTTGTTGTGGAAGATGTTTTAAGTGTGTTGGGATGATGTATGATCATCAAATTTGGTGTTGGAAAGGTTAAGGATGATTTGTAGGAGTTTTTATGTTTAAAATAGCCAAAATTTCGTAAGAGCTCGAGCTGGCGATTAATCCTGGAGTTTGGCGATTAATCCTGAGCCAAAACACCCAAAAACAGTCACTGTAAAGAGTAATCGCGAATCAGGATTAACCTGGGTGATTAATCCAGAGCCTTAGCGCGCGAACGCTCAAAGGGAGCGCGCACACGTCGAGAGGGTTTAAACCTTAGCGTGCGAGCGTCAACCCCCAACGCGCGAGCGTTACCTTGTGTATTACCTTAACGCGTGAACCTTTAACCTCAATGTCCGAACGCTGGGGCTAATCGCCTTTGGGCGATTAATCCATGACCTAATCATGGACCCTGTTTTTGACAGTTCTTCATCCTTTTCTCCCAAACCCTTTTCCAAACAACATAAGGCTCTCGCATAGCACCCTTATTACATGAAAGACATTTAAGTAAATGTCCTGTGTATTTATTGCTCCATTTACTTAAGTCTTTACATGTAAATAAGGTTTTACCCCCCATTTGGAACCAATAAAAATACTTCCAAGGTCTAATTCCCAGCCAATAAAAAGTCAACTTTCCAGTTCATGCCTAAATCCCGGTTTTTATCAAAAAGCCCGGTTTGGGTTTAATACCCAGATGAGTGATTCCGGAACCCATAAAATTCTGGGAGATGTGTTTACCCTTCAATAGACTACAACCAAAATTTGAGCTCGAAAATCCTTGTAGATTTGTCTAGAAAAATTATATACCCAAGGTCAACATTTTAACCAGACTTGGAATATTTTTGGGGTCCGAATCTTTTTATTTCAGAATCAATTGATTTTTGGTATGGTGACCTTATTAGGGACCCTAAGACTATTTCACTAATCCAAAATGTATTTTGAGAATTTTATGACATTCTTAGTCCCAAATCATTATAAAATAGGATATTTGGATTTCCACCCCTTGTAACACTTCTCTAAGATTATTCTTAAGGTGTCCCTGAAGTCCAATTACACTAAAAAGTTTATATTAGATATTTAACTACCTTGTTTTATGATTTAGTACAATTTGGGGTTTAAAGAGGATCAAATTCACTTGAAATGGTTACAAGGATTCTATATAGGTAATTTCCTTCTGAAAATATAATTGGACCGTGGACCGAATGCCATGATGGCTATAAGAGATTGTACCATCTGCGGATGAGATATGTGACCTCCTGCGGGAGAGATGAGACCTCTTGTGGGGGAGATGTAATCAGATGTGATTGCATCCCACAAGGGAGATATGTGACCACCTGCGGGTGAGATGAGACCTCCTGTTGGGGGAGATGTGATCCTGATTGGATTGCATTCCACAGGGGAGATATGTGACCTCCTGCGGGAGAGATGAGACCTCTTGTGGGGGAGATGTAATCAGATGTGATTGCATCCCACAAGGGAGATATGTGACCACCTGCGGGTGAGATGAGACCTCCTGTTGGGGGAGATGTGATCCTGATTGGATTGCATCCCACGGAGGAGATATGTGACCTCCTGCAGGAGAGATGTGACCTCTTGTGGGGGAGATGTAATCACGATGTGATTGCATCCCACAAGGGAGATATATATGATTACCACCTGCGGGTGAGATGTGACCACCTAAGGGTGAGATATGATGACTCCTGCGGGAGAGACCTCATGTAGGGTAGATGTGATTACTGCGTGATTGCATCCTACATGGGAGAATGTTGTTATCAGATTGAGACTTACTATTAATTATGAATGACATGATCTACATTTGAATCAGAAGAGTTTGATTTATATTATATTGCCTTTCTAATTGAAACGAAGATTACATAATAAACTCTCTTTATTCCAAACACTGATTAGATGTTGGTTTCCTATGGTGATTAATCGTTCTTATTATCGACCGTGACTACCTGATTATTTTATCGTGCATGAATGATTACTTTTATATATAAACTGTTTCTAGCATGCATGTGTTACCTACTGAGATAGTTGTATCTCACCCCTACTTCATATTCTACTTTTCAGGTTATCTTGGAGAGGACGCCACGGGTTAGACAGATAGTGGGTTGAAGTCTAGAAATTCCATATGAAAAGAGTAGGGTGATTTTATATAGCTGTATTTATTTTAGTGGAATCGTAATAAATGATTTAAGCTTCCTAGTACTTTGATAAATCTTAGTTCTTTATTTCCTTATATTTGAACTGATTGTAATGTACCACAAGTTAATGCCTTGATCCGAGTCAAATGAAAGAAAAAAAAAATGACCCGGATTCGGGGCGTTACAATCAATTCAGATTTTATTCCAAGAACTTACTTTCCTTTACATGGTATAATTTTGGTTTTAATGGTAAAGCTTTTGTGTAGAAATTTATGCAAGCCTTTTTTTATCTCAAATGCTTTCTAATATTTCAGATTTGAACTTCCAGAAATGATGGATTTATTTGGTTTGGTTTAGTGTGGAAATTTAATTATTAATTTATTATACTTAGAAGCATTGGAAGGATTTCATGTTTTGGACTTGTTTGACAAGAAGAAAAGTATTTAGCCAATGTGGCTTTGGTATTGAATGTTATGGCAATGGTTTTGGTTATGAAAATAACTAAACATTTCTTTGGGATTTATTATGGTTTCTAGTGGGCATAGCTAAGTCTTGGATCCAAACATTAGCTAGATAGTGAGAAACTGGCCAGTCTTAGTTTTGGTTAGTGGTCCTTGATTCCTTTGCGTTTCCTCCATATGGTTGGTGTGAGACATGGAGGAAAAAATCAATTCAATGACTTTCCTTTTTATCATCACACGGGCTCAATTAAAAAAAACATGGAGTCGCCACCATTCCTTTTTAAGGTGTGAATGGACACCAAAATAATCAAATAAAATAAATAATAAAAGAAAACACATTAGAGTAAAAAATAACTCTAATTCAAAAAAAGTAAACCAAAGATGGGTAAGGAGATTAAGTTATGAACAGGGGAAGGTGTTAGGCACACCCATTCATCGACACAAGGTGGTTGCCAAGTATTGTTCATGTTTTTAAAAAGGCTTGCTAATAGAAATCAAAACAAAAGTAAAAGGAAAAGAAAAGAATGTATGGTTTTTTTCCATGTGAATGATCCAATTAATTCTGGATCCTTCTTATGAAAACAAAAACCATTTTTTGGGCTTCATGATTGACTGAAATCAAGATAAAGAAAACAAATCTAAAGTAAAAACTTCAAAAACTCTGGCTTTAAGTTAAATCCTTGAAATCTAGGAATAAATAGAAAAATATTATTTTTACAAAATGTTGAAGAATTGAATTTTAACAATCCAGGACATAGATATAGCCCATATTTTTCATTAGATAAAAAAATCAAAACCAAAAATACCCACGTTAATGAAAAACATCAAAAGGGGAGAACTTAGACCGTAAGGTCTTCTCTAAAAAATGAAAAATGACTCAAAAACCACCTCATGAAACCCTAGAGATTACTTGAAGGCTTCTGAATCCAGATCTACCATATTGACAATGGCAGATCCAAGATCTTAGCCTAAACGACTAAAAACATCAAAAAACATAAAAAGGGTGAGAACAATGTAAAAAATCAAAATCTAGAAGGAAAAGGAGATCTAATACTGTGAACAGCATAGATCTATGGTATTCCTTCATATTTCATCAATAATCAATAATAAAACCTAAACAAAATATTGCAACCACATATTTCTAAGATTACAGCATATGGGGGTCTGTCCTACGGATCCATTCCTGTCCTCCTTTCCCCTTGAACTCTCTTCACATTTTACGGCTAGAGAAAATACTCGAGGCACTTGGATTTAAGTTTGGGGTTACAATCACACACAGTCCTTATACTACAGAAAGGGAGAAGATTAGAACTATCCTAGAAATTAAAACTAGAAAATAAAGAGGTTGAGAAGCTTACCTGGACTTGAGAAAGCAAAGAGGCAGAGGTTCTCTTCTTCACTTGGATTTCTTCTCAGCAATTCTTAGCCACAATTCTAGCCTTCAATTCTCAACTCTAACTTCCAGCATTCAATTCTTAGCCACAATCTTTAGCCACAATTTCACAGCCATTTGCTTGAGGAGAGGCCTCCTATTTATAAGTAAGAGTAGGGGCAGGGGTGGTCCTAAGAGGTTCTAGAATGTTCCCATTCAATTTTAAAAACATGAAATAGGGTAAAAACGGCCGCACGAAACCCTAGAGAGAAGAACAAAATAGTAACAAGGCTCAAAAATCAAGATTTTATGAAAACGCCCAAAATACACGTGTCCGCATTTCATTTGTTGACACGCCTTGTCCGCAAATTGAATGCGGACATGGCTTGTCCGCATAACTTATGCGGACAAAACAGGTTTGACCAAATTTTCATCTTTTTTGACCTGTTTCAAATCCAATTAAATATTTTTCTTTATTTTCTCATTTTGGTAGTGCAATTTAGGGTGTCTATAGTTGGAGAGGCCTTCCATGAGGGATATGCTGCGACAAACCTGCTTCCACTATGTATCTTGGCGCGATGGCAGTGAGATCATCTCTTTGGTATTGGGCATTGATATTGTTATTGGTATTTAATGACTGGGTTTGTACATGGCAATCCTTTTGGTGGGTGCTCTTCAATGAGTCAATGTCCAGGAGTTCCAGCTTCGCACATAAGTCGTGAGGTGGCATTGGGCAAAGAACTAACCACTCTGAGAAGTCTGATTCTTTCAAGTCCTACAAAGTCACTATTAAATTATTATTACTATGATCCTCTTGGATATTGTTGTATTCTTGGGTTGTGAAATATGGTTTCGTTTACTTAAATATAATTGTCAAAAAATTTGATATTTGGATTCTGGTCTGGACATGGGCTGCATTGATTCCTTGTTTTAATCGAATTCATCTAGCATTTTAAACTAGAATGGTAAAAATTGGTTTCAGCATTCATGTGTTGCTTACTAGGATTTCTTGTCTCATATCGGTTTTCAAATGTTTTGTTTTCAGGTAATTCTGGTAAGGATGCATCATTGGAGGTAGAGAGTTCTAAGGACCGGGAGGAGTATAATCCGAAGGAATATATATTTGTACTTGGTAGTTTTCTTTATGTGAATGGAGTCACGTACATATAGGTGTATAAGTTGATAGACACCTTATCTTTTGTTCTAGACATGATACTTTTGGTTATTGTAAATATCGACACAGTTTGTGTGATAGATAGGTTAACCCTTATGATCCAGACTGATACTTATGGTTGTATATATTTTTGGTGGTTGATAGTTTGCTTCTGCATGGTGTTTGAGATGTACATTTCAGTTTAATATCATAGGCGTACTCTGATAGCAGGTTTATTAAGCTTGGAATTAATCAAAAGTTTTTTTAGGGTTGCGTTTTTGGGCTCGCTATGGTCCTACCCCTAGACTCGGCTTTAATGGAGAAGGGGAATTTCCGGGTCTGAGGTGCAGGTCCTTACATAAAGTGTACAAGAGAGGTAATGACAATACCTAGAAATGATGCATCTAAGCATGCTTTCAAATGGGGCATCATGTGTGTGTCATAGAGTGTTCATGAAAGGTGAAAGATATCACAAAATAGGCATACCATGACTATAATAGTGAGTGTGTGCTCATGTTGGGTGTACACGGAGTGTCAAACATCACCAAAAGAGATCATATTAAACATAAGGTGAAGTAGGTGCTAGTAGACATGCTCATGGATCAACATGCCTTATGAGATCAACAATCAAGATTATGCACAAAAGAGCTAAGTAATAAAGATAAAATAAAGGAAGTTGGGGGGGGGGGGGGTGCGTTAGGGTTACCTTGATCCAGAATGAGGGTAAGAAGTAAAAAAAAAGGGGGGCTCTAAGCCCATAAACCTTGATGATCCTTCTTCCAAGGTAACCACACAATCAAATATCCAAGGTCTTTGAAAGCCACATAAAAGGGGGAAAAAGGAGAGTGTTTCAAGACTCTCAAAGACCTCTTCCTCCCTTTTCGTCTACCATCCTTGGCTTACTTTAAGGGATGCCTTTCCCAAAGCATGGAAACGACAAGACCAAAGAGACTGGGAGGGGGGGGGGGGGGGTGGTGGATGCGGCATGGTGTGGTGAAGATTAAAGGGGACAAATGCTGAACATGCATCTCAAATATGAACGTATTCAAGCCAAACTTAAATGAGATATAGAAGGTCTCAAGTAGGAGACTTACCTTGAAGGAAGAAGAGTTTTAGTAGTATCTGGAGCTCCTTGAAGGCCTAAGTAGCTGTTATACATTTCTTTCCTCCTTCCTCCAAGTGGTAGCTTAGTGTACTTCAAGTAGGGATGAAGATGGGAGAAGCTTTGATGAATATTTGTGGTGGTTTTGGCGTGGTTCTTAGTGTGGATTTGAGGAAGTTTGGAAGCTTGAAAGGGCTTAGCAAGGAGCAAGGA